>OY735142.1:3055971-3475678 GCA_963457615.1 Nicrophorus investigator
CCGACGGCTCCAGCCAGTTGGATCAATACGCCAGCAATATGCAGGATCTGCGGGCCGCCGCTCTGCCCGACGTCATCCAGCAGCAGCAGCAGAATTTGAAGCCGCCCGGCAAAGGGTATCGGCAGCGAGCTCAGGCTCTTCAAATGCCTGACCTGCGGCAAGGACTTCAAACAGAAGTCGACGCTGCTGCAGCACGAACGCATCCACACGGACAGCCGACCGTACGGTTGTCCGGAGTGCGGCAAACGTTTCCGTCAGCAATCCCATCTCACCCAGCACCTGCGGATCCACGCCAACGAGAAACCCTACGCTTGCGTCTATTGCGAACGCACCTTCAGGCAAAGGGCCATCCTCAACCAACATCTGCGCATACACTCTGGTGAGAAGCCATACGAGTGCCCCGAGTGCGGCAAGCACTTCCGACAGAAGGCCATCCTCAACCAGCACGTCCGCACACACCAAGGCGAGCGACCCTAAGCTCCACTCTCTTTTAATATTTATAGCCCACGGCTGCGGCCCACTCTCAACTCACAACCGCCGCCACTAGCTTACATCCTCCAACCACCAATCGAACGAACGAACGACCATCAAATTCAGCCTTTCTCTCGCTCTACTCTTATTCATTCAATATCTATCTATCTTTATCTCTCTCATTCTCAATCAATCAATCAATCTAAGAACAAATAGTCTTTCACTTTTCAATACTAACCAACAAAACATGTACGCGAATACTACGGTCGTATAACTTTCTTCAACTTTTAGCAAAACGCAATCATACATCAACTACTACCTCACGCTTGGTGGTTGGAGGCATGAGGGTCTGTGCTGCACGAGCGGTTAGAGTTGGTCGTATCTTCTCCCAACTTTAGTTTTACAGTTTAGATCTAACAAATAAGTTCATTTAGTTCTCATTATTTTCAATTATTTATTTTTTCTTCTTTATTCTTTTTGATTCATTCAATTCTCTTCTTTTATTTATATTTATATAATATTTTGGTTCACCCCGAACAATTCCATTTCGAATTCTCGACGACCCCTCACATCGCTGCCATCTCTCCAAACAGAGTGTGTATACATTTCACCACGCATCCAATAGTACAAAGTACTTGCAAAGTACAATTAGCTTTCAGCGGTAAACTTTACCGAGTGAAGCAATCAATAAGACTGAATAGTACAAATTTATATTGTTGCCAATATTTTTATAAGCAATTTACAAACATTCATATCAATGATAAAAGCCAAAGAGTATTTTATACATATTTAGTACAAATTTAATAGTTTTACATATAAAGTAAAACGTGTAGTTAAGCATAAATTAATTGCAAGGACTATTGCACAATATTGTGCAAGTACTTTACGAACTATATCAATGATAAAATAAGTACTTAAGTCAAGTGCAAATATATAAATAATTTAAATATAGCAATATTTATTGATCAAAACAAAATAATTGAAGTCTTAAAATTATGTAAATATAATTCAAGTATCCAAAGATTAGAAATAATTATTGAAAACTTAGTTCACTTTTAAATATCGAAGTTTAGAAAGGCGAAGCACATCCATCCAATATATTTCATATAAAAATACAAAACTTGTTTTGTTTTCAAATCAATGTAAATTTACAATTTATTGCTAAAAGGACTTGAAGTAAATATAGTTAGCAGAAATGATTTCCTTGTAAATGGTAAACTGAGCAGTATCTTTCTATAATAACATACATTAATTACGTATGTTTTATCTATTCAAATAGCAGATTACATTTTTTTTTACATTTCGTATGAATCATCAAAATAATTTATGTTTTCTTAAATTTTAATATCAATAGTTTAATTTTTTTAAATAGGAATTTTTTTTAATGAAATTAAATTTAGTCATAAATTATTAGAAATGATAATTAATTGCGGTTGCAGCATTCTTAGAAATATTAATTGTAAACAATTTTGGAACACAAAAAGAATTTACACGTAAATTACTATTTTTTGAAATGCGAAATCAGTTCAAACTGAACATTAGTATTCTGCTGAAAATTGGTTTGTTGGATAAATTGGATTGGATTTTTGAGTGTTTTACATTGAAAATGGTACAAATTGGTAAATAGTGTTTATGCAAATTACATCGAGACTACTTCTAACTAGTTCCAAGTGATCCAACTGGCAGAATCGGGTTAATGGAATTCAATAAAATTATAACCGCAGTTTCTGCATCAAACATTTCAAAATTAATTATGCTGTAGCGGATTTTAATTATAAAATAATCGAAAAATAATATTCGCTTACTTTAATTTTTTTTCTCAATGATTTATATGGAAAGGAAATATGTTTGAAAGTTAGAATAAAGAACGATTTGTTCAAAAATAATTTAAATGCGATTTAAACTTTTCCATTGCATGGAAGGAAAGTGCTGTGTCTCTTTGTTGCTGCTCGAAATACCGTGATTGATTCGCAAGGAAATATTAAGTTGGTTTTGCAGACAACATCTAGACGTATCGGTGAGTGGTTCGCATCTCTCGCTTTTCGTTTTGCCACGACGCGAAAACCAGTTTCGGTTCACTTCCTAAAATAAAAATAAAAGTTGTCTTCTCGAAGGTAGACCAGATGCAAAGAAACGCAGCTCGCGTCCACCGAAAATTGATTAATCGAAGAAAAAAAAGCGGATTGAAAATCTATTTCCAATATTTATGTAATATAACATTTTCGAAAAAAAAAATAAATATGTAAAAAATAAACATAGCAATATTCACTGATGGTTATTTATTTTATATCGAAATAGAATTGCAGAATAAAAACAACATTGAACGGAATTTTCGTTTAATTTATTATTGGTTTTCGCAATTGGAATTTTACATGGAAATTATTAATAAACATCGAAATGCAACAAAATAAAATGCGAGCATTAAATAACTATTATTATTTAAAAAAATATATATAATATGCAATATTTGAAATAGTTGCAGCCGTTCAATTTTCTCTTAGTTTTACACATCGCCGCGACTCGAATCGATCCGACACGAATTATGAAACTAATTTGATTGTTTTGGAAGCGAGAAGTGGCCGAGAGAGAAATAATAAAAAAAAATTGTATAAGCTAAATGAAATGCACGGAGAGAGAGAATGTTGTCTTTTTTACGACGCTCGTCCACTAAAAATTGTATATTGCGGCACGCTTTTTATTTTTAACGGCGGCTCGAATTTCACGCCATTAGGAGCGGAATTGAAGGAAGAGAAGCAAAAAAAAAAAGTAGTTTAGAAAAGTCTGGTTGTGTACAAATTGCAAATGTTGTAATTGAAATCAACGCCGCGTGAATTTAGCCAAAAAAATAAATAAATTGGAAGAACAAAATAATATTAAAAAAGAAAAACGTATATTGGAGAATTGCGCAAATGAAATATGGGAATGCGTAGAGAGAAAAAAAAAGCTTTATCGGATTATCACGTAACGCGAATTGAATCGGTCGTAATAAACAAAAACGGAAAATAAAATATTGTGCAGAGAGAGAGAGAAATATAAATAAATTCTAGGGCTTTGATTCGATTGCAATAAAAAATCATCAATGAAATATTGTTATTTGTGTTCGTTTAAACTCTTTATCGAATATTAATTCATTTTATTTTAGATGCTAAAGATTAATTACATAAAATGATTTTTTATGGTTTAGCTAATTGCGTGAATTGAGTAATGATTTAGGAAGTGGTTACGCTGTGATATTATTTTCTTTTCTAAATAGATGCGAAATGGCAGTGATCCAATATTAAAATAGTAATAAAGTTGAGAGAGAGGAGAGGAATTTTTTTTTTGTTATGCGGGGGCGTTTTGTTTTGTAAATACTTGAGGTGAGGTGTTCTTTGACAGGAAAGTGCTGAAAGTGTCCATAAAATGATGGGTGTTGGTTACGAAATGGGCACTTTCAGTACTATTTCGGCCAAGGGATGCCGGTGCACGAGTCCCTGCTCGGATTGACGTACTAGGCGGACGGTTGCGGAGGAGCGGATCGTTCGTTGTGTCAAAGAGATGAGGCGCGGTGCGTCGTACGGCCTGTGTCCAGGGGATGGAAGCGGATCCGCCGGTCCGACGGTTATCGCCGGTAAAAGACTCTTTTCCGGGATAATCTAGGATCGGCCGGCCCGGTTCCATCCTTCGGACGCATTCCGGATGACGCGTCCGGTCTGGGGAGGACGCCGCTCCGCCGCAGACGTCCGCAAAGTGGTGGATGCGAGCAAGCGACTTTACCGAAGGCATTTGCGAACTTTTTTTAAATTTTTCCTTATTCCTTCTCAGTTTTTTTTTTGTTTTGTTTCGTTTTTGGCAATGATTCAAGAAGAAGAAGAAGAAACGAGTGATGTTTGTGGTGTTGGAGAGATGAGTTCGAAATGGGAATGAATCACCTGAAAAGTCTTTTCGAATGTTTGTTTTGGCATGCGTAATTAATGATCGTCGTTTTTTTTTTGTTCTCGTTTCCGGTTGCAGATGTGAGTCCGCATTTGGTGTTCAAGAATGGGATCAACGCGACTCTGTGGCCGCAGGACGTACCGTTTCCGCCGGAGGAGGGCAAGGAGGAGGTGGCGTCGACGTACGGCGACGGCGACTCCCAGAACGACAGGACGGGCTGCTTCTCGCCGAACAGCACTGTGTCCGGTAATCTGCAATATCCTTCTTACTTTAAGGATAACAAGGGAATGAACCATTCGGTGTTTGGGTCAACAGCAAACTTCGGCGCCCTGCAGTACCTGAAGCATCACCAGGGCCAAAAGGGTCTGCCGGACGTGATACAGCACGGCAGGAGCGCCGGAATGCCGCTCTACGTGAGGTGTCCGATCTGCCAGAAGGAGTTCAAGCAGAAGTCGACGCTCCTGCAGCACGGCTGCATACATATCGAGTCTAGGCCCTATCCCTGTCCGGAGTGCGGAAAACGCTTCAGGCAGCAGAGCCATCTGACCCAGCACCTCCGGATACACACCAACGAAAAACCGTACGGCTGCGTCTACTGCGGCCGCAACTTCCGTCAAAGAACGATCCTCAATCAACACTTGAGGATTCACACCGGTGAGAAGCCATACAAGTGCCAGCAGTGCGGCAAGGATTTCAGACAGAAGGCCATTCTAGACCAACACACGAGAACCCATCAGGGTGACCGTCCGTTCTGTTGTCCAATGCCGAACTGCCGGCGCCGCTTCGCCACCGAACCGGAAGTCAAAAAGCACATAGACAACCACATGAATCCGCACGCCTCGAAGTCGCGACGCGATCCTTCGGCAGCGGCGGCCGCCGCCGCCGCAGCAGCAGCAGCCGCAGCAGAATCCAAGCTGAACGGGATGAGAAATCTAACGCCGACCGCCGTCGTCAAGCCCGAACTCTACTTCCCCCAGTGCTACGCGCCCAGCTTCAATCCCCCGACGAGTCTAGGCCATCAATTCTCTGCCGCCGCCGGCGCCTCCGCCCCCGAATTCAAACCGCCCAACGGTCTTCCGGCCCAGTGACTAGCGGCCACTGGCTGGCAACTCGGTTCTTGCATCGGGTGACCCATAGCCAGTTAGAACACGTTATACAACCAACAACAACAACAACAATATACCTAACGAACAACAACAACAACTACTGCTGCTGCTGCAACAACCACCACAACATATAGACTATTGAAAAGTAGAAATGAAAAAAAAAAAGTCATATTGTTTCTATACGAACAAACGACAGACAATTAAATATAAACAAACTGCATATAGAACAAACAAAAAAAAACAACAAACATTTATATGTATATATATAATATATATATTTGTATTCGGAGTGATCTTCATATGGTGCTGAAAATTTTTCTTTTAACGGAAAGGTGTTTCTGATCGGATAGTTTGTAGCGAGAGAGACTCTATTCTCTATATTTTTTATTTGTTCTACTACTACTACTATATCTATTATATTACTACTATAACTACTACTACTACTATACAAAATCAACAGAAGAGAAGGAAAATCAATTTTCCCCAGCCCCCACGCAAAGCCCTCCCGCAGTTGAAACCAGTTATTTTATACACGTTTACCTATTTTACTAATTCAATTTTTGTTCGAGACAAACGAAAATCCCCCCAAAACCCCCCAGAGAAAAAAAAAACAACCCTCCCAGAAAATAAACACGCTACACACACACACACTTTTTTTTACTAGCAGGAAAAAAAAAGTATGAATATATATATGTAAAAATATATATATTTAAATGTAAGGAGTATTTTAAAAAGCGAATTTTATCCGGAGAGGAATGAAATTTGGGTTTTTATACGCAAAGTAGCGAAGGCGAATTATATATATATATATTATATATTTAAAGTAATTAATAAAAAAATAATAAATAACATAAAATGCAAGGAAGAATCCGAACGAGGAATCTGAGACAAAAAAAATATATATGTATAACAATATACACACAAACACACACACGCGCGCGTGACGACGAGGAGGAGGAGGATATGAAAAAGTAATTAATTAAATAATTAATTAATGCATAATAACGATATTGAATTATAAAGAAAAAAAAATATTTAAAAAAATAATAATTAACAAAAAAAAAACTATAAATAAATAAAGAGGAAAACTCACACACACAAACACACAGATGTTATATTATATATATTATATATATAGATATGAACATGCGACGTGTCCTTGTTGTTCACTTAGTGGCAATACTTTTAAACGTACTTTTTAATTATTGTTGTAGATAGATTTAATAATGTGATCTCTTAATGTAAACACAAAAACAACAACTACAAACAAAAAAAAAATACAATACGAAAGGGAAGAAAAAAATTGTAATAATTACAGGAAAATTTACAGAAAAAAAAAACGATCGTGATCGATTTTAATCATAATAATTATTATTAATATTACGTTATTGTCGACATTATTGTTGTTTCATTGTAAAGAAGTTAAAGGAAAGTGTAATTATTTAAAATGCATTTTGGCGCTGAAGATTCGACACTGTGAGAAAAAATAATTAACGGGAAAAATGAAAAAAAATTACTTCACTTCGCATTGGACTTAATTGCAAATCCATCGTAGCTTTAATTATTGCAAACAGCTATTAATTTATTTT
Source organism: Nicrophorus investigator (assembly GCA_963457615.1). Classification (NCBI taxonomy): domain Eukaryota; kingdom Metazoa; phylum Arthropoda; class Insecta; order Coleoptera; family Silphidae; genus Nicrophorus; species Nicrophorus investigator. The sequence continues at coordinate 3,063,053 of OY735142.1, forward strand.
AATCGTTAGTTAGTTAACAGAGGATGCTTTAAAAGCATCATTTTTATTATGAAATAAATCAAAATTAAGTTTTGACGGCGCGATAAAATGGATCTCTCTATGATATAAAAACAGATATTGTTAGGTTTAATGTGAAAATTTTTTGTTAATCGCAAATTACAACATTTATCAATTTGTTCATTATGAATTATTTAGCAGAAAAATAAAATTGTATTTGTTTTCTATTAATAATTAATAAGAGAATATTGCAGACTATGTACTAAATCGTAAAGCTTTAATTTTTTGAGAATAGTTTTATGCAAATCGTTTTATATATTTAAATTAAAAAAAAAACTTTGTTATAGATTTGTATAAATTGCGATTAAGTTTAATGAGAAGTCGAAGTTGAGAATTTAAATTTTTAGTTTCTTCGATAAAACGGTTATAAATTATTTTTCCTGTTCTTTTTGTATTAAATTTTCGTTTGAAATCAGCAAACAACGAATTTTGTTTATACAGTGCATTAAAGTTTCTTTTTTTTTGTTTGTTTGTTATTTCTCTGTTGATCAGATGTTAATAATAATACGCGACAAAAGGAAAACCAACCAAAATGATAAAATAAACGAAAGGATCTCATTTTTAAGTTAATAATAATTAATTGAATTGGGGGAGGAAGCGAGGAGAACGCTCAAGATGGAATCGGAGTGAAAAAGAGAGAATCAAAATGAAATGAATTGTGATTTGACGATAGGCGAAGACCGTGTAATGTGTGCAATTTGGAAATTAGTAAGGGAAGAAAACAACTTATGTAATAAGTATAAAGTGTGTGAGAGAGAGAGAGAGAAAAGATGGTGAGGATTTTTTTTAAATTTTTATTATTTTTTATTGGTTTGATTTTAATGATGATGATTGATGATGATGAAATCGGTGGAGCGATTAAAGTTTTGGACTCGCAAAATTTCGGCGCGCGAAATTTTCTCTTCAATTTTATGGGTTAATTAGTTTAACGGACTATGATGTATCTAGTCTCTTCGTGGATGAGTTTCGCCCGCTTATGTTTTGGCAGTCCGAAAGTTGATCGGAACATGAACACGTTTTATTGAGCTACAAGACTTAAAAAATAAAAAAGATAAACATAACTCGTGATAGCATTTAATTAATTCATAGACTCTAAGGAAGTTTTTTTTTTCTTGTACATATTATTGAATATATATATATTATTATATACGATGTGGAGGAGGAAGAAGCAGCGGAAGAGAGAGAGACAGAAAATGAATAATGGAGAAGGATTGATAAGGATTTAATGACATTTTTAAAATGGATAAGAAAAAAATAATTATATAACAAGAATCATTTTTTTATGAATATATATATATAAAAAATATATTATTACTAAGTGTGTCACACTTTTCATTTTTTTTTTTCTTTAATATATATTATATATTATATTATTATATAGAACGTATATATTATATTATACAGAACGTTTTCTTATTGTTTCAACGTTTTTTTTTAAACACCCCCTATATATATATATAAATATTTTCTTCTGTTTTCTTCTATATATATAAATATTATTTTTTGTGTTCACCGTAAGCATGTTTTTGCCTTTTATGTTGCCTTTTCGTAACCGCAACTTGTTTTCTTCATCATTAAGCAGATGAAAAGAAATTATTGTTGATGTGATATCCCAGAACTCTTTTAGTTCTTTCCTTTTGGCCGGATGCTTCGGAATTATTTCGTTTGAAACCAAACAGTTCGCGCGCGCACATCATTCCAAAATTCGTATGTATACCAAAAAGAAAATTAAGGACTCTTCAGCTCTGAAAATGCACACAAACAACACACAAAATAATTAATTTCAAATGCAATTTTTCTATGATTATAAATTATTCGTTGTTGTAAATTAAGATACGCTCACAATGAAGGCGAACGCCGCTGATGAAGAATTTATTCGAGCCTTCTGCAATAGTTCCAATAAATATGTTATAATAAACTAAACGAGAGAGAGAGAGAGAAAGAGAAGAGAAAACACAAAACTATATTTAAAGAAAATGAAAATAATTACAAAAAAAATAATAATACAAAGTGCCATAGAAAAATAAACAAAATATATACAAAACTTAAAATAAATAAATACTCAAAATAAGTTATCTAATCTCAAGTTTATTTATTTATTTCTCGTGCAAATTTTGTAAACGCAACTTGTTGATCGATACTTGTGTTTTTTTTTTGTTCTTTCTTTTGCTACATGTAGGTTTTTGCGAGTTTCTTTTGTGTGCGGATCATGGACGCCCCCCCCGCACAAAGTGTTGATTTGTATACGAAAGTTGTAAACTTTTTTTTTCGATGATTGTTTAATTTTTACGTTTAATTTTGTATTTGGATGATGCGCGATTTTGGATGAATGCTGAGATTGAAAGAGGAGCGGAGACGAGGAAGATTATTTGTAAATTAATACTTGTTATGTAAATAAGACTGGGATATATAAGTGACAGGGTTGTAAAAAGATGAGAAATGCGTGATTGTTTGTAATTTTTTTTATATATAATTATTATTATTTTATTTTATATTATTTTCTAGACACTTATTATTTTGTATTAATTTCGTTGTTGATTAAGCGGTGTGAGAAAGAGGTGACGTTTTTTTTTTCTTTTCTTTACGTTTTCTGTACGACAATCCGTTTTACAATTATCAACTACTATTATTATTTTGTTAATTTTCCTTGAAAGCAAGTGAAGAAGAAAAAAAATAAGGAAAAATGTGTTTTGCGTCCAGTTCATGTAATTTCTTTTTTCCTTTCTCTGTATATGTTTTTTTTTTTCTTTCTATATATATATATATAAATATTATAATTTTATTTTTCTTCGACGTGAAGGAAGGAAAACTGTGAAGAATACGATTTTTGTGTATATCCTCGGAGAGAGAATCATTTCAGTTCATTAAGAGAAACAAACACAAATATTATATATATATTGAAAAGAAAACTTTGTAAACGTAATGAACCTCAATGTTGCCATTACTCTTATAATGTTACTAATGCTCAACCAAGATGGTACAATAGTCTTTATTTTTCTTAACACACACAATACACGCAATATGTAAAATGGTATTTGCTCAAAAGTACAAATACTGTATATATAATATATATATATTTATATATATTAAATAGATACCGGAATTGTTTTATATTATATGGAGAAATGAAATATATATATGATTATAATAAATAATAGGAGATGAATATTATTATATTATTGATGGAAACAAAACAAAAAAGATAAGAATAATAAAGTAAATAAATAAATTAATAAAGAAAAAAATAAATATGAACAAAATAGGAGGAAGAGGTGAAAGGAAGGAAAAAAAAGTACGCAAAATAATAATGAATTGATTCTCTTTGTATCGCATATTAAATAAATATTGAATGTATTTGTTAAACCCTTAATTAATCTCATATCTCTCACCTCCCTTAATCCTGGCTATTATTCTCCCACAAAACTAACAACGTTCGAGCTTCATTAAATAATAATTCTACAGATTCAATTAATCCAAATTTAACAGTAAAATTTGATGTTTTCATTTTTTTTTTCTATAAAATTGTAAAAATTTCATTAAAGTTAAATTTTCTTTACCTTCGTTCTGATTAAATTCTTAACTTATTTGCTACGAGCGCATTGCATGCATAAAATTAGAAGATATGAACAATTTCTTGAAAGAAAAAATAACAATATTAATTAGTATATTTGCCTGCATATTGTAAAAAAGGTAATAGCTATAAATTTGAAAGTGCACTCGCATTAAATATTCTATTTTTAGTTTAAAATTTAGTTATTATTATTAAGAGGCAAATATTACGAGAGCAGTTTGAAAAGTTTTGAAAATGACACAAACAAACAATGACAAAGGTAATTTAGTTAATAGATTATCTTGAGAAATGTAAAAGAATTAATTCGGTATATAATGGCGTTTTTTTTTCGGTTTTCAAAATGCGTTCGTGCTCTAATCGCGCATTAAAGTCTCTATTTTTAATTTGAGAATTCTTGTTGGTTTTAATCGGATAAAACGTGAATATATTGTAGTGTTAGGAAGGAATACGAAATGAAAATTCTGGGATACTAAATTATGTAATTTAATTTACCACACATTTATTTTTCAAACAATGTTTAATCTATATAAGCAACCATATCTGATGATGATAATAATAATAATATAATAATAATAGTAATAATCTTCCACTTCTTTTCTACAATAGAATAATAATATTTTGTTTAAGTCGAAGCAATATAATATATGTACTTTTTATATTAAATTTTTTTATATATATTAAATCTATGTATTTATATATTTATATATATATATATATTTATAATATAATAGATATAACTTTCTTTATAAACTTTTTAGAATGTTTCAACACTGTGGCAGAGAAAGATTACAAATCGTTACAAAAAATATATGTATATATGCAAGACTAAACGATAATACAAATACAATAGTTCGTATAGAAAGATAGTTCATAGAAACAGAATAAGAGAAAATGACAAGAGTGGTGCTAACCGAAGGCGAACAATAATAATGCGTATAAAATGGAAATGATAAAACAGAAATTCGTGAATTACATGAAACCAACAATCCTCTGTTCAGTTCCATCCCTATGATAAAATCTAGTTCAATTATTTTGTTCCTCGTCGAAAAAAAAAAATAAGAGAAACAATAACATTTTTAAATTTGAAATGATAAAAAAGCGGAAGCCATTATTTTCTTGATAACCGAAGAGGAAAAATAAATCTTTAATATTGAAGTTACTGCGGATGACGCTCTTCGGCCATGAACTTCATGATGGAGTCGTCCAGGTCCATTTTGATTTGGTTCACGCCTCCAGGCGACGTCTGTGTCATCGTCCTTACTGTCCTCGTAATCCTGCAGACAACAACACGTAAATAAAATCGCGCAAAAATACAGGGCTCGACCTAAACGATTCATTTATTTATTTATTTCTTTTAGTTTAGAACCCCCAACTCACTAAACTTATTGTCATACCATTCGCAATAAAAATCTAAGTCAATAAATAGAGAAAGAGAAGAGAAATAGAGCACAAGTAGGATGAAAGATTTTCAAACATTTTAAGAAGAGAAAAAAAAAACGGTGTGAGGATCTTACCTAGCACCAGTGATGGGATCGACCTCTTCCACAATGGTCTCCGTGAATTGGGGCTCGTGTTGGTAGAAGTCTTCTAAAAGTTAGCGAGAGCGGAATGGGAGGAAGACAGAGCGAGATAGAGAAAGAGAGAAAGAACAAAAAAAAAACGTAAATATTAATAAGTTCAGTAACAACAAAAAAATAATAAATATATTAAAATCTAATGGAGAAAAGCTCGTTTCAAATGTATCTTAATATTAATTTTATGACCAAAAGGTGTCGAAAAGGTGAGATTAATGAAAACAACACATTTTTGTTTAAAATAAATTGAAAAAACGAGTAAATCTGAATGAGGAGAATTGTCGATATGTGTTCATGTTAATTCGATTCGATTTTAAGTGTGTGTGAGTGAGAGAGAGAGATAGAAAGAGGAATTCAGAGAGAAAGCAGTTTTCTTCAAATTTATTATTATTTTTTATTTGCTCATGTTTCGTTTGTAGCGAAAAGCCTAGAAGCCCTGTTAGATTTATATATGTCGCTTTTTTTTATCTTAGATATTTCTTCAGCAGTCCGAAAAGCCCTTTTATTAGTTTGAAAGCCAACAACCAAAACACGCATGCAGCAATTTAGTAGTAACCAATCCTTTTTTTTTTTGTAAAGTCAAGCAAACAAATATCTTCGTTCGACATCAAACAGAGAAGTACACAATAAAAATTTCATTAGTTTTACCTGAGATTACCATTTCAAGAATAATTCCTATAAAGCTATACTAATTTCGCTAAATCTACTCATCGCGATAGTTTCAGAAAATACTCAATATTGATGTGAAAAGTTAAAGAAAATACTTTCAATTGGTTCTGTGATTTGAGAATTGTGATTAAGCTGTGTCAAAAAGAAATCATATAATTAAATAAGTTGCGTTAGAAAAATGAAAAATAAAATAAATTTCTTAAATGATTACAGTTGTTAAATCGAGAGTAGTTCTTCGCTCTTCGTGTCTATAAAATAAAATAGCATCCTTCGCTTCGCAATTAGTAATCGTCTTATCACCAAGCATGCAAACAAGTGTTAACAACAACAACGTTTCGTCTGCGTTGTTCCGTCGTTGTTAATAAATAGATGTACGCTGAAAGGTAAATGAGATAATAAATATTGCCCAGCTAGTTCCAAAAAATAAAATAATTGTAATATTTGTGATAATAATATGTAGAAGCGTCTCCCAACCGTTATTACATGATGGATATACAACCAAACACACTGTTCAACAGATATCTTTATCCGACCAAATGGCACCCCGCATCAGAAAAAAATAAATAATACTAAAAAAAAAGTAATCAAACAATGTTTTACACTACCAATAAATAAAAATAATAATGTGGCAAACAAATAACATGTACATGAATTTAGTATAATCAAACTGTATGGCATACTTCCCACAAATAAAATAATTATAAAATATAACGATTATCAAAAATTATGGATGATCCAATGTTTCCTTAATTAAATATATTTTAATACTAAAACGCGTGGAAAATATTTAAAAGAAAAGTCATTGAATCATCCAATCTCCGTTTCATCATTTTACCAGCGGTTAAACGATGAGTCGAAGAAACTAGCGAAACGTTGATAACATTATATGTATGTACAGCAAACAACTTGGGGGAGCTTAAAGTTTTCTAAATAACGTAAAATCTTTAAAGAAACGAAGCAAACAAAATGCACAGAAAATAACGTAATAACTTTAAACTGGAACAAGTTATGTTTTTTGTACAACCATCACACACCATTTCGTGACCACTCACACCCTCCGGTATACAAATAAATTTTTCAACAAATAAAATCCGTGATTCCTCATTTCTTTTTTTACATTCGCATAAATCCAACAGTCGTTCTAAACCTCGATTTCTTTAGACGAAACGTGTTTTAATCTTGCAATCAATTTAATTCCACAATTTCTTCTAAAGAAATAATAGATTGTAATATGGGCGGATATGTGTAAGTGTTTAGTGTTCTCTAAGTGTGATGAAACGAGTGAGGAGAGAGAAAAGAAATAAAAGATTCGTAGATACAAACGTGTTGTGTGTAAGTGTACGTGGGTTTGTTGTTGTTGTCTATTTTTTTATTTTTGCAGTTTTGTAAAAGGGTGTGTTGATAAACGCGCCCAGTTTGCATACCATTTGTATTTTGTTCGTTTGCGTTTGGTCGCTTTAGCTATTGTGCTAGTAGTGCCATCACGATCATGCTTATTGCCAAAACGAGAACAGACGCTATTCGGATAAGTACATGCCATCTATCTAGTTGGGATGCTGACAACAGCATGTTCAGTTAGAATCCAAAAATAAAATGAAAAAAAATATAAAAATAATTAATAATAAGTAAATAAATAAAAAAAAACAAACAAATAAAATAATAGTATAAATAATAGTAGTGTGTAGATAACAAGAGAGAGGAAGAGCATTATCATTTTTATAATATTTACAGTGAAACTAGAGTACTACTACAGTAACGGCCATTCCAATTCGCGAATCGTCAGAAACTATTTGGGCAATTTTTAATTAACACTTTCATTAGGGTTACTATATTATCTAGTTTACTAATAATTGTATTAAAATTGTAATATGATAACCCTGCAGGAAATAATAGAATTAAAAAAGTTGGTTAATTAAAAATTGTTTGGTGAGTAAATGCTAAAAAAAAAATCAATTAAATAGAACGTGCACAAAGAAAAGAAGTCAATTCTAGTAATCGGTGTGAAGTTTACTACTGTTTTAGAGCGGAGAAATAATAAATAAGAGAAGATTAGTTTGATAAAAGATAGGTGTGCTCGCGCGTGTACAATATCATCGAGTGTCTAAAATATTTGCATGCAATCTAACTAACTAATCTAAGTATAGTAATTTGGTGCGGAGTAGTCTCTAAGTTATGTTATCTATCTGGGGGTTATATTAAGTATTATTATTAATATTAATATAATTGCTATGAATGATTATGGTTGTAGTTATTACCTGATTCGCTATCGCTAAGTTCTGCGCCGGCCTCGTGCAAGGCAACGTCCGAGCCGCTAGAACTGCCTACGGTTCGAAAGCTAGTCTTCTTTAAGATGCCTTTAAGAGGCGGACTACGTCTACTGTCCGTGTCCGAATCGGAATCTAGGGTGCTACTTCTAGAAGCCCGAGAACCCGGCGATATGAGACCCCCGGCAGATTCGGGCGTCGTAACGATTCTTGTGGTCTCCGTCACCAGAACGGGAATCTTGCTGCGAGCGGACACCTCGACCTCCGGAGAGGATGAGGACGAGACCGTACTTATCCTCGTCACCGTCGTCTTCACGATCGGCTGCTCCTGCTTTTCTTGCTGCTGCGCATCTTCGTCGTCGTCCCAATTCAGCGACAGTTTCGTGAATCTCTCCTTCAGCGGATCTTTTGAGTGCTTCTTAATAGTCTTCACTTTAGATTTCAGCGGTATTTTGCTACGCTCCGCCTCCTCCAGCAGCAGATCCAAATCTTTCTCGTCCTCCGTTTTGTTGGTCCGTTTCGGGACGGGAATGTTGCTCTTGTGCTGAGGCGATTCGAAACTCACGGTTTTTGTGGTCTCGCGAATCTCGAAGCCCACGTCATCGGATACAATGGGACTGGAGGCTTCGTCCTCCAAGAACTTGAAGGCTTCCTCGCTTTTGATTTGCGCCGAGAGGATCGGATCGTTATGGCCGTTCTGGATTTCGTTAACAACTCCTTCGGCAATTTTGATCACCTCCGAAACTTCATTCACGGCTGCGTCGTGCACCTCTTCCTTATTCGGTGTAGTAATAGTAATTTCTTCCGTTGGAACTTCAGGTAAAACAATTTCTTTCGTTTGAACATCGATTATCTCAACTTTATGCTTTATCGCTTCAGTTTCGGGCATTGCGCAGAGAATTTCCTCTTCCAAAAAGGAACTAGACTCGATTTTAGGGTCCACGACAATAGTTTCCGTATCGAAAGCAACGATTTTATTTTTCTGCTTTTTCGCTCTCCTCTTCGCCGATTTGCTAAGTGGTTTCACCTCTTTCGATTCTACATCTACAACTTTAGTTTCTGGTTTAAAAACCTCAGATGATTTATTTTCTTTAGATTCTACTACAACCTTAGACTCGGCCACTTTAGTTTCTACCTTAACCTCCGGTTCAATCACTTTAGTTTCTACTTTGATCTCAGGCTCAACCACTTTAGTATCTACAACAACCTCAGGCTCAACAAGTGCAGTTTCTATTTCAATCTCTGGTTCAACTACATTACTTTCAACGATAACCTCGGGTTCGGCTACTTTCGTTTCTACTTCAATCTCTGTCTCTGCGAATTTAGCTTCAATGATGTGGTCAGGTTCGATAACGTTAATTTGAACCAAAGGTTCCACCAATTTAGGTTCTTCGACTTTGCTACTCTCAACCGTGGGCGTCATCGTGCAAGCAGCATTCACTTGAACGATTTCCGATTCAATGTAGGCGTCATTGAAGCCTTCAGGATCATCCCTAGAGTCCAGCCGTTTAATTGAACCAAGATCAATGGCCATGGCTACATGATCGTCCTTTCTACTTGGGATAATGATGTCCTCCTGCGGTAAGAAGTCATTGCGTTCCTGGTGCAGGAATGTAAGCGTGTCGCTGACGTTCTTTTTAAGAAGCTCGATGCTGTCTCCACCAATAAAGCCTTGCGTTTCGGGAGGAGAGAAATGTACAATGATAATATATAATATACAAAGAAATATCAACGAGAGAAATATATATATATATATATATAAATGCAGGACACCTCCACCGCCAAAAAGATAAAGAGAAAAGAATAAAAATAATAACAAAGAAAACCCAAAATAATCGAAATCAAAATAATAATAATAAAAGGGTGCACACTCTCAAAAAACAATAAGACTATGTATATACACACGGCAAACATACACACATTTAGGATGGAAAAATCAGTCGGTAATATAAGATAATAATATTGCAAATGTAATGATTACATGTTCATTTTTTTTTTTTGGATATATAATAATCATATGTGTATATAAAGAAATAAAATAAAAAAAACAAAGCGAGAGTACCAAGAGATGTGTAATGTGGGTGAGAAGGGTCAATGATCAATGAGGATGGTTAGTGTATCTGTAATGGCTTACGTTATTTACTGCAAAATAAAATAAACACGGCAAAGACTCCCAGACGGCGTGGATCAACGATCGGACTTACCTAGAGCAGCCGCGAGCGGTTCCTTCGGTAAATTAAATTCTGCGGGACTCGGTGGTGGAGTGTTCGCGTTGTGATCGGCCTTCAACGCGCCAACGTCCATGTTGTGATGCAATTTCTGCGTGATCTCTTCGATGGCCGCCGCCTCTAATACCTCGCTCTCCGTCAAATCCTTCTCGGTGGAATTGTCCAAGTTCTCGTCCATCTTCTCGCTGGTATCCAAATCGTCGTGGAACATCCTCAGACTTGCGTCGCGCCTCAAAGACGTATCTCTGCTGGGTCCCAACTCATCCTTCAGAGTCTCAAAGCCGGATTGATCCAGACGCACTTTGGCCAATGCCTGCTCCATGTCGTCCGTGACAAGTTCAACATTGCAGATGCATTTCTGCACGATATCGGAACGACCGATGGCGTTCAAAGCCCTCTCCAGGTTGTTTCCAGTTGCGTTCTTCGGCTGATTTCTCAACCACAAACGCAGCATGACCATCGCCTGTCTTGGATAGTTGTCCGAATATTCATCGTGAATCAATTGGATATCGGAATCGACAACACCCAATTCCCGGGCCAACCTGTCCCAATCGCTGTCCAATAAATTAGAGATGTCCGTCAAGCGGAAATCGGCGCGATGAATAGTATCAACTGGACCTAAATTCAAATCGTTAATTAATATACACAAATTATAAATACATTACATTTGTGAAAACTTACTGATTTTATGGATCAAATAACTATGATCCTTGTCGATGGAAAGCAAATCCGATTGCGAATCTCTATCCGGCAGGATTTCATTTGGCAGTGGCAGATTCAAAGTGCAAAGTGGAACCTGATTTGGTTCGCCGCGCGCCACTTTCGGATCATTCATGAACACAATTCTACCTTCAGGTTCATCATCCTGCACGAATCAAAAATAAAAATATTATTCAATTGATTTCCTTCTATATCATTGCTGCTACTGACCTGATCTTTGATGCGCATCGTGAACGCAATTCTGTTTTCGCGGAATGCCTTAAAGTTCAACTTGGGTTGATCACCGGATTGCAGGACGGGCACCAGATTTCCTGCGAATTCCATGTACACATCCTTGCCTTCCATCACTTCAATATCCCTGCTCTTGGCGATCTCCACGAAATGCTCCTGCTGCTCCAAGGTCTTATCCTCTTTGTCGTCGGTCATGCAGAAGACGCGGACTCTGGCTTCCAAATTGCTCACTCTCTTCACGAAAACTACGAATTTCGCCATGAATGGAACGTGGGCCGCCTACAAAAAAGTAATATTGACTAGTGTTTTCAAATTTCCAAATAAATTGTTACTTACTTGTGTGTAAAGCTCTGTAGCCATTTTTGCAGACTCGGAAACGTTTCTGCAGTCCATCAACCAAAACCTTGCGGATACAGTCGTTGTAAAGGACACGCATTCCTTGACGAACGAAAGAGGCGTCGAACCTGTGACATCCTCCCAAACGGCCTTATTTTGTCCACCTAAGGGAAGATTAGATAAGCGCACGCTCTTGAGACAGTCCGAATTTGCGATTGTAGCGAGATATTAGAATAATAGACTTATACAGTCTGCATGCAAGTAGTAATTGAAATGGACAAACGAAAGAAAGAATAACAAAAGGAAACAATTAAAATAAAGAAAATCAACGTTACTAATTAACGAAGTGAAATAATAGAGAATAATGTAGTGGAACTAAATTTTACCTGATTTAGTTCCTACGAAGCATGTATTCCAACATAAACAATTTGCACCAAGTAACATACATACATTTATACGAGAGAGAGAGAGAAAGAGATAAAGATAATTAATGATTCGGAGAGTGAAGGATTTCGCTGTCGTGGCCCACGCGAGGAATCAAAATACAAAGAGAAATAAATGATAGAAGAAAGAAAGGCACTTTCTTGAAAAAATATGATGATTTGTATGATAGTCGGCATGCCAATAGATATATACGTGTATTCAGTTTAAACTGACTGACTGACCTGTGATTGAGCAGAGTAGTCTCAAGGTTGGAGCTGATCCGCTGTACTGGTTGATCATTCCTTGTGAATGAGCTCTCGGTGCTGGAAGGCTCAACGTTATGGCTTTGTGGAACTTGCGACGACGCGGTTCCACGGTGACGATCGGTGAAACGGCGACTGCATGGCCTAAGAGCTTCGAAACAAGCTCCGGTTCTAATGCTTGAGCCTGCAATAAATATAGAAAGTTAATAAAAATAAATAAATAAAATATTATATCCTGACCTGAAGTCCGACGCGGATCTTCTTGGTCAGAGCATTAGCTGGGAAGACCGCTTGAACGAGTGGTACTGCTGAACTTGAGACGGTACCACCATCCGGTCCAATGGCGTGAACTTCTTGTCGCACCCTGGAGACCACCGCAAAGTAATGCGGAAAATCGTTGGTCAGGATCCTCGTGATCCTGTTCGTGTGCAAATCGTCGATTTTGCTCAATTCTGGAATAAAACCCAATTAGTTTTTTTTTTAACAAAAATAAAAAGCAACCAATTTCTTACCTTCTCCCTCGAAACTGTGCTGAAGAACATCCTGAATCGCCTCCTCGTTCGCTTCCAAAGTGTGCTCCTTCCAAGTTTCCCCATTGTCCGATCTCAAGACTATAATTTCGCGCTGCTTTACGCGCAGAGAGGCAAAATGTGGCACTTCAATGATGACCGGTCTAAAAAGCAAATAAACCTTTAACAATTTCTTTGAATTAATCAATATTTGCTACATACCCTAAGAATTTAGCTGCAACCGGACCCAACTCCAAAACTCTGCTGGCCAAAGCCTCGCCCTCCATCAGAGGCGGTGGATGAGGCATTCTCTTCGGCCTGACGTACCTGCAGGTGATCCTCGTCGGACTAGCCGCACACCTGGGCGGAACGATGACCCTGACACCTGAGTGTCTGCATCCCCGCATCGCACCTCCCCTGGCATCCACCAGGAAAGACACCAGAAAACTTGGGAACAGAAAAACAACAATCACAAAACCATCTCTGAACCATCACCAAAACCAGATTAGAGTATTAGATTCGTATTACTTGTGTGATATTAGCGTGATATTCTGGTTGTAGTGTGTAGACGTGTACTTGCATAAAGTAATAATTTTAAATAAATATATATATATTAAAGGACGCTGATCTTATCCAAAAAAAAATAATAAAAGGAACTCAATCAGCGATCCAAAAATATAAATTAGTTTTAATAAAAATTTGCAAAACAAACAAAATAAATTAAATTTTAGTATCTGATCTCGACGATATATAATAATAATAATATACAAAACTCCAAAAAGTGCACGAAAAAATAAAAATAAAGCAAAATAAAACAAAAGTATTTACACAACAACAACAATAAAATAAACCTATATCGTCGTTTCATTTCTTTTTTCTCTTTAAATAATTACACAAAACAATAATAAAAATAATACATTGAAAAAAAATAATAATAAGAAAATTGTTTTAATATTTTTTATATTGTTTCATAGTTGTGATAACTTACTTCCTCCAACTTGAGACTCTGTCGGTGACCCCACGACAACACAAAAATCCCCCGGGTTTCAATATTTTTTTTTTCAAATATATTTTTTTCGGTATTTATATATATTTTTTTGATTGGTACATAGTTTGGGGGAGGAGAGGAGGTCAACAGAGTCAAGAGAAAAAGAAAGAAAAAAAAACACAGTCAAAATGCAGTTAGTCCAAAAAATGTTTAAGTAAACGACGAAACGTTAACAAACAGTATATGATGCACGACAACAATAAAAAAAAACTCAAGACTACACTAGCAAAAGTTCAATTTGATTAGAGATTAAAGGTTCGATAAGATTAGGATCTCTTCACAAATGCGAATGGTGGTGTAACATTTTGCAAAAATATGCGTTTGCTTGGTTAATAATACGACGTACGTACGTTCGCGTTCAAGCTAATTTATGAAATCGTTTTCTCGTTGGAGCGTTGCGCAATCATAATTAGAAAGTGCTATTAGGAAATTAAACTATAATTTCGCAATTTTCCTTGGAACAATTATTGTACGCGTTTGTTGGAAAATCGGTGCGGAGCAATTTGCTAGATTTCATAAAGCAACAAGAAGCGTTTCTTCTTCGGGTTAGTCTATAAACAATTCGGTGCAGGTATCTAAATCTGTTTTAGGGGTGTGTTTTGTATTTACAGAAAACCAAAAAAAAATAAAGGTATTAGAAGTGTGCATTAAAGATATTTATAAAAAAAATAATGGATAAATACTGTTTTTTGCTTGGATTGTAATAGAAAAAAAATAGTAAAGACTTCGCCTGATTTGCATGTTTGGATGCGTGTTCGAAGAGGGGGTTGGTTGAAGGAGGGATTTAGAATTGGTACCTTTCTCTGCACAGGCCCATGCCAGGCTTGACGACACCCAGACGACACAATGACCACTCTAGCGCTGACCACTCGTTACTGCATAAGCATCAAAACTAAACTACTCCAGCCGGCAACAACATGGATTCTTCGTATTTTTATACGCATTTATAATATATTGTATACATTATTATTATTGCAATAAGTAAGCCGCATTTATTAGACGAATAAATCGTGGCAAAGTTGGTGCATCATCCAGAATACGCTAAAATTCGTGACAAAAGTTGCCCCAAGATTAGCATATTCCGCAATGACCATAGTACACAACAAAAACACAAAAGGCGATGATATATTGCAGATATCACTATTATTGCAAATTTCTTAATAAAGTCCTGTTTAATCGAAAGAAACAATAAGAACTAAGTTAAAGCTTTAAGAGACTACTATTTTGAGTCCGGTAAATGATTAACAAAAGCCCACCATGAAAGATAAATTGAATTAAACTTTTTTTATTTTGAAGAAACTTACCCGCATGTTATTGGTTGTCTGTTGATGTCGACGTTGTCCGGAGCTGTATACGTGTACGGGGTTGTGTTCGCTGCATAATATTCCTTGATGTGTGCTGGACTTATGATATATTCACTGGTATGTGAAGGAGCTACAAACAACAACATTAATAATTAAAGTATTTCATTCATTCACGAATAAGTTCAAATGTATTATTGATATTTGATTGGCCTTGAGTTAAGTAATTAGTAAACTACAACCTTTACGTTCGTAATATAAGATAGCGCATTTTACATTCGCAAACTCGAGAATCTTATCATTGTTATTTATAGCGTTTCACATAATTCATTACTGAATTACCCAAGTCCGGTTATACAATTGAATCCAATGTTAGTTCGGACGTTCTAAATTCGATTGTACAAATTCCTCTTACAACAATCGTTACAAATATTTTTAAATCTATTCAATCATTGTGAATTTAATTCAATTTTTGTAATTATATTTTCTTTTTGTTTCAGATGATTCAGGTGAATGACCTGTTTTTAAATTTGCGACTATTTTTATAGTAAATAAATGGTAATGGAAGTATTCTTAAATTAGTGGTAAATTGTATATTGGTTTGACGCTTACCGACAGAATTTCTGTAGTCGCTCTTCTCGTCGTTCGTAACATCGAGTCGCATAGAATCGTCTCCGAAGGACTTCATGTCATCAACGGTCATGTACTTGTACTGCTGCTGGTCGCTGATGAGGTCGTCCCCTAAACAACGCACACGAAAAACACCGAGTTAGCTAAGAAAACACAACATCTTTAACAAAAAAGTCCTTAATTCGCAACAAAATAAATAAAGGGCGTGAGTTTATGTGTAAAATGTACGTCTCTGTACCTGCTAGGCCTCACCCGATACGCGTGTTTTGATATATGATAATGAGTAAACACAGGAACACTGGCTCGAAGATAAGATAATAGCTAAATAGCCTATCGATACAATTACACAAAAAAAATGTTGCTCGCTGAATTACGCGAAATTTGAAACGAAATCGATTTAGGTATACCCAGTGATCGATAATTCCACTTGTACTGAGAGATTAGTGAAGCCAGATAAAAGCGAAAAGTTATTTTCTGAGATGGAGCTGCTATTAATAATATTACAATTTGGATGAAAATTGGCAATTTATTTAATAGCGAGGGGCGTCAGTTCATTTATGAAATATGAACAATTCGTTCATGATCGCTATCAAGTTTCGATTTTTCTTTGGGTGTGATGTAATGTTAATGAACGAACCTGAAGTAGAGGTGTAGAGGCAAGTTTGGAAAACGCCACGACCCGAGCGGATTTATTTTGTTATTGAAAGCGGAAATGAAAGCTTAATGGACGACGATGCTACTACTGTTGAGACCAGTTCACTTGATACTGTGTCTGAAAATCGCGCACAAACCATCTCTCGTTTAACGATGATCATTGGAGGTCGCTTCAACACTCGGCGCTCAGGTATTGTTAGTCGGATTAACAGGAAAATGAATGAGTGCAGGATTGCATTGTCCACCGGATGAGTTGCTGTAGTTGTTGTTGATGTTTTTGATGTTCTTGAAATTGTTATGATGTTCTTTGTGTATGACCACTTACGTGTGTAGTTCATGTTCCCTTGGTAGTAAGGCAGATAAACGTGCTGGGCATGCGTAGGTCTCCCATAAGCCACCTGGGGCTCATCCACACCGCCTGATGCATGCAACAATCAACCACCACCTGCTTTTAAATCGCTCACAGCAACACCCCCAAACCCAATATATGTACAAGAGAAGAAAAGCTCTAACTTTGCCTTTCTTTTCCATTATTTTTTTTTTTGGATACGTTTCTCGACATACTCGACAAATTGATTAATATTTTTGTTTTAATATCACGCGACAAACACCAAAAAAATAATTAATGTAAATCGTTTTGTTAATAAAATCCAAACTTTAAAATAAAACCCACAAAATTATACATAAAAAACTACGATGAACTTACCGCCTTCATCCTCAGAGTCGGACATAAACGTTTCCTGCATCGCTTCCGGAGCAACCACTTTATACTTCTCCTCGATATTCACTGTAGTCGTTGTGGTCACATCGACTTCCGTAACTACTTTTAGCTCTTCTACGACGCTGATGTAGCCCAATTTGTTGGCGATTCCCAAAGCCGTTTGTCCGTTCTAAAATGTATATAAAAAAATGGAATTATGTCCGTCCGGAAGCGTTAATTAACGTGATTATACGCTTGAAGGATTATATATTTTGAAATACGTACGTTGGTGACGGCGTTTGGATCGGCTCTGTGCTTTAGGAGAAGATTGATGACGAGTACGTGGCCCTGCTGAGCTGCCTGGTGGAGTGGCGTGTATCCTGATGTAGTTGTAGGATTAACTTCGGCTCCTTGCTCGATGAGCACTCTCACGATGTTAACATGTCCGTGATGGCAAGCCACGTGGAGAGGCGTATAATCCTGCTTCGTCCTTGCATCTTTAACGGCGCCAGCTCGCAAGAGCTGTTTAGCTACGGACACTCTGTCCTCTTGAGCGCACAAGTGCAAAGGTGTTAAGCCGTTCTAAAAATATTTTTTTTAACGCAACTGATAACAACAATTTAAAAAAATGCTTACTTTAGAAGCGTGATTGGGATTTGCTTGATGTTCCAGCAATAGGGAAGACATGTCCGAATGACCTTCTTGTGCACTTAAATGAAGCGGGGTGAAGCCGGCCTTTGATTCGGCATCGGCGTGTGCACCATACTCCAATAATGTGGTTGCTATATCCATCTAGAAAGACCACCAAAGTTTTGAAGAGAAGTTTGCAATTAAGTGTACGGACGAGAGGAGGTGTCGACAAGGTGCTGCTTTACCTGATTCTTGCGGGCTGCAATGTGCAGAGGAGTATGTCCGTTCTTGGCGACGGCGTGCGGCGAAGCGCCCTTATCCAAAAGGAGAAGGGCCACCGGTTGATGGTCGTAATGTGCGGCCACGTGCAGCGGCGTCACCTTGTTCTTTCCTTGCGCATCTGCGGGTGCGTCCCTCTGCAGCAGAAGACGAGCCACGTTCAAGTGGCCGTACTTGCTGGAGAGATGCAAGGGAGTGAAACCCTTCTTCGTCGTTGCAGTCAAATCGGCGCCGTTGTCCAGAAGAACGCTGGCGACCTCTTCCTGTCCTTCCTTGGCAGCAATATGTAGCGGGGTGTAAAGGTCCTTGGTGGTTGCATGTGGTTGAGCTCCGTGCTGTAGCAGCAGCATAACGATGTCTACATTGCCTAATCTGGAAGCGACGTGAAGAGGTGTCTGCTCTTCGCGAGCTCTTGCATCGACAGCCGCCCCATTCCTCAACAGGATTCTGATTATGTCAGTCTGCAATAATCAAAATACTATTAGCATATAGTAAAATCAATTGACATGAAAAATAAGATACTAATAAAAAAAAAGTAAAGAAAATATACATTAAATTTAATTCATTCTCAAGTTATCAAATATCTATAAAATTATACCTGATTTGCTCTGGCTGCTAAATGTAATGGGGTTTCCCCACGCACAGTTGGGATATCGGGACTGGCTTCCCTCTGCAAAAGGTAGATAACAATGTTCATGCATCCCATGAAACTGGCAACGTGCAGAGGCGTCAATCCGCTCTCCGTCGTTGCTCCGATGTTAGCTCCGTGCTTCAGCAAAAGCTCAACCATTTTCTGTCTATTCTTCTTGCAGGCGATGTGAAGTGGGGTGAATCCATTCAAAGCTCTGGCATTAGGATCCGCTCCACGATCCAAAAGCAACTTTGCCACCCTGATATGACCGCAATGGGCGGCAACGTGCAAGGCAGTTAGGTAATCCACGGTGACTTCATCCACTGGAGCACCATGGTAAAGCAGACTTCGAGCCGCATCCACGTGCTCTCCTTGTGCTGCCATATGCAGAGGCGCCAAACCATTCTAAATATTTAAACAAAATATTAGCTATGAGAATTTGTGTTATCGATGATTGCAAATCACCTTCGTTTTCGAGTGCATCGGAGCTCCATTCTCCAGAAGCATATCAACAACCTGATCGTGTCCGCTGCGCGCCGCGCAATGCAATGGTGTAAGACCATCCCTTGTCTTTGCTTGGATGTCAGCTCCTTTAGCCACCAACAGTGAAACCATGTTCATCTTGCCCCACTTGCTAGCGACGTGAAGCGGAGTGATGTTGTGTTTGGCAGTGTAGTTGATGTCAGCGCCCTTCTCGTACAGAAGGGAAGCCACCTTGTCGTTACCATAATGGGCGGCAATATGCAACGGGGTAAATCCACTCTTGGATGTTATATCGGCATTATGTTCGTTCTACAACCACAACAACAACAGCATTAGCATCGATTAAAAAAAACACCTATTAACAAACGATTTACTTGTAGGAGCAGAGCGGCAGCTTTGCAGTCGTCCTTCTTAGCGGCAATATGAAGAGCGGGAAGTCGAACCTTTCCTCTGGTATCGTTCTCCAGGAGAACTGCCACCACTTTGTCGTGGCCCTGTTGCATGGCTACAGCAAGTGGCGTGAATCCATCCTACAAAAAAAAAACATCGCTTTAAAATCTTTCAAATAATCATGTACATTAAATCAATACCTCAGTGGCCAAAGTCTGATTTCCACCTTTGGCTAGAAGATACTTGACTACTCCGTCGTGATTCTCCTGCGCCGCCATGTACAGAGGCGTGAATCCATTCTGCGATTGAACGTTGATCGAAGCACTGTGTTGAATGAGCAATCTTACTACTTCCTCTTGACCAGCTACAAATAGAACGCAACAAATAAAATAAATTTACATTACAAATGTACTTAACATAATTAATAAATTATTACAAGTAATTACAAGCATTCCATATAAGAATTTAACGATAATAATTTAATTTCTTTATTAAATAAAGTATTGTCTTCATCTCAAGCATTATGTTACCTGTATTAATATTTTTTGTGTAGGTGTTTTGATGCTCATAATAAGCTTAAATCGTGTTGGAAGCTGTTGATTATTGAATAAGAAATACAAAGCTGAGATGTAATTAAATCGTAATCAATGAAGAAGCGAGGACACAGGCGTATGCTAATGATTAACTCAATAATGCTTCAATTAAGAAACAATGTAACATAATCGCCTATGAATGAAACGACGACCTTCCAACGTAAAAAATTAATAGACATTTGACCTTTAAAATGCGAATCTCTTCACCAGAAAGCACAATTTCAAAGTCTTGCTTTGCTCTCTCTTCTACCCTTTTTTTAACGATCGCACGCATGAATTGCGGTCTGTTCACGTCATGGTCTGTTTCGTATGTGTGAGGCCGAAAAGTCGCATCGATATCCGTCTGATTGATCCGACGACTTCAGGCGCAGACAACAAAGAATTAAAAAAAAGGTAATAGAAAACAAAACAAAGAGGGCACTGGATTGTCCATGAAAGAAAGCAGACCCAGGCGTCATCCATTAGAAAGGCAATAAAACCGTGTCATCCATCTCGTGTGAAAAGCGCGCAGGAAAAGGACGACTAAAGCAAAGACAAAAAAAAAAGGGCATGCGAAAGCACCAACTAGTTTTCGTTCTTTCGGCGACGACGACTCTTTGAATAATGCATGAATTAAATAGAAAAGGCGAAGAGTTTCCATGGCTGCGTGTGTCTCTCCAGTCATTAGAGTCTTCAAAGTATAATTTCATAATTGTGGGAAGATAATTCCTACAACATTTCGGTATGCCTTCTTCGAGCATAGTAGAAAAGTTCAACTAGAAACGTGACCTGCATAGTTCTCAAAAAATTAACAAGTCATCATTGGAAAAAATTGCGATTGTTGTCGTCTCATTAAATTTAATTTAGAAAACTTAAAAACAAAAGCGGCGGCGGCACGTGCCTTTTTTTGAGCGACGACCGAGTGCCGTTAATTGATCGTCGTGCGTCTATGTGTTTAGTTTTGCTTACTTGCTAACTGTAAACCTCACTCACCGAGGG
Source organism: Nicrophorus investigator (assembly GCA_963457615.1). Taxonomy (NCBI): domain Eukaryota; kingdom Metazoa; phylum Arthropoda; class Insecta; order Coleoptera; family Silphidae; genus Nicrophorus; species Nicrophorus investigator. The sequence continues at coordinate 3,084,215 of OY735142.1, forward strand.
AAGCAATATGCAAAGCCGTATTTCCTTTCTTGGTGGCAGCATCGACGATGGCGTCGCGCTTCAACAGCTCCTGGACGACCTCCACGTGTCCATCTTTGGCAGCCAAATGCAACGCGTTCAATCCATTCTGCAAAAAAAATAATCAAGAAATAAAGAACGCTGTTTCTCTTCATTCGAACAACTTTTTTCTTCTTCCAAGCCACGCGTGCTTGTTCTGTTTACGCTCGTGCGTTTCCACAAACAGTTTGTAATTGCCTAAAATCTAACGGCAGATGTTGTGGGAAATTCTGGTACAGATATTACGCGCGATTGAGATATATAACGATAAAAATGCTTGTGTATACTTACGGCGTTCGAAGTATTAATATCCCTGACCGTTCCGCTATCCAAATACTCTTGTATCTTGTCCAATTGGCCGGCTCGTGCAGCGCGCAGGAAGGCCGTGTTCGGGTCTTGCTGCAAAAGAAGAAAAAAAAAACAAAAATTAAATACAAGCAAATCGATATTTGTGACATGCCAAGTAAAAGTATCCAGAATTTAGATCTACCTTCAATGTTTAGCCCCGTCAGCAATCGACGTTATTGATTGCATTCGAATTATATTATTTGTATCTAACATTACTTGTCACCGTTCCAAAAGACCTTAAACTGTTCAAGTTTATACATCTCATCTACGTGACCGAAACTAAATGATTAACAATTTATAAATGTAAATAACCAGAACTATAAATAACCTCCAGTTAATTTTTTTAACCCAGAATCATATTTTGCAGCAGAAACTGGTATTTCCAATAAATTTCAAAGGTGTAAAGTCAATAAACTCATCAAAGTAATATAATTCATATACAAATTAATAATTCTTCAGTTTATATAAGTCTAAATAACCTTCAGTTAATTGTTAACTCAAATCTCCAAAATAAATTCAAATTAATTATATAATCATTAAATGACCTAAATGATGTAACGAATCGACAAACAAAAATAGACGAATCTAAACAACCTCCAATTAATTGACAAAATTAGAAAATAAACATGATGATGTATCTTCAATAAAATGCGAAAACCTGTTAAGTCAATGAATAAATGGAAGGATGAATACAAATATCTTTTATTAAACAGTTTTTTTTTTCGCTACGAACAAACTGTGATTCAATGTTAAGGCTGCTATTAGATAATAGAAGCTCTGCAACTATTTAGCATTTCGCACATCCTTGACCCTTGACTCGTACGAGATGTATTTTTTGATAATTTCTCGAGACTTCAAAGTCAACAGCAATCGTCGAATGGTAAACACATAACGATAAATGTTCAAGAAATTTAAATAATTTTAATTTGTTCTTTGCTGATGTGACATACATTTCGTTTTTTCAATTTTAAAGAAATCAAGATTTTCTTCATACAATATTTTTTTATAATTAAAAAATCAAAATAATTGTGATAAATAATACGATTGTTACTATGTTAAGTTATATCAATTAAGTAGGATGTAGATCTAAAATGATTAGGTTGAAACTGTTGGTTGGAGAAGTTTTCGCAATTGGTTTTCTCGAAGATGTTACCTAAAATTATTACGAGCGAAGTTTCGGGCGATGATTACCAATTCGATTACGTGGAAATAGGAGGCCGCAAAGTTAGTTGGAGGCAATCGATCTGATGAAGTATTACAGCAGGAGCACTAATCTATTTCCGGAAAGCGAATCCTCTCTTTCCTTCTCCTCATCCTCCTTTTTTTTTTTTCATGCGTGTAAATATATAATATTCATCAGACGGGAAAACGCGACGGCGTAAGGACTGGACTCCATCTGGTCCAGATTACTCACGAACCGAAAATGCTTCTCTCTTCAAAGGCGATTCTATCAATTGGAGCAGCTCGGAGATGAGGTTCCGCTCGCCGAAAAAAAAAGCGTGGGTGGTTACTTCTCTCCCATCCGACGTAGCGCGATGCCAAGGATATATCAAAATGCTGCTGCTACTGCTGCGTGACCCAGATCCGCGCCTAATAAGATCGCCTCGCAATTTTTCGCAGTATTCATGATACACCCTCCACGAACGCATTCAATCCAACGTAATCCCATTGGATTATCGTTCATTCAATACCCAATTTCTTTCACCATTTACTTTGATGCGATTATAACTATTTCAACTAGTTTGAAGCTATTCAAGCAGCGTTTAATAAATAGATGTTTTCATCTACCTTGATGAGATTATTATTCATTCAATACAAACATACACTTTACTTTGTTCATCAAAACAATATAAAATAAAAATCAACTCGAGTCGCGTACAAGTAAATGTATTTTTTTTATTTGCAAATTTTGAATGTTTGTGTAAATGTCTTTGCGGGTGCGGAATGTTAGGGCAGTGCCCAAAGCGGCGCGTGTTCCGCAGGAGTCGTCCTGCAGGATTCGCTTTCATCGATCCCGGCCCTCCTAACCTACTTATTCTCTGAAATGAGAGCATCCCAAACCGCACACAGAAACACTCTTCTTTCTGGAAATCCCCCCGAGCAATGACAATATAATACTCTTATACGGTGGAGAATTGGCAAAACCGCAGGGCAAACAAATAAATATTGATTACCATTTTACTCGCGCATTCATCTTAACTAGCTTACACCAGATTCCATAATGCATATAAAAATCTAGTTTCAACTGGAATTTGAAAAATTGAGAGAAAACTAATGCTCAATTTCACATTCAAAATTTCAATTTCTTTAAATAATTTTAAACTTTAATTTACTTCAAACTTCAAATTATGTAAAAAAAAAAATATTTTTCGTCTATTACTTTAACAACATGTGGTTTCGTTTTTTTTTGTAATTTTATTTAATAAATTATTTATTCATTAGAAATTTAGTTAATTTTAAACATCTCTCATTCATAAGTTGTTCTAATTTTCAGACTAATAAACTAAAATATTTCATATCAAAGTATATACTAGAAAATTTACAAACTTATAATCAGACGAAACTGCAAAGCTTTCACAATAATTTATTTACAAATATATATTTTATTAAATCCTTCAAATCATTATTGTGAAAGCAAGTAAATGATTCGTTCAATTAGCCAGACACGAACATTGATGTTTTTAAATTTTTGTGACTTTGAAAAGGTATAAAGAGAGACACGGAGTGGGCGCCTCAAAATAGCCTCTTCCTCTACTAAACAACCCGAAATTACGTAACCACGGTCATCGAGACCCACGCAAACGAAGAAGAAACCAACCTGATCATTTGGGTATCTTAGCTATTCGATCGATTACCCCCCCGAAGACACATACAAGATTTACGCTGAACAAACGTTTTTTCGAGCGTTTTATGCGAAATCGAAGCGAATTCCGAACATCCTACACATTGCATTTTTATGCCCTATTCTTTCTTATTCGTTCTTTTTTTTTGAGGATGAGAGAAGATATCTCTTTCTGTCTATAAATGTTTTAGGGCGCAGTGAAACCTCGCCGGAGCATTCGCATTACCTCCGAGGGGAGTTCTCCAATTACCGTCGCTCGAAGCATTTAATTAAATTGTCGAGGCAATGTGGAGACACCGGCATTAATAAATCGCAATAGGGGACTTTCCATTATGTGTCAAAATGAGCGAAAGTAAACAGTAAAGAAAAAAAGTTATAAATTGTGCTCGTTGCGATTTAGGGGAGAAAAAAACATTTTTTTTTATTTGTTCAAGATTTTTATAAATTTTTGTTGACGCATCAAAATATGTTAATTATTATCACTTGAGAGAATTTTTGCTCAAACATGTAATTTTAACTTGTTATTTAAACATTTTTAACAGATATTAAGATTTAAAATATTATTTATTTTATCAGAATAAATATGAGTAATATATTATGTTTATGACCAGATTTATGCAATAAATGAAACGATAATTTATAGATGATTCAAAATACATTAAATTGGTTAAAAAATGTTGATCTAATAATTTCAACGAATCCAATATTGTAATTAGGTTACAAAACCATAAGTGAGGAGTCGAGAATGGATTAGTTTGCAGTAAATGTAATGGAAACTTTCGCTTACTATTGCAAGTCTAGAAACTTCCCACATGTTTTACTAAAAAAAAACTAATTAGCGATGTTTCAATAGAATAATAAACAGAAAGCATACACAACCACATTTTTTTTTAATATTCCAATTCGATGTGCAAATAACGACTTTGCGAAACGCACTTGTCGCGTTGATAACAACGCTCGACTGTGCATTATGCAATCAACCGGTTCGAACCTTTCGCTGATAATATCAGAACACCCCAATAAACAAAATGACTCACGTCGAGTGCATCATTATAGTTTTTTTTTTTGTCGAGGCCCAATTCGTGATTACGTACTGAGGAGAGCGCGAGAGATAAATGGATGGATAGAAAAGCCTTGACCCAGATTAGCTCACGCCAATTAACATAGCCCGTCGTATTTATTATTTATTTTCATTTTCTCGTTCTGTATTTCTTTGCTTACAAAACCTTGCGCGATAATTAATCAATTAACAGACGGAGAATTTGCAGCTTTAATTGCGATTTGCATGCGGGTTACGAGAGAGCCATCCTCAACGAAACGCGATGGATGGAAAGTGGTGATCCGAATTTGCAATTTAATTGTGAAAAATAATGGTCGAATAAATTTTGTTGCTTCTATTAATTATTTTGCATTTCCTTTGCGTAACAATCTTTGATTCATTCGAATCGTTCTGCATAACACACCTTTCTGCAACCAAATTACCGATTCCGTTGAAATGAAATTGGAAATCCCGTTAAGCTGACCATTGATTGCGTTTGGACTGGTGCACGGACGACCAGTGCAATTCAATGCGCCGGGGAAGGCTTCGTTTTTCGCGATTATCGATTATGTCTGGGGCGAAAACGCATTGGGGCTGGGATTTAATTTTTTGCAGCTTAACATGCATAAAGTCCATTTGCAATTTCCTTTATTTTTCGACGCTTTCGAATGTTGCTGCACGATTGTCAAGCGCAGGCGACATCGATAATGGCTTCTGGAAAACAATGGACTCGAAAATTTTAACTAAGTTCTAAATGAGCATGGACGAATGAGTGTGTTTGTTTTGCAGTTGTAAAAGGATGTAGACAATGAGAGTAAAAATGTTGCGACCGACAAGTGGAACCAATTATTCTGGAACAGTCCGGTCGCTATGCGTTTGCGATTTTCATCATCATCAACAACAACAACAACGTAGTCATTTCTACTACTGCTGCTGCATTCGTCCATCAACGTTTCTGCACAAAAATGTGTGTTTTATGTTATGTGTTTTACTTACTAAAACCGATGTGAACACACAATTACGTCAACTTGGCCACGGCCGACTGCAAATGTCGCAATACCACCGACTGTATTTTTATGTTAAACTTGACTTTATTGAGACACAAATTTTACAAATTTACTACTTTACAGATTAAAAATTTTAACAACAGGTTTAAAACACATTTGAATATTATTACTAAGGAAATTGATTCGTAACTATAGTTACCATCAACAACTTTAGCTTCATGTAACCTTTATTTAATTAATAAATAATTACTATTTTATTGTCACCAATAGATTTTTTTTAAAATTAAAAAATCATTTTATGTTAAATTTTATTTTAGTTCAAAAACAATGTTTATATAAATCTAATTTTAATTAAATATGTAAAATATATTAATTTTCGTACCAATAAATTTTATACTAACATTAATTGAAGTAGAAGTCCATGAAACAATTAAATTGAAATTTTCTTTTGAAACAATTCTATCACATATATATATATTTTTTTGTTTTCTTTGTAAAAAATCACGGAGCGTGTCTCCTCGACTATTACTTTAATTTCCAGCAAACACCTTTGATGAATTTCTCAAGAAATTTCTAGCGGGATGCCGAAAAGGTTTTTCCGAGCGCGAAGAAAAAAGAAAATCGTTTCCAGATAAGGCATTTTACTTCTGGCGAGGCATAAATCCGTTTTCGAGGTTTACGAGCCATAACATTTATTTTTTCAGAAGGAGGGAGAGCGAAAATTCGACTGATAAAGTTTTCAGTGCGCGTTTTGGCTCCTATCTGAGGTGCTTGCCTGGAACAAGTTAGCATAAAAAAGAGATATAAATGGAAAGCATTTTTTTACGATCTTTAAACGACTAATTTTTATCGTTTCGTTGTAATTAAAACTGAAATTGATCAAACGAACTAATATTTATTGAAATGAATCGGTATATTTGTCCACGTAACATCCTTGACATATGACCGATGATTATTAATAAAGCTTTAATTAAAACGATCTTGTATAACATAATTTGTTTTATATAAGAGAAAAAAGTAGTATGATGAAACGGTCGCACGTAGCTGGAATATATACATTTAGAATTGAATAAAAACGGCGTTGAGATTTTAGAAAGCCAAGCGTCGTCATTGCCTAAACCTGTTCCCATTAGAATGCTCTCTTCTTGCAGCGACGTTGGATGGAAAAGGAGGAGAGGTGCAGTAAAGCAACATTTGTTGTAGACGCGAAGATGCATGCAGCCAGCCAGCAACAAGAAACATTCCTCGTGTACACACACACAAGAGAGATCATCATCTTCCACTTTCCAACAGTTCGCAACTCTTTCGAAGTAGCAACGGAACCGCAATTATGATTACTTTATTTGCACGTAATTACTGTAATTCTCAGTTACAATTCATTATTATTTTCGCTCGCAAATTTGTAACTAATATCGTTACTCGTGTTTTTTAATAGCCAAAACATACATAATGCATTGACCGTAATCGAATCAAATAAAATACAATTTATATTTATAACTCTAACGTTATTTATTTTTCCGCGTTTCTTGCTTCTAATGCTTTCCATTCAGAATTGCAGATTAGACTGTAACAAATGTTTTCCGTTCTACTAAAGTGCATTTTTATAGCAAATAATAATCTAAATAAACAATTCATGTAAAATACATTTTTTTTTAATATATTGTTTCAAAAAGATTTATACAGTAATTATTTTGAAATAGTTGTAAAACTAAAATCAGTTTGGTTACAACTGTAAAATAAAATATTTAATACATTTTTCGATAAGACTTTTGGAATTCGTGGAACACTTGCTATTATTTCTGGTGACGCAACAATGATCGACTTGTTTTTGTACTTTTCAAACGTATGTCACAATTGGAATTGAATTATCGCGCATCGAGTTGTTGTCAATACACATTATAGTGTATTTTCATATTATGTAACTTGAATTATATTTTTTAAAAAGTTAATAATTATCTTTTAAAAAAAGTTTATTAATATTTTTTTGAACAACTTTTTGGATTTACATTACATTACAAATAATTTAGTTAGAAATGAGAAAAGTCAAAGTAAGAATTAGTTTGGAATGGAAATTGGCATCAAACGAAAACAGGAAATCGCAGCGCAACGTGCAATTCAGGCAATTGAAGCTAATGCAGAAAATTATCTTTCGAAAAAGAAACACGAAGCATTGAAATTGAATCAAAAACTTCTTGAGTCCAGAACAACAGTAAAACGTTGCGTGCGATTGTCATATAATAAAACTTTGTATATAAATCGAACGCGAATAATGTATGCATGTTCCGATCACACGATTATAAAACCGAAGAGCAACAATTCAATTGCGATGCAGTATTGACGCAGTTCGCGCATCCACTATATTTCCATCAATTGGAACCACTTACGCAACGTGTTTTCGCGATATGCGTTGGCCAAGGAATGACCATTATCGATGCGAGAATTAATAAAGAGAGAAAAATAGGATCGATTAGAACGCAACACATACGGCCATTGTTCCAACGAGGATTTCATTATTTCATCACGATTGTAATTTCGAATTCCTGCATGGACCGCTCAATTACTCCGGAATGCGTCGAGATATAGACGGAGATAGTAAAGCGTACGAATTCGAATAAACGAAATTAAATAGAAGAGAAACATAAAAATTAATAACAAAACATTCCGATGCTCAGTGGACGTTTTACGTCCAAGGTTCTATTTATTTAAAAGGCAATTAGACTCGTGTGTTCTCAATAAAAATCCATTTTACTTTCGTACTCAAACGGTTGAATTAAATTGAAAAATAAACTTTTCTATGGGAATTGATTCTTGAAATCAATCGAAAGAATGCTGAGACGAGGGCGGAAGGGTTTTGCATAATTCATACGTGTGGTGTATAGTCCGTAGACTGCTTAGAATAGAGCGCACCTGTAATTGCAGCGTGTGTGCAACTATTTTGTCGATTGCAGCTTATAAATAAACCGCAGCGTGTCATGGTCAAGGAGATGACCCGACCCTATCATCTCCGTTCCATCTGCAGACAAGCTAAAGAATGCAAAACTACACACATCCTGTTGGAATTTACCAATTCGCACTTTGAATTAAATTTGAACAATAAATATTTACTTTAGAGATTCGAGGAAATGTGAGAAACGCGAAAACAATATATTAATTTCTTTTTATTCCAACAGAAAAATTATTTGTAATCTTTTAAATTTTATAAACAATTCTTACCTTGCAGCAAGAACTAATTAAACTCGAATACATTTAATTGACGTAACCAAATTCCGTCTGCTTTTCGACAAGGATCAATGCAAAGTGAATAAAAACTAAATCGACTTCGGTCTAAAGTAAACAAATCAAAAAGAAAGAATCCTTTATTTTATCCAAGTTTTATTTGTTTTACACACCGATATTGCAGACAATTAAACATAACATCGTAGGGTCAACCTTTGTCTCACGGTCGCTGTTTCTGCATATATTTGGTTTTTTGCTTTGTTTTCAAGCACCGTTGGTTGGTTCCCATTACGAAATTTCCTTCGAAATGCCAAGACTATATCCGGCAATAAAACTAACATATTTCTAAAGATTTAGTGATTTAACTATTTATCACTTAATAATCATTCAATTTAAATATGCTTTGAAACAATTGCAAGAATTCTTATAGTTACATTTTTTTTTAACATCAATGATCATTCGTGAACTGAATTTTCGCAGCGAGTAATTATTTCTCGCGAAATACTTTTCACCTTCAAGCCCGGAACGCAAATCATAAACAAATAAAAAACATTTACTCTCGAGAACGCCACTTCGCCAAGTGGGATAAATATTTATACTCGGTAAAAATATTCCCGGCGACCTTATTTCGACGAAGATCGTCGCTACTTGCGCAAATCTCAATCGTTCTCAACGGATTACCACTAAAATATATATTTCTTAAACGAAGATATTTTTGCGTTTCCAATTACCAATTCTGAATTACTTATAATCAGTAAAATGAATTTAATCTGTTTTCAAAGTCCAAATTATTGTTTATTTAAACTTTTGTCATAAGTAATTTGTGATTAAAATAGTACACAAAACAATAAAATGTAATTGTTGATATATTTGACACAGAACTTGATTTAAAGTTTCCATTCTATAAATTAATAAATATCATCGATTCTTTCGCTTTGTCTTCGGCGTCGTCGGAAAATGATTTCGCCACGTCCCACTTCCGTTTTGACCTGGAACTGTCTCGTGTTAACGCGGAATGGAATCGATGGATATGCATGCAGCCGATGTAAATTAATTACGGAAACACATCAATATGGAAAGTGCAATAAAAAAAATAAATAATAATAATAGACGCACAGAGAGAAATTTTAAATTACTCGTGGCTTTATCGTGTATCAATAAACAAAAAATATTCGTTTTGTGTTCTATTTTCATGTTCCGTTTTTTTTTTTTATAAAAAATCATAATTAAATAAACTTTCTATGTAATTGAAATTTCTATATAGATGTTTTAGTTGTTGCGGCAATAATGTTGCAATAAATATAATTTAATAAAAATTACTTGTATTTTTGCTGTACAAATTGTGTATGTTTCATGGGACTGGTAAAATGTGTGAAATGCATATGCTGGTTTTGGAGTTATATGCACATCATTAAAGTCGTTACGAGTGTGAAGCTGCTAGTGTTGAAAGAAAAATATTGAATAGAATGTGTATTTAATAGCGAGGCAATCTACAATGTCAACAGATGTACGTAATAAAAAGCAATATTTTGTCTTCCAAACAAACTGGGTATGCAAATGCGATGATGTAAGATCAGTTTTTATTTTATTCAAAGTACGCGCGTTCCAGTCTTCTGAATAAGGTGTTTCGACTTTTTCTTGACGCTCTTTTTTTGTTGCAATCGCAGTAAATAAATTGCAAAAAGCTCGCTTCGTGCGTTATCTGCAAAGACGAGAGGAGTTCCGACCGCTCGGTGAGAAATACATAAATATTATGCAATTGTCGCGAGCTCGGCCCGTTTTCTCCTCCTCGCGGTTTATCACACACTCCTCGACTATTTATAGACCTGACTTAAGTCGGTTTTAAAAGTCAATACGATTTCTCGTCCTCTCTCTCTCCAACTCTATCAACCTCTCCGGCTGAGACGTTTAATCTATTATTATCGTCCGTTCGCCTTCACCTCCGCGCTCACAAAATTATTTGCGAAGTGAGAACAAACCGTGGAAGATTCCTTTTATTCCTCGGAACGGCGAGGATGGTAATTGCAGAACGCACCTTATAATGCCAACAGAACGAGCCTTTTTCTTCAACCACCTCCTTCCTTCGACTCCGCCAACAATAACTCCTCACGCCAACGTCCTCTTCCTCTTTCTCCAACTTCTTATTTTTCCTCTTCTTCTTCCGTGTCGCCCCTACTCTTTCTTTCTTCTCTGTCCTTTTCTATTACCACACTCTCGTGTGCATCGCACGGTCGGACCGGGTGCAACAACCTGGGGGACTCCCACCGGGCAAGTTTTGCAAACACGAGAAATATATAGACTACGTGAAAATCGGATTACCTTACTGCGCTTAATCCTCTTAACTGTACTACAAGACGAACACGACGCAGCCAAATTATTCTTTCCTCGCTCACTAATTATACTCATTTAAGAATCATAATTATGTCTGACCTATAATTTTACATTTAAAGCGCTGCTTCAAATCAACTTTCAACATACTTTTTTACTTCATTTATTAAAATCTCAATCACATTGATAGTCCTTTGTTATCATTTCAGAACAATGATTTTAGTAATACTTGCAAATTCTTAAAAAATAATCTTTGATTTCCTCTACTAGTTTTTATATACCGGATATTATAATTATATAGAGCATATTTATTTTACATATTTCCGGTTAAATGTTTCTTTTTACACACATTTTCATTTTATCTGTCATTAACAAATATTAAATTATAATAAAACTATTTCGTTAGATCAATCCAACAGCATTTAATTATCTGGACACAGATGGTTTCGTATTCGCTCCGAGCACAGCCCAAATGGGTGGCAATTAAAATCCAAACGCAAATTAAGGAATTAATTGAAACTACACGTTAGACTTACTTTCAGCCAGAAGAAGTTTTCAAACTATAAATACGAGATGTTTAGGAGAAGTCTGGAAAATCGTTCGGGGGGAAAACCGATGTTTGTAGAGAGAGGATCCGTCGATCTAATTTCCTTGTACGTGCGTATCTTCGATAACGCATTCAGCAGCCTCCGGTTATTGCTGTAACTTCGGCGCCGAGTTTCGTAACGCGGCCTCTAATTAAGTCCTGAAAATGTGCTTTGCAGATGGTCTCTCATTTCAATTCTAAACTGGTCATGCTCGTATCTCCTCCGCTCCACCTCATCTGCTCGGTCTTCTCGTTCTTGCCATTCGCGGTTTCCTCGCTTCCTCCGTCTCCGCTAGCAGTGAACAAGAGATTCGATGCTCAAAAGGCGCAATTATATGTCCTGAGGCCGCAAGACTGCGATGAGTCATGAGACGGTGGCGGCGACGGCGGTTTCTATGCTCGATTTCTTACGCTCGCGTAGATTACTTTCACGAGAAGACTATCTCCTATCCAAAGGATTTCCTTCCAACTCGACGAGCGCAACACGCTAAAAAGGATACATCACGCCGAGCTGCATTCGAATTGCATAAACTTCTGCCAACAGAACCATCAATTTTAATAAACGGAGAATATATTTCCATCTTAATAACACTCGTGACTGCATGAACTACAACAAACCATCAAAAATGACCTAATGATGATTGCAGACGTGCAATTTCAGATGCAACTTATTTACTACATAGCAATGAGCAATCTCACAACAACCTGTACGTTGTTCTATGAGTACACACCACACTTGCCAAATTCGCACAACTGTTCCCACGCAAATATATTATGATTAACTAAGTACAGTAAATAGTGTACGCACCTTTATTTTAGTTTCTATTCAAAGTAACAAAACTTTTACACTTGATGAAATACATGAAATTCATAAAAACGTGTTGAATAATTGTTTTTCTACAAGTAGAAAGTCAATTAGTTTTACTTTTTTTCAGTTGTGACCGAAGCAGAGTCGAGGAGCGTATCGGAAAATAAAAAAAAAGGAGAGCTCAACGAAACGAAACGTACACACACACATTTCCCGAATGGAATTTGGCTTATAATAGTATGTCTCTTTTAATAATATAACATGTGTTACATTTTGTAACCGTTCTGTGTATTTTCGTCTGTCCGCCGCGAACGAATCTATTACGCTTTGTGTACAATAACTAAACACAAATATTTCCACCGAACTTTACGATCTTACATTTCGCACGTGCACAACCCATAGCGCCCCATCATAGTGTTTACATAGTGCCAGTGCCTCAGGACAGTAGCATATTTTTAGCTATCCAATTTAAAAAAATAATAATTAATACCAAAAACGAAACGCGAGTTGAACTTGTTCACTGCTTTTATGGATGTACACACCTCAGGGTGAGGAAGAGGGGATCGCGGCACCTTTACATCCAAATCTGGAGTCGCAACAATACTCGAAACGCTAATGCATGTAAATCGAGGAAGACAATGGCGCAAAGAGCGTGGCAAGGACGAAAAAATATTATTAACAACAACAACAACAAACGGAGCAACACCAAACCGAATGTATTACGTGGAGAGAGAAAACGCTTACGTAATTCCCAGTTTTATTCACGGCGCACTCAGAAAGAACCGGTTCTTCTCGTTCTTTTAATAGATGTCACATTTGCACAGACACAGAATAAAAAAAAGGAAACAAAGAAAAGCTTTCGAGATTCGGCAGATATCAATCAAATAAATCAGTTGAACTTGGATTACGATTATTTAAATTGATAAATTTGTGTGATTTGAAATCAATCGAGTTTTTTTTTACTAATTATTTATTTTTATCGAATAGTATCTCGATTTCGTCCTTGACGTAATATCATTTCTCAAAAACTAATTACGTGCAAAGTACGATCATATTGAGTGTGAAATTTATTCACTTCTATTCATAGAAATATATACTATTCACGTATTAACTCAAAACTAAAAGGCTTTAATGCGGTCTACTCATATTCCATACCATAAAAGGATACAACATTTTGCATAATCTACTAATAAAACGTGAAACTCTATACCTATTAAAGTAATTCTAGTTAAAATATAATAAATAATAGATTAATTTTCATTCATAATTACAAATAAAAAATTTGCAGATGATGCAAAATAATTGTAACTTGAAATGCAAATGTTGGAAATACGAAAATCCAAAAATAAGTTGTATCTTTTATATAAATAAAATGAAGGCAGGAATATTATTATTATTATCATGTGTCTGTCTGCATAATTAAGCTTAATGTTTGCTAATCCAGACCGTGACTAAAGCTTAACGGCGAGGAAGGAGCTGTGTTGGCGTTGATCCACCTTCGAGGGTAATAAAAAAGGAGTTTAAAAGACTGCACCAGACGAGACTGGTGTGTATATGTAAGTATGTATATTTATGTTAATTCGTGTTTATTGTAGACGGTGAGTAAGGAACGTATTTTAACGAAGTGAATGTTTATTCGACTTCTCCCCATTCCATCGCGCCATGATGGGGCGGTCAGGAAAAAAGGGGTTGTGCACACGCCACGGTAAACCCTGATCCTGCATCGTGTCCGCAAAACTTTTTCAAATCACCCCCAAATTGCCTAGGCTTAATTACAGCGCCGGTTTGCCGACAGTCCGTGTCCTTCGTGCGCAAATGAAACTGCAACCCCCCAGGTCGTGGCCTCCATCCTAGAAAGCACTACCACCGAATGAAACTGCCTCTACTTGATGAACGCATCCAATATTCATAGACCAACTATCCTCATCAAAAGCGTACTGCAATTCAAATTTACCTTTTTCTTCTTTTCAACCAAAGATTCTTTTTAATCCAAATAGGTCACCTCGCCCATAAAACTCATCAATATTTTAAGAGCCAACAACATCAAAGTCATAATCTTCATAGCAATTTCAAAAAAACAAATCCCAGTTCGTATTACTAAAAATATATTTTCTTCTAAAAGTATCACCATTTACGCTAATTAATTTATAATTGCAAATATAAACATTGCATGTCCAACGCAAATTATTGTGTGCGAAAGGAAACTTTATGAAATCCACGTAGATATACAAAGTGAATTGGAACCCAACCCTAGAAACCAGTTTTCCTCGCTAAATGGGATCATTCAATTTAACGCCGCATAAAAGTCGCCAGGAATTTCAATCAAATTGCAGTCAGGCTAAATTTGGACAACAAAATACACAACTCAACCGATTGCATAAAAATAATTAAGAAGAGAGATTTACAAATGACATAACGCCAACTGTGCAACAATAAAATGAGTGAAAATAAACAATTGAAACGATGTTATTATTATTTGCTATTGTCGTCGATCTGTCATGCGAAACGACAAATTGCGCTCTATTTCCGTGCACGGGATAAATGTGTGAGACACCTGCAGCATTTGAACAATGACAAAAATCTATTTACCAAGACGTCTCGGACGGTCTCCTCACGTTTCGATGACAATCGTTTTACATATAAACGAATTATGTTGTTGCTGTTGTGTGGACGTAACGAAGGAGTATTTATAGAATATACTGATTACGTACGTCTTACCTCCGGACAATTCCAAGCAGCATCGTCGTGTGTTTCGTCGGAGGATCTGCACGTTGCGAACATGCAACCGCTGTACTTGACGTTTAATTAAAATCGTCACGTTGCTATGGTTATGAAACAATTTCTGCAGACCATGTACCCAAGATCTTTATAAAAAAAACTTCAACTACAACGAAGCTATTTATTAGAAACCATGACAACGTTCATTATTTATTTAATTATTTCAAGATATCAATATTAATTAAAGTACAATTACTAAAAAAAAAATAACGAAATTATCTTCATTTTATGAATGAGGATTCCCTATAGGAACGTACTACGTGGTGCACGTGTTGTTGTTGTTTTTTTTCCATATTGTATTGCCAGAATTTACTATGGAATGCGACCGAAGCAATTTCTTGCTCCATGTTTACAAAAAAAATCGTCGTTAGACATCTCGCATCTCTCTCAGCCGTACGCATCGATAGAGATAAACACAGCTAGACCTTTTTTTGCGCTTTATTTCTTTGGGTCTATCGTGTCTGCGATACAGATATTTTTTTTATATCTGTCAAGTTTTTATACATTTAACAAAATGCATTCATTGAGTGAATGAATGAATGAATGAATTACTCCAAGTTCAACCTGGTCACCCAACTAGAATGTATTGCTTAACTTTCGAAATTATTTTTTTTGTAAATCTTAAATTTTAATTATAATTTTAAAAAATAATTTTTATAACTTTTAATAAATAAATTAAATGTAATTAAAAAAATAATTTATAATGTTAAAATCATTTTAATCTGAAATTAAGTCTACGTTTAAATTTATAACTGAGAAATGAACAGAAGCTCAAAGAAATGTAACTTATTACGTATAAATTATCTTGAAGATTAAACTTGTTTCAATGATGATAATCCGAGTAGTAAGCAGTCACGGATATAAATAATACGAATTTAATGCACGACTAGCCCCTTTTTTATGGAGTAATGAATTTACGAATTTATTTGCATGTCCCATCCATAAATAATCCTCAAATATAATTAATGGTAATTGTAGGTGGCTTTCATGTGCGAAGCAAAGAGCAAACGTTCATAATTCATACTTTATTATTTTATTTTTTTAATTAAGCACAGAATATAATACGTGCCTGAAGTTGAAGTTTCCTTGATTTATCCGAATAAAACGCGAAATTACGATTAAAATCCCTTTTCCGCTAATTAAAGCGAGAGTCGTGAGTGGATTTAGAGAAGCGAAAAAAAAAGGGTAAATATGGATGAATTAAGTCTCGGGAGGCCAAAGCCACTCGACTTCAATGAGTTAAATAACAGGGCTCACTTTTTCATACTTATAACTAGACTACACCCTTGTAATAATGCGCCTCATAACACCTTGTATGTCTTTGAAAGACATGAAAACAATTTTTCATTTACAAAATCTGAAAGAAATTTGTTAGCATATTGCAATTATATTTTCTATTTTATTGATAAAATTACTGTTGGTTTATAAGTTTTTTTTCTACCTTAATTATTTAGAATTAACATTCGATTATTTGAATTAAAAAATTAAACACAATAATTCCAAAGAGATTGGTGAAAATATAATTACATAAAATCAAGGCCGCAATTCCGTTTCGCATATTTTCATTGAAAATGAATACATTGTTCATTCTCTCTCAATAACAACAAAACAATATTTTTTATAAAAAAAATAATTCTAACCACAAAAGCATAAAAATAGTATACTGATGCAATAATATTGGAATGTATTAATTATATTTAACGATGTAAAAACATTTTGTGAAACGTTATCAATTTTTCGCGTTTTTCCAATTAAAATATAATTGAGGAAACACTATTGTTGCAAAACCGTGTACACACGGATAACATATCAGTTTCGAGTGTAGACTTTTAGGTGAAGAGGAGAAAAAATTCTTGCACAAAGAAATGAGGTATGCCAAATAGATAATAGCGTTTGCAGCGATAACCGAGTTTGCTTAAACTATTACGTTTCAATTGTAAATTCAATTTCAAATATCGATGCCATTTTCATTACATTCATTGTAATATTAAATTTTTAAAGTAATTTTTTTCAGCAATTTTTTTTGTTTTTAATATTTTTCAATAAATTTCTATTCTAATTTTTTAATTTTATAAATAACACTCAAATATTGATTATCTTATTTTAAGAATCGTTTTTGATTACAATTTCCAAAGCCAAATTATAAAAAAATCTTAGATTACAATCAAAATTATCAATGGAATTTTAAATTATATTTTTAAATAAATTAGTTACGTAAATGGATTTTTTTTAATAGTAAAATATACAAAATATGATTTCTTGGAAATCTGGCGCTGAGAAAAATAGTTCTTTGAATTAAGTTAAAAAAAATATTATTTAAATTAGAGTAAATCCATTAAGAAATTGCATAACGTGAGTGAAATAAAATAAATAAAACGATTACGTAGCGATTATAAAAGCTAATTGGAATTTGCGGTGTTCATTAAAAAAAAAACATGGATTGAACCTTGCATCGGTGGGCGAATGGAAATACGTTGGATCGAGCCTTGATCTTAAGAGAATTAAAAACAATTTCGAGAAATTTGCAAGTGGAAATTACATCATGATTTTTAATTGATATACAAGTTTATTATAATGAAATTAACGTTTCGAATCTCGCCAGTTGTTGATCATGAGTCGAGCAATATAATTGGCAGGGAAAATCGGGAATTCGAGAGAGTAGCTGTACATTGTACGGGTTTACTGTTGGAGCAATTTGCTGAAGAGGATGAAGCTAGTTTTGGAAAGTCAATGCGATACAATGCGTGATTAGGATTTAAAGCTTACATCCGAGCGCGCACCCAATAATAATACGATGTTGTTTCTTGTGCAAGTTACATTATTTTCCCGGTTATAATTTACACTTAACAATGCTCAAAGAACGAACTTTCTGGCGAAGTTTTCATTCGATTAAAGTTCTTAATGTAAAAGACCCATTTTCGTACAACTTTCCAAACGCAAGTTTCGAAGTGCTCCATTATGCATAGACATTCTCAGTCGTAATTTAATTACTCACCTTTTCATTGAAATTTTTTATTTTATTATATTAAAGTTATTTCGTTTATATTTGAAATTCTTTTCAAATACGAATCTTAACAATTTCGCGCTTTTCACTATATCAGCTACAATAAAATAATATTGCTGAAGAAATTCCAAATATTAAATATAATATTACTAAAGAAAAAATTATGTCAGAGACTGCAGCATAAAAAAAAAATATAATAATAATTGAGAGTATTTTAAAATCTTACATAACTTTTTTTTATATAATGGCCGCGTTACGAAATCCCGTTACTTTTTATTCCCGTGCATACATAATGCAAAATATATATATATATACATAGTAATCCTCTCACAAGTAAACTGCAAACATCACCTGTTTATTGCGGAAAGGAAAGAAATAATACGTGAAAGTTCAGAAGAGATTTAAAAAAGAAAACCTGAATATTATTTCTAGCTCGATTTTTTTAAATTTATTTCTATATAGATTTTTATTGTTCCATTGAGTTTTCTTCTTCGTCTGGTCTGGCTTTAATAAAGCATTTGATCTGCGACCCAGTTTTACGTTTATTGTATTTACTTTTCTTTCAGTCGATGATGGAATTCGTTTATTCTACTAGACAGTTAAATGAAAATACCAGACTTTTTTTTGTTAAACATATTAAAAAAGATACAACTTAATCCTTTAAGAAACTTTCATAATTATAATATAAATTTCAAAAAATTTACTAAATAAATATTCCAATAATTGAAACAACACAAAAAGGTTTTTTACTATTTATTAAATTATTAATTTTCTTTAATATTATTGTTTTTTTTCTCCAAATTTTAAACGAAATTGTAAAATTATGTTTTAAGTAACTTTAGGAAGCATCTAAAGTTTAAGGATATTAAAGTATATCAAAATTACTAAGATCTCTTTAAAAGCTTCATAATTCAACGAATGACACTGTTATTGAATCTACCTTTCAAGTTAGATTGTTGTAACTTCGCTTTGTTAGCAGAAAAATTACATTAAGATTGTGGAAGTGAATCATTCTCATTTTTATTATTAATTTTTGAATTGAGCAGAGTGATAAAATGAGGATCAGGCAGAGAGCAATTTCTGAAATGTAGCAGCAGCAGCAAGGCTCTCCCGGCTGGACCGTTTTAAGGCTTTTAATCCGAGAGGGATGGGAGCGGGTCTAAGTGATGGCGTTTATGCAATAAACTCAATTAATTGGGTTCCCATGGGAGAAGTGGAAGGTAATTTAACGACGCGATTTGTTGATTAATGATAAATCAATTGAAAGTAATTGTGCGCCGTTTCGCAGCAATGTGTATTTCCGGCGGTAATTAATTGAAAAACACGAGACACGAGCCGACCGGATGCGTCTACCCGAAAACGGTTCAATTACCAAGAGTCAATTGCGACCTCTTCGTCCTCCTGCGACTTCCTGCAACCCCTTTTTCCTACGGTATCTTCACCTCCTCCCTCATCGGTTCGATGGGTTCTCCGAGGTGCAGCTGCTCACCGAGGACAGCTCACCCCAATAACTATTGTAGGGTGTCCAGGTAATTGCAGCTGTCGTAGGTTATTTAACCATTGGGATAGTTGTAATATAGATGGTTACGGGATTTGGAATGAAATGTGGTGATGATGACGACGACGTCGTCTTCTTTACCTGCTTGCTTTGCCTGGGCAACGTTTCCATATTAGTCCCATTGACGACGGGGGCCTTCTCTTGAGCTACACCCCCGTTGGCCGCGCTCCCGTTTCCAAGAGCCATCTCCGCCGATCAGACCAACCAAACCGGAAACTGTTCGCACAGCACAAAACGCATTACACTACACTTTCGCTCTGTGACTTCCGGACACTTGTTTCGAACGAAGAATAGAAAATACAACTAAAACGGCAACAATTATATTTTTTGGATCAGTTTGATGATGAACTTGTGAGAACAGCAGATTGTGTGTGTGTGTGTATGTGGAACGCGCTGCGACCGCACCGTCTCCCAGCTAGTGCATGAGTGAGTGACAACAGAGGCGAGGAATTCGTTACGTAAAGTCACGGCGGTGCGTCGATCTATCCATCTCTATCCGCCTGCACGGGGTCTGCGGGAACCGAATCGTTCCACCCGGGTCGCAGCTTGATCCGACGCCGCAGACGTGCGCAACTTACGTAAAGCGAAACGCAGTGGTATCAAAACTCTTCTTCCACACGCGAAACTAGGATGAGACCTCCTGCGTTCGCGTGGAAAGGGCCGAAAAAATGAAGAAATAAAAGTATAAAAAACCAAGAGGAAAAAGAAGTGCAGCTCGCGACCTGCCAAAGGATGGATGCGATGACCGTTCCCAATTTGCCGGGTTCATTGATTGGCCGGGATTCGGGCCATTCTTTCGGGTCAGAGCTCTGCAGGATTAAAACGGAGCGCCGTTTTGGGTCGGCGGCCCACCTCCTCCACGTATTGATTCATAAATTGTATCAACAAAAAGGAAACAATAATCACCCACATATATTCGTTATTGCAATTCACATGAAATACGACCTGCATATACTGTTTCATTCATAATAAACTTTTATTGTTACTAGAATACTTGCATAAAGCATAAATTTTATAGAAAAGTTACAGACTTTATAAAATATGACTTATAGATAATAAAATAAATAACACTTAACTAAATAAATCTCATGAAGCAGAAAAAAAATCAACCAAAATTCAAAATATGCAATGAGGAAATTGTATAAATAAAAAAAAAAAATCATTCCATTTATAATTAATTATTTTTAGAATATTGCAAAAAAAAACATTTTATTAAAAATGTACTTTTGATGTATGAAGTTTTAAGCAATCATTTTAATAATTTGGTAAAAAAAAATAGATAATGACAATCTCTATCATTAATTTATCTCAATTGTAGTTATCAAAGTTCGCGTGTATTGCAATATTAATAATTGAAGTCCTTCACATAATACAATAAAATTGTTGTACTTATAAACTATTAGATATATTGCTTTACATTTTGATTATTTAAGTTAGTTTAGTTTTCGAATTAAATCAGAGAACTTGAAATAATAAAATCGTTCTATTTATTTATTTTTTAATTAAAAGAAATGATGAAGTTGGTATTTGGGTTACGGGTTTTTCCCAAATAATAATTACGAATGGGGCGCGTTTACTAGGTCAAAGGGCGTGGGATTCCCGGAGATACTAGTAGTGTGTACACCACCTAGTATGTAGTGGTGATACACAGGGTGAATTATGGAGGGAGCTGAATGTAAACAACTCCCTGCAGACGTTAATGTCTTTACTGTTACACCAATTTTATTTCCTGTTTCAAAATTACTTCTCAATACAATTATTATAGTTGGTAAGTTACAAATAATTGGATTTTAAGCAATGAATGACTAATTTTAAAGAATGAATGTGTGGATGACAATAGCCACTTGAGAAATGGTTGAAACCCATGAAAAGGAAACCGCAAACCGTACGTTTAGGTTGAATGAATATAAAGAGAATTCTCGAAAGAACGATTTTCAATAGACGATTCAAAATAATGATAATATAAAAAAAACGGTTGTCGAGATGCACTTTTTCCGGCCCACGTCAAAATAATCTTATTAATCTCTAACCGTCGAATTGCAACAACAATTGAGCATGTAATAAAACTCTTATCTCTAAACATTAATAATCCGTAAGCGCGCTGCAAATAAGATCGCGACGTTCGGATTTAATCCGAGGTTTCATCTTTCAGCGCCGTTTGATATTTTAATAACGCAAACGTAATTTGCAGTTCGTACGATTAATTTACATCGCAATTTTATGTAATCGATTCTGTCCTCCCTCTGCCGTTCCAATTATTCATTTTCACCAGAAACTCTCGCTTTCATTCAACCTGAATATTTCATGTAGACTGAAATGAACGAACAAATGAAAAAATAAAAACGAAAAATTCCACTCATTGAAATGGATGTTTAATTAATCATTAGTTTATTTTTTTTTTGCTGTTTACTTCAACTTGCAAAACGCGGAGAATTGTGTTTCTAGGTGCTTGTGTGATAATTGAACTTGGTTACGAGCGAAATCGATATGCTAAGTGCTTAAATTGTCAATTTGCTTCAAAGCCAGAGGAATGTTCGCACAAATTTCTCGTTATTCGAACCTATTGTACCAAGATTATTACTTTATTTGCGTATTCAATATTCAAATTAATTGTTGTTTAAAAATAGGGTAAAATGTACTTGCTTTTACAACAAATAATAATTTCAATATTGTAATCAATTTTATATGGTTTTTTCAATACAATATTACTCGAAAACTTGTTGAAATAATTTATTACATTAATAATAAAATCTAAAATTTTACTTTCAATCTGATATAAATAATTTTGGAGATATACGCTAAAATGTGATAATTTTTTTTGAAAGTTTAGCAATATTAATTTCTGCTAAGATTTGCATACAAAATCCGATGAAGATATGTGGGTGGTGGCTAAATCGAAGCAACAATGAATTTGCATAACGAAAAGCGAATTGCAATTTTCCCATAAGATTCGATTAATTCGGAGGCACGTCACGATGAAAAACCAATTTGCGATTTTAATCGAATCCGAGTCGCAAAATTCGATTACGAAGACTATAGCAGTTTTAATTGCAAATACGAAATTTCCGCCAGGGTCAACAACTTCTGACTTACAATCTCGCATGGAGTGAGGAAGAAAAAAAAACAGGAGGAAATGTAAGTGCATTGTCACATCAATGTGGAAAGGATGCGCTCAACTTTGATTCACTCGCACAAATCCTTTGTGGGATTCTGCGGCTTCGCCGCAACTAAATTTCACACTCAGAATACGCAGAGCTTTTTAGTTTTCAATCAAGGCTTAACTTTTGATTCCTCTTATGAAAGTTAACTTTGTTTCCATGGAATCCGATTATGCATCTGCTGTTGCCAGGACGACGTCAATACGAACGTATTTCGCACCGTTGCACCGGTTATTATGTATTCGTTCATTTCCTATTTGATGTAACAACAATAAATGTAATATCTGTCCCATCTCTCTCCATCAATGAACTTGTGTTGAGTGTTGTCGTTGAATATCATTTCAGGACGATGAAAGGATTGCAGGAGATGATGGCATCACCATCGTCACCCGTGTGTGTCACTGATCGTACATTGTATTAAAATCACAATTGTGATTGCAATCTGAGGGAAAATAAATAACCGCAGACCGTTCCACATTTAAGCCTGACTCAATGCATGCAAAGCACAATCCACCCACGTTACGCAACGCATCGAATTCTCTTCGCGTTCCTTCCTTTTTATTTGGTCGTTCGCTTCTTTATCAATTCGGTAATTACAACATTTCATTCCATAAATGGGTCACGACCAAACGTCAATCATTGATTACAATCAGAAAGTTCTGCGATAAAGTCAAAAAAATGTGTATTACATTATGAATTGCATTTAACATTCATAATTTTTCGAAAATTAAAAAATATATTTTATAAAAAAAAAACTGTTGAATTACTTTTAATCTCTATACATTTAACTTCAAATTACATTTTTAATCTTTATGATATTGTTACTTTTAAAGAAAGAAACAAAAATTTGAAGACAAAATATTTTTGTAAATTTTAAACCACAATTACGGAAATACCAGTTGCGATAGAAATAAACTTTTGCATTATTTTGATTTTCTATATTTTTAACTTTAAATAATTTATTCAATCATTATTATGTCGTTGATAATTTTCAAGATATACGCTAAAATTTGAAGACGCTGCTTAAAGGAATATTTAAAATAAAACGTTTAAATATAGAAATATTAGTGGTGTTGCAAATTTATCTCAAGAATATATAATTTTCTGAATCGTGTTTAACCGTCTTAGAGTTTCCATCAACACGAAAATTATTGGTATTAACTATATGTTTTTTTTTGGTATAAATGTACTTGGATGTAGATTACATGCGAGCTACGAAATAACCATAATTTGAGGCTACGTGAGGCCGTAACTTGAATGGAAGCCGATGGCTGTTATGTGGACAATGTATGCTAATTAGTGTAATCAAACGACGTGTAGGCTGGATCCAGTGTAAGTACTGGCTCTATGCACGTCCCAATTAATTATTTTTCGCGTGCAAATAATTGCGGAGATCAGAATGAAATACATAAACACAAAAAAAAAATATTAATCATCGTGTGTTCGAAAATCTCATTACTAAAATATCTTGAGTCATCAATCTTAACTTTGCCTCTCCGATATCAATTAATTGAATCATCTTAAAATTTTAAAGAAAAGATTTCAACTTCTGTTTTTTTTCATCAGCTTTTAGATTACTTTCTTTCTTATTGGATTAAGTATTTCATTAAGATTCTGTACGTTGTTGCAACTTCTGAAAATTGAAGACAAGTCACGTAAAAAAGCCGCAACATCCATAATCCACCTGTTGATTTTTCCTTTAACTCTCTTTTTCTTCGGTTTCGAAATACGTGAAGAGTTCTACCATGATGGGATTATATGTAATTCCTGGTTTTTACCTGGTTTTAATCGAACTTTCCTAAACGTAAAATCCGTGTCACAAACTGTTCGTTAATCAATCACGCGGAAAGTCCAAAATAATCCACGTCCAAAGAGCACCCCTAAAATCATACATAAAAAAAATGACTTACATGTTCTAATCCTATCGTATTCATTTAAAATTCTGCGAATCATCCGGACGATTTTTTCTGCTATGCAAATCGATTCCGGTTAATCGTAATTTCCACGGTTCGCCTTTTTCCGCGGAAAATTCAATGTCATTCCATGTACGAATAGATAAAAAAAAATGTGTAAAAACACATGCGAGGACCGGAAGGAGCATCGGTCCGGTTGTTATTTAACAAACGCTGTAATTTGCTAAATGTTATTATTAGTGGGAACGAGTTAACAATCACTGTCAGGGTTACGTGGTGGATGGTATAAAACGATTTGGATTCGCGGTTCCCTGATACAAACAGTTCCAGAGTTTCGACGCAGCAAGATACCGGCAGCAAGATGAACCGCAAAACTTTATCGTGCGCTCTTGTGCTACTGGTGTCTCTACAAGTCTTGACAACGCAAGCGGTGAGTTTATTGATGATTAACAGCAATTTTGGATTAATTTTCGTTTGGATTTTAGGCTCCAACCGTTGTCAAGCAGTTGATCGACATGAGCGAGGACGAGCTGATGGCAAAGTTCTCGCAGTTCGTTAGCGAGGATAAGGAGATCGCCTCGATGATGGACAGGTTCAGGGAGGAAGGACATTCGCTGCAGAAGAGACAAAGTGAAAATGATATGAGGAGGGAACTGGACGGTATGGACGATATCGATATGCCACCGAAGCAGGACGGATTCATGGATCGGGCAGCTAAATTCGTCTTGGAATTAGTGCAGAGATTTCTTAAGTGGATTAATACGGAATAGTATTAAATCATTCTTATTCGGATGAGGACGAAATCGTCCCCTCAAGCTCACAATAAACCAAATCGAGAAGATTAGAGTTTACTAATAAAAAAATAAAAATAAATGCAATATTTATTCATATTAACACGTAACGACCTATATACAATCAGTTCCGCATTTTATACATAACTTTCATTCATTTTCTATAGAAATTAATTATATTGAATAATGTAGAATATCTCTTTAAAATGTTTAAAAACTACAAATAAAATAATTACAATTTCATTTTACTACAAAAAAATAGTTTTTCTTAACCCTATTACTATTTACATTTTTACAAAATTATTTCATAGCTTATTGTAAGTTTTAATAAGTAATAGACATAAAACGTTTCTGCCATAGCGGTTTTCCAGAATGATTTTCTTTTCAACAATCAACAATAATGCTCAAGTGGAACTTTTGTATCATTTCATGTAGTTAATTTTCGTTACATAAGCTGAATAAATTTTCTCCAAAAAGTGGATTACAAAAAAAGGTTAATTACAACAATAAATGAGATTAATTAATTGTTGGAAGTATAAAAATGCATAGATATAAGAAATGGATTTTACGTAAAAGTAGCGTGAAAACTGGAAAATAGATGTAGCCACTAATATCAAGAATTCACTATATCTTTAAAAAAGAGTAATTTTATAAATAAATTATTTCTTTTATAAACTTATGGAAATAAGTTTAACATATTATTTATAATTTAGATTAATTCACATATATTTGACTTTATTTGATTTGCTTTGATTTGTTGTATCATTGAGAACATGACAATTTTTTTACCCTCTGTAATTTATTGACTCTAACTTGAATTAATTTCAGATATTTATGATTAGCAATACAATTATACAATTATTTTATAAACACACAAATTTGTAAGGAAACGCAATACCAGTGGTAAAACGTATATAAATTATAGGCCAAACTCCAGCACAATTATCTTAAACAATCTTCGCGTTTCGTCGTAAATAAATTTTACAAAAAAAAATTGTTTATGCTTAATTAAAATTGCTTACTGAAAACAATACTTAAGTTTACATCGGATATACGAAACTTGTAATCAACGCGCATTTCAATCAAGTTATATGAATGTGATTTCTTTATGTAACCAAATATGACTTACGGGGATTCATTAATTATGATGCCTTTCAATTTACGTTTGTGCTCACGATTAATGACCTTATGTAACAACAAATAATTAGAACTTAGGTGATTTGCAGGTGAATTCTCGAGGTCGTTACTGATTATCTTTAGCAGGTATTGTTAATTAATGTTCAAGCTGCTTTGAGGAATATTTATAAAGTTTAACTAAATTATTAAAGATAAACCGTTTAAGTGCAGAATGAAGTGTTTATGTTGTGAATTGTAGTGAGTGGAGGAAAAATGATTACATAAGTTCTCCTTATTGTTTGTTACACCAAACCAATAGGATTCGCAGCTCGCGTTACCGCAATTCAGTTAATTGCTGTGCGTTTATCCCTCCAACGAATTGCAGCTCGAATAATGAGGAGATGTAAATGGAAAATTGCTTAAATGTAATTACCAATCTGTGAGTATAATAGCTATTTACATATTAGACCAATCTGTTGGCCTGCGGGTTACGATCGTTTTATATAAACCGATCAAAAGACCTTCCCGCTCT
Source organism: Nicrophorus investigator (assembly GCA_963457615.1). Classification (NCBI taxonomy): domain Eukaryota; kingdom Metazoa; phylum Arthropoda; class Insecta; order Coleoptera; family Silphidae; genus Nicrophorus; species Nicrophorus investigator. The sequence continues at coordinate 3,111,296 of OY735142.1, forward strand.
CACATAACTTCTTGATTCGCGCGAGGCACCATCATGCTGATCGCAATACTGCTTCTTCTGCCATTCCTCTCCGTAAGCCAAAGAAAACTCTTATTTTCTCCACTTTTCAATCAGTTGGAAAAAAATACAAAAAGATTTTCCAGGCTCAGAAGATCGAGGATATTCTCAAGATCGAGGCCGAGTGCTTGGAGAGCACCCAAGATCGAAGCATTTCCGTCTTGATGCACGGCAAGCTCATATCGCCGGTGGAGTTAAAGCTCCAGATAGTGACATCCCCCAAAGAATCGTCCGACTATTTTATCAATGATTCATTCAAAGAGGTAACAACAATTTTAAAAATAATACACCTTCATCAACATCTTTATTTTCCCAGTGCCAATTCTACGAGTGTTTAGTAAACAAATCCAAAGTAAGTTTAAAAAATTCAATTTTTATGTGCAATTATTGTTATTTTTCGCTGTTACACAACTCAATGCAGAATTAAGTCCATAAACAGTGGATCGTTTCAAATGCTTAATGTAGAATGTGTGTTGAGGTCTTGACATTTCATTGAGCCAACTTTGAAACGGTCTCAAGTTCATAACGTTTTGTATTCTGAACGTGTACGCTAAATAATTGCAGGAAAATGGGCTTGGACTTGTCGACTCGACAATACAAGAAACAATTATGCAGCATTACAAGAATAATAATATGGACATCAGTCATATCCGAAAGTGCTTCGACCGCTCGGCAACAACAATGAGTAAGTCAATTCTAAGTAAATTACTAACAAATTCGTTTCGGCTCGTCATTTCTACACTTAACAATTATTAAAGGATTTAATCGCAGAGTAAAAATATCAATTTTAAAATCTTAAATTATTATATAGGTGAGTGTACGAGTATTTTCAACTTTGTTAATATTTACAAATCTTAACGCTCGGATGAAAATACTTGACCCATATACGCTCACTTTCATATAAATACGGTTTTGTGATGTTACTTAATAAAGTATTTAGCATTTTTTTAAATTAATCTTTAAATTAAATAATAAATAAAATTATATAACTGAACACATTTATTAATAAATTATATAATTTAAAAAAAATAATTATTTTAAAATCCACATAATTAAAATGTTTTATATAAGATTGGGTATTTCCACTTAAGTACAAACTATTGATTAAAACAGCGCCAAAACGATTGAACTACAGATTGCATTATGCCCACACATAGATGGAGCCAAGATTCAACGATTATGCAACCCAACAAACACACTATCATAAGCAAATTTGCAATTAAATTATTCTATATTTTCAGCTGGATATCAACATGAAAGCAAAAAGAATAATCATTTGATCGATATAAACGGAGAAACTGAAACAATTTCCTCGGCAAAGTAAAACTACCATTATTATCAAATTGATAATCCATGTTTGTAATAAGGGTTTAAAAATAAAAACTAGTAATATTTTTTTTGATTTTTTATTTTTTACTTAATTTACAAAATTTTGGAACGAAAATGAGATGTCCGTATTGATGGCACTCGTCAGATGTTTAATCATTGCGCAAATTACAATTACAGTCACAGACAATAACCGTACAACACGCAACAACCAAGTGCCAGCTTCATTCATTTGCCCAAGTTTACTGCAACAGGAAAAAACATCAATTAGTAACGAAATTCAATAACGAAAGAAATTTTATATTAACTGTATTATTAAAGAAAAGTCAACTTTATAGAAGGAAAGTTAATTTCAAAGAAAAAAAGCTGCCCTTGCATAAAGATATTTTAACTAGTAAATTAATAGATACTTTATGTAACAAATCCTTTCTTAATAAACAGATTTAAATAGTATCTGGATAAGTGATAAAGGTTAAGTAGTTAATATTGCAAGGAAACCACACTGGAATTGTTTTAATAGCACAAACCAGCCTAAGAGCTTGCATTTGGTAGCTTCATTTACCAAATTAACATAAATAGCAAAACTATTATAAGTAATGAAAACAGGGATTCAACAATTCATTAGTGACAATAGGATAGCAAACTAGAATCACTAAAGAAAATGTAAATACCTAGACTTAGGCATTAATGAACATATCTATACCATCTCATTATTTGCCTCCCTGTAAGGAACAAATAAGTATAATAAAAGTACCAGCACCAGAAAGAAGTCCCAGTAGATTAAATTAAATATTCTCATCATACCTTCTTGGAAGCCGCTCCAACTTTGCTCTTCTTTGTGCCGCGGACCTTCTTCATCCTGTTCTTCCTTTCCTTGCGCTGCTTGCGGGTCACCTGTTTCTTTTCGAAGAGTCCGTGACGAGCTAACCTATGTTTAGGTTCAAACTTCTTGGCCAAGTCCAAGGTGTCATAGATCAAAGCGAAACCAGTCGATTTGCCACCACCGAAGTTGGTACGGAAACCGAATACGAAGATAACATCAGGAGTTACCTAAAACACGTATCATTATATTAAATTATATCCTCAGTAATATCAAACATAATTGATGTATAAATGTGGATGTTTGTCACATAACCTTTCAATACATGCAGATGTAAATAATGTTATCTGCATTAGTGATAAAGGGTCTGTAATTTATATTGCAAGGAAACCACACTGGTCTTGATTCAGTTGCACAAGCCAGCCTAAGATCTTGCTTTCAATTAGTGTATGTCGAGTCTCAATGCTTACCTTGTACATCTTAGCCAACTTTTCCCTGACATCTACTTTCTTGGCAGTAGCAAGACTAGGGTGGATTACATCCACAACCATTTGTTTGCGACACAACAACCTGTTGGTCATGAATTTGCGGGTGCGTATTGTGAAAGTTCCCTCACTCTAAAACATAGTACAATTAGACTACTAATTTCATCGCTACAATTAACAAATTTTGAGTAAAGCATATTTTTACCATGTTTAAAAATGCAGGTTAATACTTTTTTACTATATTAATAGTACTAGTAAATAAATAAAAACAATATTTATAAAAATATGGACAAAAATACAGGAAATCGAAATGTAAACAAATTTAGTATTTGCAATAACGAGAGAATTAGAAAACCGGACTTTCGTGAGAAGAGATCCGAAATGAATAAACTACAATAGAAAAACCCAAATAAAACGTTCGTTCGTTGATGAAACAGAGGTTATGTGTACACAAGTATTACCATGTTAACAGTTTCGGTGAAAACTGAAATAATTCAACCAAATATTGTGGAAATAACTGATGCGACACCAAAAACGCACTTGGTTTTAACAAGTTACGCTGGATTTTTGTCCAAATTTCAACGGATGATGCAGAAAAAGGAGGATTTATTTACGTACCATTTTGCTGGCTGATTCACTTCACTAAAAAGAGCGCCGCTAGCGGCTCCACGTTCGAACTGAACAATTTCTGCGATTCGAGCGACCTCTACGCAATTCCAAAAAAAAAGCGGCAGATTTGAATCCAATTCTTTTAAAAATATTAAATAAGAAAAATAAAATTTCTTACATTATTATTTATAATAATTACAAATTCATATAGTTGAAATCGATGTGACTAAATCATATTTTTAACTGTAATAAGCTTTAACTCAGATCGTTTAACAGAAAATAAACATTTGCTAATAATAAATACTAATAATTTACTTGCTAATATTATAAGTTATTAATTGTTGTAACTATATATTTTTATTTACTTTTGATATCTAATGCAAACTAAATTGTATTATTGCATTAGTTTTAATGTGAAAAAGGCGTAGGAAATTAGTTTATTTGGTAAGAAAATTGATATATTCTTCTTAATAAATTCTTTATTACTGAGCTCAACGTAGATATAATGTAAGTAAATATGTATAAAAAAAAATGTTTATATAAAATGGATTCCCAATAACAAGATCAATACAAAATAGTCAATGAAAAAAATAAACATTATACAAAAATATATAACAATCTGCGTCGGTAATCCTTTAATGGAATTAATCTAAAGTATAGAAAATATGGTAATATTTTGTTCTAACATAAATTTCATCTACACAAATGGCAATCGTTTCATAAAATAATTAAATTACAAAAGTCCATCACAATTTCTTTTAAGTATTAATTTGTATATAATAAAGAGATCAAAAAAGAGCAAATTTCATAATCGAAAGATTAGTGAAATTCAATATTATATATATATAAAATATTAAATAGGTTTAAAAGTCTAGCTTAAATATATTTGTTAAAACGGCTTTTCGGGTTAATTAACCCTGTAGTTCTTTTTCGCGCCAAATATGGAAGTGAAAAAATTCCCTTTACTCTTAAAACTATCGGCAGTTTTAGCGTTGTTTTCTTGGTTACAATCGATTGTCAGAATAGATCTAAAACAGAATATTGCTAATATTTTTAAATACATATCTTCACTAATTATTAAGATACTAAGAAATTGCGTGTACTTGAAGCTTTCAATTTAGTTTATCTTAAATTAATTTAACGAATTGAGTCTAAATATAGAAATAAGTTTAAAATGCATTTAAGGAGTTTCGGATAAAGAATCCGACTTGTTTGGCTTTTGTGATTTACCCTAGCTGGTTGAACTGAACTAAACGTGTCAACATGCTGGTTATGCAAGGAATTTGCTTCTGCTTGTGCATGTGAATTTTGTCAGGAACGTTGCTCTCGTAATCCACGGCGACGCGACGATTCACGAAAGTCAGTATCGTCATAAGGTCATACTTGTAGGAGCTCTCTTTCAGCTCCTCGCAAAGTGCCTGCATGTACCAAGAACCGCGAGACGTGTTGCGCCAAGAAAAATAACCTGGAATTGATTAATCTTTAAAACATGTTCATAAAAAAATGTAGAGACGAAAGAAGTACCAGGAACCGTTGAATAGGCGAAAAGAAAATCGGCCTGTGATGGAATCCTGAAATGGTTTGGGGGTTGCCCATCAGTCTCAGTCCTCATCATGTGAATACCACTATCCAGTTTATCACCCTGGCAAGCTTGGAAGAAAAACAACTTGGGTTTTCCTAAAAAAAATAAATTATAATCAGTTATAATTTTAGCAAATATAAATTTAGCAAAAATCTATTACCAGCTAATGATGGACATACATCAGCAACAAAAGGAGTCCACAGGATCTCTGGTTTATATATAAGATCCTTAGCATAAAGCATACCATGTTCACCATGGGATAAGACAATAACCATCAGACAATCATAATTTGTATGATCTTCTCTCGCCACTGCAAATAATTATTTATTATTTTTTTAATCAATCAATTTATAATAACTTACATTCAGTGATTTTCATCTTGATTTGATTAAATTCATAATTCTCACACACTGTTACAAAAAATCCCAACTCTTTCATCATGGATTCTAAATTCATACAATCCATCTGTGTTCCACTCCGAGAGTTTAAACCAGATATTTTGAAGTGCTCATGATTGAATATCACAGCATGACCTCTCTCATTGCTGCTCATTCGGTAATGAGTTGCATCTTTCGATGTAGGTGCAATTGACACTTTTTCTTGGTAAACAGAACTGTTGAGGATACAGATAATTAAGAAATATTTTGGAATAAATGCTAATTAAAACATACCTCGAATTTCCGGAAGCATCTCGTTCATCAACTGATTGGTTGTTAGATCCATTTTGTTTGCTTTGAGCTTCTTCCATTTCGTTCTTGTAAATTAAAATCGTCGCGTCTTAAAGAATTGCTAACAAAGCAATTAGTAATATGAGACGATGATTACAGCTATTTTATAGTTGTGAAGACAAAGGCTAATGTTATAGGAGGCACTCAATGAGTATTGAGTAGACAATAAGAGGAAAGGTGAATTTTATCAAATATTTTCAAGGAACAAAGAATGACTCCTCTCAGGAAGCAAAAGTATATACGATATGTAGAGTGCGACATCTAGCGTTGATGACCAGTACATTATACAATAACAAATATAGAAACAACGTCTTATAAATATCTTTAAATATATTAGTGATTATTATTTTGTTAAATTATATATTTAACACATTGCATAGCAAAAATATTTATGAAATAATTTCAAATCACAACAAACCGCACCCGCATCTGTTTATTGGGCTACGTAGGTTAAATTGCAAATATAGACTACCAAATATACCTGCAAGAATTCCGTGATTCATTGCCCGGTTTTGACAAAACTGATACTCCTTTTTGGTTAGGAAGTAAAGTTGTTTTATATTAATTTATTTTTATTTAACAGCGCGTAAACTACAAACAGCAAGAATGGCTGATCCGGAATTGGAAGAACTTAGGAAGCAGAGGTTGGCTCAAATGCAATCGCAATTTAAGGTATGTTTGTTTAGAGGTTAAATGCAGGACATCCCTTATGGTAGAAAGATTGCTTCAGGGTGGAGATCAACAAAGTGCAGCTAAAGCTGAAGAGCAGGCAAGAGCACAGGAGGATGCAAAACACTCAATTCTGTCACAAATTCTGGATCAGTCAGCCAGGGCTAGGTGTAAGTAGCAAACAAGATAATATATACTAAATTACATTAATCCTTGTTTTAGTGAACACCTTATCTTTGGGAAAGCCTGAGAAGGGTAAAATGGTTGAGAATATGTTGATTAGGATGGCACAGAGTGGTCAGATTCGAGGGAAAATCAGTGAAGCAGATTTCATTGGAATTTTGCAGAGTGTGAATTCACAGATGCCCCAGAACAAGACATCCGTGAAATTCGATAGACGCAGAGCCGCCTTGGATTCAGATGATGATTTTTGATTGCCTTTAATTACATTTTTTTAAGTACTTGCTTATTATAAATGATTAAGAAATAATATCTAATACTCTTTCAATTCATCTATTTTTATTTCATAATAAATTATTTTGTTTCTTCTTTAATTACAAATTGATGATTATTATTTTTGCAAGGAGTGCAGAGCACAAAGATCAAGTTTTCAAGCATTTCCCTGCACACACACTCAAAAACTAAGGAATGGCACAATAATGAAATTAATTAAACACCACATTTATTGACTAGATCATAGCTCTTTCTCTGTTTTTGGTACTTTTACTCTCGCTTCTCGTGGATATCTATGAAATACGATATTAAAACGTTTATAAAACTATTGGATATAATGATTTTACCTTCGTCCTCCTCTTCATCGGCATCTAAGATATCGGAGCAACAAATGGAATAGAGAATTAGCGACAGGAAGCCCAATGGAAGACCGAACAGTACGGTCGTTAAAACAGGATTTCCTTTCCACATTTCGGCGAGCGACGATCTTGCTTCGAAATAATATCGGTATAATCGCACGGAAAAGCTGTTTCCTCCGTAAGTCTACAAAAAAATATTCTTTAATATCTTCGCTATTAACCGAATGAACAAGTGTATTTACTGTAACGCTTTGGTTGTAAATCCTTTCCAAGAACAAATCGACTGCTGCAGCGGTGAGATGAGCTGGATCGTCTTCAGGAATATGATGATGGTTCGTTGTCGAATTGAGGACGAGCAAGTATGGAAGAGGAAGGACGGTCATGGCAATACTATTAGCCAATTCGGGACTTCCAATCCAACCGAATTGGAAGTTCTTGTGGAATTTATCGCGTTTCTTACGAATCACCGATTCCACCATGTCGCGAAACTCGATCATCTCCGAAGGAATTTCACGCAGCTTGTTCTCTTCGACCACAACTAAAACTATGTACTTCTTCGTTTGCAATATCTCGTTTATATTGCCTCTGGTGATTTTCGGGAATGTTTCGAATCTCTCTTCATTGATCCAATTGTACATGGTATCATTCAAATCTTGGGCCTCAGCGACGGAATTACCAGAATCAACTAAAATTAGTTGATATTATAAATTAAAAATTTAATATATTAAATTCTACCTGAGTAAAAATAATGGAGACTCTCCTTATATACGAAAACGGCTGGTAATTCGTCAATATCAACATGTTGCTTGGCAATTTCTGTACTAGCTGAATAGAAAAATCCGTGAGCTTGCAATCGCGTAGCTACAGAGTAATAAACATTCCAAAGAAGTCCATCTTGAGATCCAACATACATAAAGAAAAGCTGATGCGCCATTTTAATATTATTCATGCTATCTGCCCTGGTTAACTCTTGCACAGGAGGTCCTGACATCCTCTTAGCAAAGTTAATAATTTCATCTTTGGTTCTATCACCATGGAAGGTGTATTCATCTTCTCCTTTGATGCTAAAATTAATAGCCATTAATTTATTTTGGAATCACAAAAATTGGCTATCATTTATTTACAATTTGATAGTTGGAAACCCAGAGACTCTGAACTCTGTGGCTATGGATGTAAATCGGGTACAATCAATCCTTCCCACTCTAATATTGGTTTTATACAGAGATTGAGCAACATGAGCCCAAACAGGTTCAAGCCTCTTGCAGTGGCCACACCATGGAGCATAAAACATGACCAACCAATGGCCTCCATCTTTGCGGACCTCTGCAAATTTATCACTCAACTCTAGCACTCTTGAACTGGAAGACTGATGAAAAACCACTGCAACATCCCATTAGTTCCATATATTTCATTATTTATTGATTAACTTACATATTAGTATGGCCAAAAACATGAACACTTGCTTCATCTTAACAAAGTACTTCAGCACTTCCGACCTCTTTTTTATACCGAATCACTTTGCGCAATTCATAATTTGATTACGAAGGCTTAATTCCATTACAAAAATTAAGCTATAATGTAAACAAAATATACTTTATTCAGATTGGACAAAAAAAATAAAGTAGGTGTAGTAATTTAATGCTTATACAACCAATTCAACTTAGTGTTGCATACGTTGCATAAAAGTATAATCAATATTTATTGTTCACGCTTATAACGTTATCCATTTTCTCTAAAATTCCTTTAAAATCTAAACTTTTCAACTTGTTTTCATTTTGGGTCTTATTTGTAGGTACTTCGTTGGTAGTAGATTCAAGTTTTGGACCATTTTCATGACCATACAAAAGTATAGGCAAAGGCAACCCGTAATGCGAAATGGCCAAATAACCGTCTTTTAGATGCGATGTAATGCAGTGTATATCGACTTCATTTTTATAGGGCTTCCAAACATCTTCAATGGTGCCATTTTCCGTATTCCAAACATATGCATCTCCTGATTCGCTTCCGGAAAACACGTAATTCCCACATGTAGAGATTGCAATTTTTGAATGGACCCTGGTAAGAATAAGATTTCAATTAAGATCTGTTTTTATATTACTTATCATGAGGATAAAGTTACAGTTTAGTTCATCTAAGTAGTATATCATATACTAAACGATTCGTACCGGTTATTTCGAGCCCCATGGTAAGTTTGCAAGACGTATCCAGTCTTTATATCAATCATCCGAACTTTATCGTCTCTACTATTGACGAACAACCTCTTCTCTCGTTTGTGAAGTATAATTTGATTGATGACAACCTCTTTGAAATCAAGCACCAACAATTCTCTGTCCCAAAACATTAATTATAATAATATATAATTCAATAGCATTTTCTGTATCCAATACCTTAAAAGCTGCCATTTGTCTTCGTCAAATAACCATATAAGAATTGTTCCATTGGAATCTGAAGAGTATAAGAGATTTCCCGTTTTATTGGAGCATAAAGATGTAACATAGCCTTCGTGTCCTTTCAATTCTTCTAGTAACTCGTAATTTCCATCCTTCACAACACCCCAAACTCGTATATACTGGTCATAACACCCAGTCACTATTGATGATCCAATAAGGCAACAAGTATAAACAAAAGCAGGATGTGGAAGCATCTACAATATAAAAAATAATCCAAATATTTTCTTAAGTTCAAGTTGCTTAAAACTAACTTGAATAAATGTGTGTTTCTCCACGTCCCAAATTGCAACTGTGCAATCAGCTGAAGCTGAAATAACGTATTTATCGTTTGGCGACCAAATCAAGCAATATATCAAGCCTTGGTGACTCGGAAACCATGCTACATTTTCGTTCTCGGTGATCTGAAAATTTGGAATTTAAATTTAAAGTATTTTACAAGAATGACTTTGATTACCGAATAAATAACGATGTTATAAATATTGTCTTCCAAAATACAATAAGCCAAATGATTTCCCAAATTGCTAAAGGCCATTAGAAAACACCCATCTTCGCCGCCGTCAATTTTCTGAACCAATCTGTTTGGTATTTTGCAAATTTGATGCTCAACTTTATCCCAAGTGATTGGGTTCTCTGTTATATGTTTCTCATCTATCAACTGACTCTTGCCAATTTCCTTTTGGTAAGGATTGTTTGAGCGCAAAGTGGAAGATTCTTGAGGCATAGTTATACCTTTTATGGTTACGTGTAAAGTGGAAGGGTACTTTTGGCAATTCTTTTTCAACCAGAGATCGTAAATCTCGCATTGATTTGCATTGTAGATCTTCATTTTCTTTGGAGCGAAGAGTTGCAGGCGAACGCTTCTCTCGAGATTCGTCGGATGCAGATTTAGGAAAGCCCAAGCTATTCTATACCAACCTTAAATCATTCTCATATAAATCGAGTTTTTTTTTATGGATTAATTAACTGTACCTTCTTTTTTGGAAAAATCCATGACTTCGAATAATAATAGTAAATCTGGTAAACTCTTTAAATACTCTAAATCCTCGTTTATCATAATGTTTTCCTCCCAATTCGGATGCAAAGATCTAAAATAAATTAAATATTATTTTAATCTTCTATTGTATTTAAATATTACCTATTTTCTTGCAAGTCGTAAGCGCGAGTCATGATCGGTCCAATGTAATCGATGCTCTTGTTCTCGTAGTAAAACAGAGCGGCTCGGCTCTTATCAGATTTCTTCAAATAATCACCGGTTTTTCCATCAACCAGATGAATCTTTACCACCGGATGGATTACGTAAGAATCCAGCTTTAATCTATCTGTACGATGCACACAGATATTCAAGATCTTGTCGTATTTATAAACTGTTACATTATGAGGTACCCGAGTCCTAGGTTTAGGTTTAACAGGCGCTTTGGATTTTCTCGGTTTCGGTTTAATTTCATCCTCGTAACTCACTTCCTCCTTTGCTATAGAATCCAAAGATTTATCTACATTTTCAGATATCTTTTGCGATTCCATACTTTCAATATTTTTCAGTTTTCGATTTTTTGAATTCGAAGATTCGTTATTTTGTTTAGGAATATTGCGGGATTTTCGTGGTTTTATTTTTGGTTTACTAGAAGGCTCATCATCCGTGGATTCATTTGCTTTATTAAATTCTTCATTTTTCATCTTTGATTTTGATGGTTTAACGTATGTATCATCGTCTTCATCGGTGGAATCAATTGGTAATTTCGAATTATTGTCTTCATCTTTTGTAATTGAAGATTTGCTGGACGATTCCGGTTTTTCGTAAATCTCAACGATTGGTTTCGTTGTAGATATTTTTCTTTTGACTGTTGATTTATTATCTTCAACATCTGAAGAAGAATCATTGGTTTCTATTACCTTGACATTTATCTTATTGTCTTCAGATGATTTCTGCTCTTCAGTGCGCTTTTCTATTTTGCTTCGTGTTCTTATCTGTTCGTGCTCAATTTTGCTTTCGATTGAACTTGTCGGTCGATTATTCTCGGATTGTCCATCGAGCAACCTTCGCCTAGGTTTGGGGATAGGAGCTTTCGCTTCTCTCGCGTCCTGCAAGAACTTATCCATGATGTAAGCTTTATCCTCCGATTCATTGGAGATTCCCCCATCACTGACCTCCTCCACCAGGTTCTGCTTGGACTTGGATTGCGATTTTTTGCGTAAAGCAGCTTTCAGCAATGCATCGAATCGTTCTTTGGTTTGGTTACGGACGCCGGTCGCGAAAGAAGACATGGCTATAATTGAATATTATGGTATTGTTACCATGACGATGGTAAAACGTTAGTTAGGTTGCATAAGGCATTACTTTAAAACAATTACCAGGATCTGTTATTTGCATATTTTATTATTGGTTTGTACTGAATTAGAAAAACATTTATTTGCGTTTATTTAAACTGAAAAAAAATCAATTAAAAGGACTTTAAATTTTCTAGGGGCGTCAACGAAAATGGCGACAGGTGTTCCCAATGGCTGACGTTCTTCACGTGAAGCCACCAGAAGGCATAACTTGTAGAAGAACGCAAGAATCCAGATGGGTGGAAAGCTTTGGCATCCCATCGATGGAAACTTTTTCGGGCCAATTCTCGCGCGTCGGGTGATTCCGAAAAGCGGATTACATAATCCACGGTGGGGCGTGACGTCAGAGTTGGGATATTGGCACAGTCGGAGCTCAGTTCAGTGTCAGACTCCAAGGTTCGACGGTTGTTCGGGGAAGAGAGAGAAGGAGAACCTCAGTTGCTCGTGATTTTTACATAAATCAGCGAATTTGTGGTAAATTTGCATTGCATTCACATCTCCAAACACCTTAATCTTTTTACTTTGCTTGCAATGTCTTTATGTGAGTTTATTTTGTGTTCTGTTATTATTTTATTTAACTTAATTTTAAGCCATCCATCATATTTTTTTGCACGTTCGCTTCGCACGTACTCGCTGTTTTAAAACCATTCACACTTTATATAATAATTGTATGTACTTCAATTGAGCCAGCAATGTTAATTTAAAGTTTTATTGATCAATCCAACTCGCGATTGCATCATTTATTGAAATAACTGTTTTTCATTTCGCATTATCCAAATTAAAGTAAAACAATAAAACAATTATTTTAATTAATTACTTTAACAAGTATTGATATTTAAACTAATTTTGTAAATATGAAAATCCGAGGCAAGACCCATTTTATATCGATTCGATTGCACCTGAATTCACATTAGATCTGAGAATAGTTTGAGTTTAAAACAATTTAGGTCAGCTGTTAGAAATTTACAATTTATTCTTCGACGTACGTAGTTTAACGTAACCCTCCAGAAGATTCGACCAGGGTCATAAATTATGTTAAAAAAAAACGTGCCATGCTATTATATAACAATTTGCAAATGATTATTAGGTTGTAGCATGACTAGAAGGAAAGTGCCAAAAACAATAACAAAAAAATTACGTTAGTGTATTTCCGCTGAAGTATGAATCAGTTTAACCTAATTGATTTCAGATAGCAGCAATTGCCTTTTACTTAAATTAGCGAACGCTTCATAAGTCCAAAACAGCTGCTCATTAAAATTTAAGTATGATAAAATTTAATGAGACAGAATTTTCAAGAATTAACAATTTATTTATTAAATTACGTTTTACTTGACTTTAGATGATACAGTTATAACTGTTTTTTGTGAAATGAAGATCATAAATGACTTATAGTATATTCAATTTGATGTGAAAAGGCGTTGTGAAATTTCCATGAATAGAATTGCAGTGAAATAATTTAAGTTTACTTAAATGATTAGTTTAATAAAATAATCAATATCCTGGGCGTTCTCAGAAAATTTAGGTTATTTTTAGATAAAAGCGTAAAATAAATATACATTAAATCATCGCTAATGAAAATTTACACTTGACATTGAAAATAGGTGTTAAATAATGACAATTCAGTAATTGCAATATTCATGTGTTCTTAACTATCATTAACAACAAAACTAATTAAGTAGTTTACATTTCTTGTTATAATTTTATTTATTCTGAAGACGTCAGTCAGAATTTCTCCGAAACTAATATCATCTACATAGAAATGATGTTTTTTTACGATGAAATGGAGAATATTTCATCTCATATCTGAAAGATGTAATGTAATATAATCATTGTATTTCATTTGCAAAGATATGTATCGATTTCTCGTTGATGAGTAACGCATTTTTATTCGCATGTATTGTTTCTTTCCATTTTTTTTTCTAATAATTTGTATCGCGATTATTATTGATTATTGGGTTTCATAGATTAGGATTAAAAAGTAATATTTCAAGATAAACACAATGAGCAGTGTTTGATACGAACACCGCATTAGATGAGTGTATGTACATTACGAGGCTCTGTTATATAATTGTTGGTATCTTCGTAAGCAGTTGTTGTGCTCCCAGCTGGAGTGAGTGAATAATTCATTTTCGCGGATTAGATAAGCAGTATCAATAGTAGTTGATTCCATTGATTGATGAGTGAGACAGTAGGTGTATGTGAATGTATATATTTGTTTATCCTTAACGTTTGTTGGTTTGCCAAGGCTGTTTATTTACAACTGAGTTTATTTTTACAGCGGCCGGTATGGGTGATCAAAAGATCTTCGACTATCACGAGGAGTCCCAGTCGGAAAAGTTGGCGAGGAAGTCCAAGGAGACTCCAATTTTTCCAGTTGGTAAATATACCTGATGGCGACGCAGAAGTATTTTGGTAGATGATGATGATGTTCTCTTTCTAGCGATCGCTCTTTGCGTCGGTGCCGTCGGCTTCGGTGCTTACAAATTCAACAAGAGAGGCAACATGAGTCCGAGCGTCTTCCTCATGCAGCTGCGTGTGGGAGCTCAGGGTTTGGCCGTTGGAGCTTTGACCGTTGGTTTGGCTTACAGCATGATCAATGAGTACGTCCTCAAGAAGAAGTAAAGTGACAAAAAATATAAAAAAATAACACGAATGTAGCATAATTTATTGAAAGAAACGAGAGAAAAATACGTCGTTTGTATCTGTGTGGATCCTAGGATAATTTTGTGATATTCGTCACTTCATGGCCAAGTATTCCGCAAATATATTTATTTAAACCTTTTTACATTTACTTCTTTGTTTTTGTTTAAATTATGAAAATTGTTGGACCTATTGTATATTAACTACATTATACGGTTATTTGTGAAGTTACATTTTATTTTAAACAAAGTATAAATAATAGCAATGATTATTTTTCTAATAAAAACCACATTTGAAGCCAAACTTTTTTTACTATTAAAAGAGCTAGGATGAATGTACCTGATTACTTGACGAAATAAACATTTGTTGGCAATATTTCAAGTATTTCCACCTTTATTCTTTACAACATGATTAATACAAAGTGCAAGAAAATTGAGAATTGCATTTTAATGTGTACTTGCAATTTGAACATTAAGTTGCCTATATTAAGAAGATCAGTTTTTATTAAACTTCTATTAACAAATAAATCCTAATTGAATAAGGATTCATATTCCTATTTTTCTTGATGTTCTACATTTCTTTCTCTTGGTTCATCAAATATTAACTTTAATTCCAAAACACCTATAGTATAGTTTAGTATTTCATCAATAGATATCAACAAATTCATCAGAAAAAGAAACGTTAAACAATTTTCACATACAGAATAAACTTTGGTTTAATTAAAAATAATACATTCTTTAATATAATAATTATTTTGAAATTTGAAAATATGAAATAATTACTTATATTTTTAGTAATATAATAATACTAATGAATCGGTTAAATTAAGATGGATCACAGTTGTTATCATTATTCTGTAAGCTTTTCCTATAATTGGCAATGGACGCCTTGAAACTTACGGATTCTCGTTTAAACGCCTAAAATTTGAGCAATATGAGATGAAATCAAGATCAATGTGAATTTGATGAAAAACCTTCCAAAACTGTCTCATCTCTTGAACATCATCGCGTTTTCGTACTAGAAAACCTCTGATGTAAGCCTGAATCTTCGTCGCTGCTATTTCTTTGGTGAAGATCCAAGAAAGAGGGAAATACGGTCTAGGACTAATATTAAATTATTGTTAAATTTGTTTAAATTTATATTTAATTGTATTAACTTTTCTTTGAGGATTTCCTTCGCCCAATCCATATCATGTATGAAGAGATTCTCCGCTCTTCGTTCTGGATACAATGGATTGTAGTTCCAAAGCAGCTGAGCTATGTAATCCAGTCCATTGAAAGGACTTTTTTGATACTTGATGATAAAATTAAATACATTTATTTCATTTTTATATATTTCAATTTTAATTAATTTTTTTTTATATGAGAATTGAGAGTTATCTTTAAACTCACTTTTAGACTTTCAGTTTCTATGGCTTTATCGAACATTTCTTCCAATATTCCTTTCAATAAGTAAAGAAGTCTGCTTTCCATGTACCGTATCATCGGGGCTGAAATTGTATAATCATTGATATTAATCGAGCATAGATAAAGTCAATTACGGTCTTCAACTTCGCAAACGTTCTCTTTGCTCCTGCGATACTTAACGACTTCATCTCGTTCGCTGTTGAATTGCTTGACCAAAGTCTCCCAAATCGTTGGCTGTTCGGACGATTGCGTCTTCAATTCTGAGCTGGTCCTCTCATATCCATAAGTTTGTTCTTCCTCTTCTCCAGCGCAACTTCGTTCTTCTTCTGGGATAAATTCCTCTTCGCCGTCGGGCAAGTTGTTCTTATTGAATTGCAACATGTCAGATTAATTGAAACACAGTTGACTTGGATTTAAAAAATATATAATTTATTATACAATTACAACTATTTATATATATAAAAAAAAGAGAGATACTATGTTACAATTAAAGAAAGATCTGTACTCGGAATAGATGCGTACACGCATTACTCGTATCTTTCAGGCAGGCGTTACATGCCTGAAAGTGGGTTTTCGCTTAAACATAAATTCTAAATAAATAAATAATTTAATTAAAGTTTGTAGATATTTAGAATCTCTGTGTGATCTGCTTGATCCAGTCGAGGTAGTGGCTGACCTTGACGTAAACGCCGGGAACGCCTTGCTGGCCGCAACCGATGCCCCAGCTGACGACGCCCACCACTTGCCAAGAACCTCCGCGTTCGCATACCATTGGACCGCCTCCGTCACCTTTGCAGGCATCCTTGCCTTCTTCACCGCCGGCGCACACGAAACCTGGATGCAACTTGAAGTCGTATCCGAGACGGGTGTGCTTCATCCTCTGCTCGCATTCGCCGTTTCCAACGATTGGTACGTCGACTTCCTTGAGGATGTTCTGGTACTTTCCGAAATCACCGAAAGCGTCTTTGCCCCATCCGGTTGTCCAGCAACGGGTTCCGGTGTAGTCTTCTTGCGGGCTCGGCAAACAGGCCGGGCTGATGTGTGGGTACTTGTTGAAATCTACAGGTTTATCCATTCGGATGACGGCCAAATCGTTGTACAGAGTACCGGCGTAGAATTCGGGATGGATGTGGACGTTGGTGATGTCCCTTTCGATGTACGGGAAGAACTCCACGTCGTGGTTTACGTCCCATTCGCCTAATCTCACGCGAAGATCGAAAGGCGTGTAGCTAAAATCGAAAGAAAAGTTAATATTACAATTCGATTATTGCTTTGCATTAGGTATGCTTACGTTTTGATGCAATGAGCGGCAGTGATGATGTGGTAGGGATCGATCAAAGTTCCACCGCAAACGTAAACGCTTTCTTTGGGATCCTTCTTGAGGATGGCTACTTGCCACGGGTATTCTCCGAATTCACTGTCACCATCAACGTAGACTGGATTCTTGATCCTTCCGTTAATTCCTTGCGAATGTCTAATGCCGCATTGCTTGTTCGGGATGTTAGGGATCTGCGGCCTCAACGGTCTCTTGCAGCAAACGTGTCTTGGACCGCAGGAGCCGGGTGGTGGACGTTGCGGGAATCCGTTTCCGTAGAATTGGCGCTGCAGAAAATAAAAATTGAAATGATAAAGAATAAAACCTTTAAGAGAATCAGCAACTTCGCGAGTCAAGTCTCAAGACATTTTTACCTTCTCTATTTTGTCAGTCACGTCACGTTTTCTTCGGGAATTGGGGAATTTAACAGTGTTCGAAGCATGCAAAGATTTTCCACCGCGTTTGCTAAAGCCGTCGTCGTAGGCTTGCGTCGGATATCCGTAAGAGTCGTAAGTTTGATAATTGTTCGCGTAATTTTGCAGACCGTTATTCTCGAATGTTACATTTGGCGACGAGCGGCCGAAATAATCTGCACCGCCGTAGCTGCTGTAGTCTTCGTAGAACGGCTGATCTAACGGTTTATCGTAATAGGGTTTATCGAAATAGGGTTTCTCAATGTAGGGTTTATCGAAATGGGGTTGATCTAGGTATGGTTTATCAAAGTACGGTTTATCGAAGTGAGGGGGTTTATCAAAGTACGGTTTCTCGAAATGAGGTTCTTCCAAATAGGGTTTCTCAAAATGTGGTGGACTCTCTAAGTAAGGACCCGATGAATGGATGGGGCCGTGATGAATGGGACCGTGATGAATAGGTTCTTGGTAATGTGGATAATTAGGTTTGTAAGTGTGCTGATGGTAATGCTGGTGTTTGTTGTACAGCAGCGAATGGGTTTTGTAAGAGAAGAAGTCGGCGACTTTGTGCAGCAAGAAATTGTTGGGTGTTACGTGCAGATTGACGAAAGGCTTGACGACTTTCTCGCCATAATCGTCTTTGGTCAATTGCACGGAAACCAAAGGATTGACGGAAACTAAGCCTAAATTGATGCCGTTTCCGCCGCTACCGTAAGGATTTACGAGTGGATTTTCCGGGTTGATAGGGTTTATCGGATATCCGGCGTATTGGCCGCCTTGATTCGGCAATCCGAACGAAACTCCAAACGTCGGTTTTATGTTCTTGTTATTATTGAACTGGCTTTGACGCTGCAAAAGATAACGAAACAGACGCAAGATTTACCAAAAAATTGGAACCTTCGGAGTTTATGTTTAGGCCCCAAAACCCATTTGTAAATAGGGTCGTTATTTATGCGTTAATTTCGTTAAACAACACTTAAGCCAAGTCTTGTGAGATGTATTTAGTGGGTGTCTGTCTTCTAGTCAGGTAATTATTTCTGTTTCTATTTTTTTTTCGGTGTGTGTAGGTGTATGTACTTACAGCTTCGGCTTTGGTGGTGTCGTCCTTCTTGATGGAATCTTTGACTTCCCTCTTGGAAATCTTCTTCGGCTCATCTTTCTTGTCTTCGATGGCTGTAACATTCAAACCGGTCGATTTGGAAACGGTGACAACAGTCATGTTTCCGTTGCCATCGGTCAAAACCCTTTCTTCTTCGGCTTCGATGTCGCTCTTCAAGTTCCTCGGGTCTAAGGCCAAGAACAAGTCGTCTTTGCGGCCGATGACGTCTTGTGCTGGACATTGGTTGAACGGTACGCAAACGCAATCGTAATTCTCGGCTCTGGCGGATTCCAAACCTTGGAACTTATCTCCATAACCAGACAACGAATTAGATTGAAGACCGCTGTTTACGTTGAGTTCCTTCTTGTAAAAGTCGGTGTTGCCGTAAGAGCCGACGGTGCTTCCGAAGTTGTTGCCGTTTCCGTACGAGGAGAAAGATCCTGCTCCAGAGTTCAATCCAGCGTTCGATGCTCCAAATTGCGATGAAGATCCATAAAGCGACGATGATGTAGATCCACCGTATAAAGAAGAACCACCGGATGAGCCGAATTGAGCGGATGATCCTAATTGGGATCCGCTGTACAGTGGAGAAGAAGCTCCGGATGATCCGAATTGCGAGGAAGAACCGCCGAACACGGAAGAACCGGAACCGGAGCCGCCGAACTGTTGAGGTCCCAAGTTCTCAATAACGGGTTTAACAGAGCCGAAGGTTCCTAAACCGGTGGATGAGCCGTAATTGGCAATGGATTGTCCGCCGTAGCTGCCAGCAGAAGCTCCTTTGAATCCGTTGGAAAGTAAATTTCCGTTGGACAGAGATGGATTGATCGGTCCTTTGAATCCTCCGAATGAAGACGATGAGAGGGACGACGAACTGAGCGATGATTCCTTGATGGAATTTGCGAATCCGCCGCTCAAGATTTGTTCGCTCGGTTTGAACGAGCCGACGGGAATTGGTACTGGATTGTTGACGATGACGGTGGGCTGTTTGATGGTACCATCGGCATCAGCGTTGTGATGGAAGTGGTGATGGACGTGCTGTTGAACTCCTTCCTTTTCCGCTTGTACCGGATGCTTGGTGATTTCCTGTTTGTTGTGGAAATAGGAGGATCCGCCGGTCGAGATAGAGCTTTGCTGGAATTCGTATGGGGGAACATCGAATTCGGGCGCTGGTGGTTTATCGAAGATTGGACCTAGAGGTTTCGAAATATGGGGTGGACCACCGTAGAATGGTTTGTTCGGTGGTGGAGGTCCATAACGACGTGGTGGACCGTGATGAGGACCTTTTGGTGGGAAAGGCATTGGCTTTGGTGGACCATAGAACGCCCTGGATGGTCCGGGTCCTTTCACTGGAATAGAAGGAATTGGACGACCGATAGGTTTGATGTCAACGGGTTGAGCGTAAACCAAATCTTCAGGAGAAATATAAGTAGGACGTTTGCCTTCGACATCTTCGCACTGAAATTCGCAACAACAAAAAAATCATTTAGTCAACCCGAAAAATATTAAATTATCATTATTAAACAAACCTGCATCAAACCCAAACTGCACAACTTATCCTTAATCAAATTCCTCGCATCAGAATCATCCCCTTTCTGCAGGATCTCCTGGAAACTGGGATCGCTGTAAATTTCATCGTATCCTTTTAGATTCCTTCCTTGACGCCCAGAAGTCAAAATAGTATCAACAATTTCATCAACATCAGTGGCTTTAGCCTCTTGATCTTCAACAGTCTCTGTTTGATCTTTGTCCTTATTCCAGGACCAGGAGCCTTCAGCGTTGCAAATAGCAACTAAGAGGGTTGCCATCAAGGCAGTTTTCACCAACAATCCCATCCTGCAAAAAGAAAATAAAAAATATAGTTTATGCGTAGGATTTAGGAGAAATTCGCGCCAGGTGGGTGTCAACAGTTTCACTTTCATAAAAAAAACTTTCTTCAAAGAAATGATGATCTAATATTTGGCATTTCTTTTACATCCATATTTTTTTAGTCCCATTACGCCATCGGTTTTAATATTTTTTGTTACATTGCGTAATCCAATTTGATAATATGAAGAATATGCATTGGTTTTTTCAATTAGATGGTAGCCTCGAGCGTGAAGTGAAAGTGCTTTCTTCAATAACATCTTTTTGTTTGTGTTCGGCGCTAAGCGAAGAAAACACTTTCTCCGACATACGGTCAGGGTCCTTCAGGTCAATGCCATAAAGCCATACTCAAGCCCTTTTTTTATTAACTTAATCTTGAAATAATTTATAATTGCAGATGTTTAGAGTTACAAACCTTTAGGGTGTATGTAGCTTGTGGCTGCTTAAATTAAATCCAGTGTTTGCTTTCCAGAGTGCACTTAAAAACTGATTCGTTCACTAGGTCCTCGTTTTATATATAATGTATGTGGTGAGAGTGGACTGGGTATTATTTGTCCACGACTTTGGAGGATTTTCGGTCGAGCTCCCAAAGAGTGGGCAGAGAGAACACTGTTTCACTTTCTATGCTCGTCGATTGGCTGACTCCAGCTTATATACTCTTGAGACTTCTTCTACTTCGGCCGAGTTGGGGGTTGATTGCAGACATCCAGTTCCTGGAAACAACCAGGATCCAGCCTTTGCGCAACACCACGAACGTCATCGCACCGTTCCTACAACACTTGGTCGTTTTGTAAATTTTCATTCAAGAATATTCATGAATCCGATTTGTTAAAAGCGAAACACTTTAAGATTTACCATTGTTTTCAATATTTCTATTATATTCTAAATTTACAAATTGTAAAAAGTTTACAAGAGTTACAATAATAACGTTCAGAAAATTTAAATTTATTTTAATACAATTATTAAAATTTGTTGGAAAGTTGTTCATATTTAAGCATTTTAGAAATGTGTATATAAACTTCATATTAAATATTATTTTAAAAAATAAATCATATTTATATATAATATAAAGGAATTAATCATTTTAGAATTTCTGCATTTAACAAATATTTGTGCTAATTTTATATATTTTCATTTTATCCAAAAACTTAAAACTTTTTTTTAATAATAATTTATAATTATAATTTACATTACAAATTACTGAAATACTTTTATAAATATTGAAAATAAATTTTAATAAATTAACTATAAATAAAGAAATGACGATGCTGAATCTATTGAAAACAAGGTTTTTAATTGTAAAATATTTGATAATTGCTGCAGTGGAAACTAAGTTTTATCTCATAGATTTTATTAAGTATTCAAAATAAGTTGATATAAAAATATATCAATAATAACAATTTATCTTTTATTTCCTAAAAAAATAAATATTTTTGGTGATAATCAACCAAAAATTTTAAATTTATGTTATAACTTCTTTTCTAGCAATTTAATCCAATTGAGTTAATTTTATTGCTGTTATGATTTGTTACTATAGCAATTTATTCCGGTAGAGTCAGTTTTATTGTTGACAGCAAAAGAAAGCATTTTCGATTATAGTCAATTTTCATGATTTGCAGTTGCTTTCAAAATTATATGTTTGTTAAATAGAAATAATTTCTAATTATATTGTTTCTTTAAAAAAAAAACATTAATTTACTTTCTTTTACGCTACAAAAAATTCTCAAATAAATTACACCAGAAACGCACATAATTATTGCAGATAAAAATCGCGGCTTCCGAATAATCATATCAAAGTGGGTGGAAACAATGAGACGGTTTCACTTCTTTACAGCACCCACAACGATAATTGGCGAAAACTAATTTATCATAATTTTTTTCCCAAAAAATAATTGTTTTAAACATTGTCTTCGAGAACGAGTCTCCAATCTCGTTGAATATCGGAATTGCGCTATTGTTGTATGAATCCGAAGAGAAATTTTTCTTTTCCTCGCTTCTTTCTCTCGCTGAAATGATTCACCATTGAAATACCATGGGAGCGAAAGAAAACGTAAATGCTTTCACCCATCGAAACGGATTACCATTAAATTTAAGCGATCACTTCCTTTTTTTCTTTGCTCTCTTCGCGAACACGCGAAAAACTTCATCATTCAAATGTACATTTTAATTAGTTTCCCTTCACCTACCATAAAAAAATTTGCATACATTAGTTTTAATAAACAAATTTTATGTAATTTTTAAGTTTATTTATTGCACGTCCATCTTAATAAGAATTGACCTTAGCGCTATAACTCAAAACTAATTTGTCCCAATTTTGCACAAGTACGTCTTTGAGTTTCGAAGCAGGGAATACCTGGGGTATTCCGTGAATCATTGTTATTACGCGTTACGCAACGGCTTCAACATTTGTCGCGCGAAGGCTGTGTCTAGCTCTTGCGAAATTTGGAAATTTCAAACCAATTTTCAAAGAACTCCAAACCCTGAATGAGTTGTATCTCTTTTCTCAAATGCTAAATGTGTGTCGACAAGTGTATTGGATTTGAAAAAAAAAAGCGTTTTTTTGTACAAACACACACAATGCACGCTAATTGCGATTGCAATTAAACATCGATAGAAGAAAGAACAACAAACGGCGACGATGATGTCACCGAAGAAAGTGAAAGTTCGCGAAATTTACATTTCAAAATATGAATTTAGTTTCATTCACCAATGATCTAATATCCTTTTTTTTTTCGGACTGATCTCTATGAGAAATTTAAATAAATCCAACACTTTCCGTAAAAAATATTAACTACATTTTATTTATTTTTTTATATCAATATTAGTAAAACTAGTATAATTTTTATCACCAAAATATATAAATATAAAATGTCATGTGTATAAATTTTGTTATTAATAATCTCTTAAGCATGGTTATCTAAGCTTCTTACATATTTTGAGCAACAATTTTTTTTTTAATATTTAAAGTGTGATCATCAATAAAATATGATCTAATCAAAAAATAATCAATCAAAAACTATTTGTTTCGATTCGTTTGAAAACTTTCATCTCGTTCCAAGAACTGTATATATTCTATTGAATCTTCATCCATCTTAAAGTTATTTAAATCTTTAATTCTTAGAGCACGCTCTTGCATGCTTTGTTGTGTTGCAACGAAGAGGTCGTTGATTCCTCCCAGGTGATTCATTCCGGATCCTGTTAGGGATTCCCGATTCACTTTCCCTTTTTTCCATCTTTCACAAGAGCCTTTTTACCACCGACTGCGCTCGCCTCGTATTACTCCAAAGGCGTTATGCAATCGAAGCAAAAAGGAAAAACAAAAAATTAGTAACGCGTTCTGATCGTTACGTGCACCGCGCTATGCGTACGAAATAAATTAACACCGCTGATATAATAGAACACAATTATTTTATAATTTTACGAGACCGACATAAATACAAAACAAAACCTAATGACGCATTAAATTGATTATTCAACATTTTAAATTTTTGATGATTTCGTACGTTGAAAATATAAAAAAGCAAAAAATCAAGTTTCAATTATATTCATTTTAGTTGAAATATATAATTAAACATATGAGCTAACATTAGGAATAGTAAATTAATAATAAATTTGATAAAAAAATAAAGTTTATATTTTATGTTTAGACAATTTTTACGAAGTTTTCGTACGTTAAAAACATTGCCAAAAATTGCGTTATTATTTAATTCAATTAATTATTCCTTTCAGTTGATACATGTAATCAATCATATGAGCTGACATTGGGAATAGAAATTTTCGGATGCGACGAAATTTCGATTACGCACAATTCATTACATTTTCTCTTGTCATTGCGCTTCGGTTTATTCAATCGATTGGCATTCGATCAGGTGCGATAATCCATCTATTGTGGTCGTCAATCGCACGAGAATTTACGTTGTTTCGGGGTTACGCAATCGAGCGCAGTTCCCGAGGTGGGGTGAGGTAAATAAACTGAATCCTCGAGCCGTTTCGGAGGATCCGGGAGAAAGTTTCCGTCGCATTTAAAAAATTATATTATAAAAAGAAATAAAATGATTCTTAAAGTGCGGAGAGACGTAAAAGAACCGTAACAATGAATGGGCGTTGATGGCGCCTTTGATCCGTCTCTCTATATTCAGTTTGACTGATTTCCACGGGTTTCAATTACACATTATTAATATGCAAATTTGTAGAGTGGAATCTAAGTATGGATAATGTTACAATTGCTAAAATTTCTTTTTTGAAAGTGAATTTCAAGAAATCTAGCAATAACACAATCGTAGTAATACGCTAAAATTTAAAAAAACAGCTTATCGAAAAATACTTTCAACTTTGTCAACGGATTGTAAAAATAATAGTAGTATAGTTTCAGCTTTCAGTTCCATATTCAATTATACTACTCGTTATAGAAAACTATTTATGAATATGCATATTATTTCCTACAGTTTTACTCCAATTTTCAACTCCATATTTATTGACTATTTATTGTAATAATTATAGAGATATATGTTAAAATGTAAAGCGCTTATCATAATAAAATATGTGAGAAGAAATAAAGTTCGAAAGTCGTTTAAATGATTCTATAATTATTATATACAATTAATCGTAATCAACCATTACTCAAGACATTGTTGTTGTGATTTAAAATGCAAGTGAAAGCAAACGAGAAGAAAATCGAAATGAAAAGCAAAGAAAAGTACGCAAAGTCACGGTTGGTGTAACATTTAGCTCGCGTTGATAATGAATTTCACAGCAATGTACATTTATACAATTTAATTGCCTTGGTACATTGAAAATATTTGATTATACTTTAGTATTGACTAAAAGAAAATCTGTTTCAATTTATAAAATTTATTCATTACTAATAACTATAACTATTATATATAATTTACAATTCTACATCTTTGTATAAACTTGGTGTTAATGGTTTCCCCAAACCATAGGCCATAATCATCTCCTCAGAAATTTTATATTTGCTGTTGTTTTTCTTATAAACAACTTCAATTTTCGGTTCAACAAATTCCTTTCCTTTTGCATTCATCTCCTGCATCTCTACCTGTCTCATTAAAGGTGGCAAAACCATGTACTTGGGTAACACCCTCTCCACTGGATTGGCAGATTGCAGCTTCAGGTAAGCTTCTTCCTCTCGTTTAGGGACGAGTTGATAATCAGGCTTATAAGTGGTAGATTCCAGTGCAATCAATTTGGGATGTTTCACACCGCGGAAGGTCTTCTCCACAAAAACTTTGACTTTCCTCAAGTTCTGCAAGCAAGTACATTTAATATCTCTGTTATTGCAAAGAGTAGAAGTCTTACATCAGGACCTGCTTCTGTAGGGTTTGGAAGAGCTTCGACTTTGATGATTTTCAGGAATGATGGTTCCGGGTACCGTTCTTGGATACTCCTCGTCACTATACGACCAACACCAAAATTCTTCAGGTTTCCCAGGATCTCCCAAAGGGTCTTCCCTTTGAAATCCGTTTTCCTTCCAATATATTTATATGGCATTTTTAAATACACTATACGACTGCAAAATGTTAGGTTACAATATTTGACACATGCAGTCTAATTCCATAATTTACACATAGGTGTCTCTCTAAACCAATAGATTTTAATATTATTTATTCAATACGTTAATTAAACCATAATTATTAGAAACAGTTTATAATTAATAATATATTAAATTACACAAGTTATTTAAAAATATACTTTGATGCCATCTCTCAGCACCTTTTTAAAGATTTTAGTTCAGCTGTTTTGGCGCTGTTGTAATGTATTAATTATAATTAAGACTTTAATTAAAAATATATTTTAATTATATTATTCAATTATGAATTTAAATAGTTGCTATTATATAAATTTATTGATTTTGCGACTATTAATCTTATTATTAATGGTTTATTATTACCATCTATCGGTAACTAATTTTATTATCAATATTTGAATATTTGAAATAAAATAGTTAATAATTCCATTAATTTATATTTATTTATTCTAAATTAAGCTTAAAATTATAATATATAAATTAAACTTGTAAACTAAGTTATTTAAAGGATGAATATGTTATCAATTAAGTATTTTATTAAGTTTTAATTTGGATGCATAAAATTATTAAAATAAAAAATTTATTGTATTTTTTAAGTTCATGATTAGATTTGAGTGAATCTTTTATTTTATAAATACAGTGCTAATAATCTACTAGTAATGTTTATGTTTATCTATTTGAATCATGTGATAATCAAATGCAAAAATAATTACATAACTGCTCTTGGTTCAAGGAACTCCTGATATTGCGGAGATATTTACAACGATGTAGATCATTTTGAACGGCGTATGATTTTGATTTGATCGATTTGTAATGACAAATTTTCAAGCTTTTGATCCGTTCGTGTCATGTGTCAGCTTCGATGCGCCTGAACGAAAGTCTGCCGGAGGGAAATCAAATTATAAGTACTTGGGAATCTTCAGCATTTTCTTGAGATGCATTGGCAGACCGAGTGATGACTAACTATGGCACAGCAACCGACGAGGAACTTTTCGAGCAGTTCTGTGAGGATTTCGCGACCGTTGCAGGAATGCAAGGACGCGTGGCTTATCTGCTCATGTCCATCCACGTGGCAAACCCTTGCATCCTGCACAGATTCTGTTCCTACGACCCATCTACCGTTCTGTACACGAACATGGTTTACGGCATAGGGCTGATGCTGTACGCGAGGCCGAACATGCGACCCATCGGCAACATAAACCGGATCATCTTCAGGTTTGCCGTTGCTCAACTTCAAAAGTTTCCTCTTAAATATATGCTTTCAGCATACTGGGTTCTCTGATGTTCAATTTCTCGAGCGTCGCCGTCTTCGATCAAATCAGAGAGCGCTTCTTCCGGAAACCCTTCCTGGTGACCTTCCTCGGATTCATAACCGGAAGATTCTTCATGCTTCATCTGTTGGCGTACCTGTACCATGTGGACATACGATCGAGAAGCAGGAACGTGCAGCGAAACGCGACATTCGATTCGATGTATACTGACTAAATTTCATTAACAAAAGAAACACAACTATCTCATATCAACGATAATAGAATAATAAAATTACCATTAAATTTCCAGTACGTTAAAATAAACGGTTTTCGTAAACAAATCGAAATATGCTTTATAAGTTTTATTGCTTATGAAATATATATAATATACGTGTATACATATAAAAATATTATTTAAATATAATCAAGTCAGGATAGTTAACTTAAGGAATAGCGCACTGAATAAATATTTACAATTGAATTTTCGTCGCATGACTCCTCCTTATTGATTCGCCTCTAGGCAACTAATATTTACATAATTATCATGTTCTGAATACGTATTACGTACGTACTTAAAACAAAACAAAATCGAACAATATAATATAACATGATTATTGTGATTCTATCACAGTACAGTTTGTATAATTGACGCTTAACTTTTTTTTGTTTCTTACTTTTCCCCGAGATCCCCGAGAGTAATAATAAAAAGAATTACTGCATAGCATAAGGAATACCCTATTAATTATAATAATAACAAATTTGAATTGGCAGGATTCGGGGATCTCGCGCACCTCCAGCGAAATACCATTTATCAAAATATGCCTTAATTAGTAGTCTAGTAGGAGTTTGCATTCAAGTATGCTCTCAGAAAAGATTCGTGGGGACGTGGGTTGATGCCTCGTGAAGGTCGTGCTCGTGTTCGTGTCCACCGTGGCTGTGCTCATGTCCAGCTAAAACAAATACAATACAGTTAGTAAATCTCTTAAGAATTTCTATAATAATGATTAAGTAACTTATTTTCCTAATTGCTTAACCAAAGTTGTCTGTCATGGCAATAACAGTACCGTTACTGCTATTATTATTATGGTTGTTATGGTAATAACAAATCTGACATTACTTTTACTTTAAAAAGATATTTTCTGCGGCGAATGAGAAAGGAAATGAATACAGCTGATAAAAAATATAATGGAATACCTTATAATTGTACCGTTCGATAATGAAGAACTTGCGTAATTGAAGCAATTTCCTATATATATACCAAAGGTGAGTTTGCAGCGAGTAAACGCGAATTACGAAGGCGGTCTGCTTGTACTTTCAGTTTCGCGTAATTTCTGAAACCGCAATTATATACGTACAATGAAACAAAAAAAAATAGCGTTGCGAAGGACGTGCTTCTCAAGTGAAATAATTGCTTCCTATTCTCATGATATTTTATTAGCTCAACCTTTCGTTACAAATTTGTGTTTCATTCCAAATTTGTGTTTTGTTCTAAATTTGTGTATCAATTAAACAATTAAAATACATATTCCAAATATGATGTAATTGGAAATTGAAAGCGCTCGGAAAATGTCCTAGATTTGCTTTTTTTAATCGAGTGAGATTAGTGGAAAAAAAAAAAAATATGACTTTCCATTGTATCCCTTGGCGTTTCATGGCCAAAAAGGATGAATTCTAGGTCACCGATTGATCCGTTATTGTTGAGCAATGTGCATGCACGAAGCGATAATAAAAAGGCTCGACTGCAGGCTGAGCACTTGAGTTCTCCAATTTAGGATATTTTGCGTTTTTTTTTATCGCAACGTATTTGTAAACACGAAAGTGTAAATAAAGGAAAATCCACGTGGAAACTAGAAGAAGGTGATGCTCCTTTTAGGAGCAAGAGAGAGATTATTTTTCGCGCGCGGAAAGCTTCTTTGGTCATCTGGGTCAAACCGGTGTGCATTCCGTTAAAATGAAATCTCACACAAGACTTTTTCGACCACTTACATCACATGCCATGCGAGTACAGTTACGTAGATGCTGCTAATTGACACCAAATCACACCTCCTCATTAGTAATGAGTGCAATATTTCATAAGAAGCAACGACAACAAAATAAAGATATATAACATACATAGTTTTTAACTCATAGCCACTTTTGTAAATGGATTAATCATATTCTGAGCCATGAAAGTAAACAGTTTGTTTTTTTTTTCTTCTTTTTGGTTTTAGAAGTTTCGTAAGTGATTTGGTTTTCTTGAAATGTTTGTTACACATTTTGGATGATCAAATGTAATTACGAGATTGCGAATAGGAACTTAGGGAATCGATGACCTCTCTGCACTAACTATCGTTATCTGCAGTTCAAAAATAAAGTTTCGACGCGTCACTTGCTGAACAATGCATTTTATGTAACGTCTCGGTCAAAGTTTGGACGTTTCATAAAGATGTTGAAAACGAAATAAAATATGGTTGTTGTGTAAACGCGATAAGCATCGCATTGTGAAAGAAATCTGTTGAAACTTGAGGTAATTTTGTATACCAACTTTGGTAGTTTTCTTACTGAGTATTTGCAGGGTGAACATGACGCCGAATCCAGCGATGATCGCGATCAGCTTCCACATTCCGCCGTGGCTGTTGCTGCGTTCCCGCGCAAGAACCTCGAAGAAGACGACGTAAAGGAGGGTTCCTGCAGCCATGCCTTGCAGGACGACGGAAGTGACATCGACTTCCGAGCTTCCGGCGCCGCTCAGAGCAATTCCAACTCCGATGCCGAGAGGCGTGACAACGGCAAAGGTCCCGATGTAGATGAGGATGAGCACAAGCTTCGTCTTCGAGGTGACCAACTCCACTCCGACGCAGAAAGCTATTACGAGCTTGTGCGTGGCAATAGCCGCGAACAAGTACCAGACCTTCTGCACGCTTCCCTCCAGCCCAACGGCTAAACCCTCGAAGACCGCGTGGAAGCTCAACGCGAGCACGGCCAGCAATCCTCTGAAGGAATTCTTGATGTTTTCGTCAATATGCATATGATTGTGATGCCCCACGGTGGATTGCGAGTTAAACAGCTCGCGATTCGAATTGCTTATGATCGCAATTCCATTATCCTCAAGCTTATTGAGCGTCACCCTCGGTATGCACATGTTCTCCGTCTTCCTCACGCTCATACTTCTTGTCAAATGTTCCAGCCTCCTATCCAGAAAGGCGTGCACCAGCTCCTCCACCAGGTACACGAAGAAGAATCCTAGGCAGAAGACAACTTCGGACACCGAAATCCCGTGTCCGATCACGGGAATCCTATCTTCCGCCTCCAATTTCGCGAAGCTCTCGCGCACCTCCGGCTGCAGATGCACGAAGGTCGTGAAGAGCAAAACACCTCCCCCGAAGCAAAGCAACAACGAAATCGGAAGATTATTTCCATCCGCAGCTTTTATGTTCAACAGTTTCGTCAACCGCAACGGGGAGATTCCAATTAAGAACGATGCCAAGCCGAGGGTGGTCATTGCGACCAATTTGGCCATCAGTAGATCAGACGTTTCCATCTCTAAACCCATGTTCAAAACCTAACTGCGAGCGAAAATCCAAGAGAAAAAGGAAAAAATGTAATTTCGAATAGAGCAGAATGAAAATGCAGCGCTTCGCTTCCCATCGAACAACTTCACCTTCGCGGATCGCACAACAGACCGGAAATTGCTCTGTTCCGGAAATGTAACCAGCCATTATACATACATAAAAATTATATTTGTTATGATTGCTGTTACATTATTACCGTTCTCACATTGCAACACATCAATTGCAGTTTGTTGGTTCTTTTTAATTGCCTTCACCTTACAACGAATACTTTATATATTGCAAATTGCATATGGAAATTACACAGCTCCAAGCATATTCATAGCATTATTAACCATAATAATTGAGACTTGGAAAGTTTTTCTACTCAAGAATCATGTTTTAATGATAATTAATCAGTAATTTATATAAACATGAAAAACTACTTTTGTTTCCTACAGTAAACAAGGAATCAATCTTAACTATTTAATTGAATAATAAAGCATTATTAATTCATTAAAGTTTAAAAAATTGTCGGAAATTGCAAAACAATGTTAAAATATAATATATTTGCATGAAATAACATTGCGCATCGCATTACGCTTTTCCCTTTTTTTTTGTAAGTGAAACGCAATTTCATAATTTGCATTAATATCAATATACGTAATTAATTATAAAATTTCTAAAACATCAAAGTTTGTATAAAATTGTTTATTACCGATAGAAATTAAGAAAAATTACCAGCATAGATTCAAAGAGATGGAGTGGAGATTTCCACCGAGCGTAAGTCGTTGACTTACTTTCTTATTATTTTCCCTTGGCTAGATAGTAGTAGCATGAAACATAAAAAAAAATACGAGAATCATGCTGTATCGCCGAGATCTTCACGAAATCGAAACTCGCCTCGGCGATCCCAAATAATCTCACAATTTATTTTTAAATTTCGAAACGTGTTTTTTTCTCGCTTCTGCTTGGATTCTGTCAAGTTCATTCCTTTCATTTCTCACTGTTACATAATTTTTATACGAAAAAATTATTACTACAACAGAATTAATTAATTAATTAAACAATTTCTAAATATTTGTATATAAAATAAAATAAATTAAATCAAATGAATAATTCTAATAATATTGATACTAATCATAAGAAATAGTAGTATTTGAGAATTTGTATAAATTTTGAATGAATTCGTGTAATTAAATATGAAGTGAATTGTGTAAATACATTTGCGTGTTTGTAGAAACCAATTTAGAAACTGCAATTGATGTAGTAGAAATCGAACGTCTTTTGGTGCGAAAATTGGTGTTGCAAATGTTTCCTCATGTTCGCTCTCATCGGTTATTGAGTTTACAAATTTGCGGCAATTACCGGGAGTGATTGCGCAAATCCGCAAGCAAACAAAGAGAAACGTCTTGAAGATTGTAATCCTTGTTTTTTTTATTTTGGTTTCTGATGGAAGTTGGTCGAAGGGAATTTGCGCAAAGTGTACGAAGAGGGCACCCACTGTATGCGCGCTGAAGAACTTGGGCTCCGGTTTGATGTGTGCACTTGTTAGGAGTTCTTCGAGAGAATGAATGAATGGTCGTAGTCCGTTTTCACACGAAGACAGCTCAGAATTGGCGTCCCGACGCCGACAACATGGTGCGCGTACCGCTCTCGCGACGTACTAAACCGACTAAGTGTAAGTAGTAACTAAGTGATCATGATGATGTTGATGATGATGGGGGCCATCGGGGCCGATGTTCGGCCGAGAGAAGGAAACGGCCATTTACTACCACTCTCGTCGGCCCCCGTTGTCCTTCTTCGACTTTCATCTCTCGCTCGACGTTCGACGTTTATTACATTATACGTACGAATTATACATATTATTATTATTTATCATTATTACTATTAAAGCGAGCGTTCTCATAAAGCGCAGATAGTGGCCGGATCGAAAATAAAACATTGAGAACGAAGCGTCAATGGATTTTTCATCAAGCAACAGCAGAAGCAGCAGAGTTCAACTAAATTCTTGACAGGTTATCATCATCGAACCACGTGCTTTCACTAATATTTGTTATTCCACCACTAAATCTATCAAACAACAAAGTATTATGACAAATCTGTTTGTTAGCAACGGTTGCACAACAACCGTTTCTGGGAGACAATCTGGTAATCCCTGATTTTATGAGACGAAAACACCGGTTATTTCCACGATCCAAGAAGTCTTTATCTCCAATTATCTTACACTTATTTATTGATACCCATGGTTTGAACATTTCACATAATCTCAACACTATTTTTTTTTTAAACTTCTAACATTAACGTTAGTTTCAGTTTAAATATTTCTTCCCTGTACATAATCATTGCTCATCGAAATAAGATTTAATCTTTATTACACAAATAAAAAATAATTTTCATTTCACAAGATTTATAAAAAAAAATATTACATTCCTTGAAATATTCTTAGAAATGAATCAACTTTTATATCTTATTTAAAATTTTAGATTTAATCATTTAATCATTTTGTCACCAGTTTATTTTCTTTCATTACATAAAAAAATAAGTAACATCAATGTATTATTTGTTAAACTAAATGAACAAACTATTTCTGTACCTAAATATTTGACTTAATCGATATTATCTACTTGTTAAATGACGTTAAACATTTATTTCTGTTAAATCCATTTTTTTAGAAAGTTTCTCAATATGAACTAGTTCAATTTAATCAATCCAAAAAATAAAATTAAATTGAATTTTTGAGTAATCGTTACATAATAGATTAATAAATTCAGATAAAGCCTAAATACAAAGAATGCAAATGAATGAAGCGAAAAACAACATTGTTTTTCTGAATACGTCAATCAGAATTGACTTATTGCTCGATTAAGTATTAATTGATATAACCAGGAAGCTTTAATCATTAACTAAAAAAAATCGTTTTTCTATAATTCGTTTTTCATGCTGTAATTCTATTTTGTAATTTTACTTAATTTGCGTAAATTATTCGGGCGGACAAAAGGCTCATCAACGAGATAACAGGTGTTTTAAGGCAAGAAACTAAAAGAAGCACGACAATTGGTCACGGCTTACTGTAAATAAATAGCTGCACGTGAGTCGGTAATTAAGTCGTATTTATGCTAACGGCGACGCGAAGTTTGCGATAACTTCTGTATTTTATATTATTAAACTCTTGCAGAGGATTCGTACATATTTTTGTGCAAAAACAACGATCAATCAAGTGAGCGATAAAAGCCTATCGAAATAACAACTCGTTTCCAAGACAACTACAGATAATTTCATAATGATCGATTCGTCCTTTTTTTTTTCGAACTTGACATGAATTTTTATAATAAATAAATTATATTTAGGTTTGTACAGTTTTCTCGACGATTTACGCTGAATGGAACAGTGAAAGTCCTCAGACAAGACCGGACCTTGGCCACCGCACCTCCTTTGTCCGCAATGGTAACAATCTTGGTCACCCTTTCATAATCCGAAGAGAACGAATCACAACACGAGAAAGCTCTGAATAATAGAAGAAAAAACATTTGCATTTATTTTTTAATGTGTAAATGCAGGCATTTTCTTGGCAACTTCGAATGCAGTTATTACGTGGAGCGTTGATGATGATGATGTAAAGACCTGATGCGTCTTTTTGGTAAAAGGTCAAATTTCTCTCAAGAATTCGTAATTGTTGGGAGATGCCAGACGAAATCACGAGAGAGTCTAAGTCGCCGTTTTTTTTTCTTCGACAATGATTTAAATAAATTCCTCCTTTCCATTATTTTTTCTCCTTCAATCACGGATGTAAATAATCTTAAAATCGTTGAAAATACATAATACACCAAATGGTATTTTATTTCTTTAATTTGACAACTGTTTAAAATAATCTTGTCACAGTGTGTTACCATGAGTTAAAAACTACAATTTTGCAACATACTTCATATTTCATTCTACTATTTATGCTTTAATATTATAATGAATCGAATAAACGCACATGCTTTTTCAACGTCAATTGTCAATATTTTAGTAAAACAAAACTGTTTGTTATTGCTATTAGCCTACTTCTAAATGTATTTATTCACAAATTTACGCAGTTACTTAATATGGAACCTGTTTTCGTTTCGTTTTCCCAAATGCATTATTGATATTATTTAAATTATTATTGTCAAACAAAACCAGCAATAATAATTCGATAAACGGGGTTTAAGAAAATAAAAACAGAATGCTCCAAATTATTGTAAACATAATTAATACAATTAATCTGAAATTGTAAAGTTCAAAGATGAAACGTGATAGAAGAAAACAAGAATTTTTTTTATTGGATGTAACTGCTGTTAAATATTAATATTTATTAATTATATTTCTAAAAATTTTTAAGTTCATTTTGATTTGTAAATATTTTACTCAAGGATATGCGAAGCGATTAACCTAATAAAAGGAGATCTGCAATTCCAATTGAAGCGACATAATTTATTGATCAGATATCCATCAATGATCGCATCTCTCAATAAATGAGTTTAAATTAAATCAGTGATTGGAAGCTATAAAAATAGAGTTTATAGTAAGATTCAATGAGAAATTGGAATTATTAGTTAATAGCATCTTATAAGATTGAATTGCATTAATGATTATGTTTATTTAGTAGAGAATAACAAGCAATTGAATAACTTGACCTTGGAACTAGAAACATTTTCTCTAGATAAAGGCCGATTAACTAAAGTTGTATATCAAAACAGATGTTAGACAAGACATTGTTAAATTTTATAAACATGTTGTTGCTTCACAATTTCAGACGTTTGTTATTCCGCATTTTTTGGTGTTTCTGTAATTTACCCATGCAAATGGCTCGTTTAACGTTTAATGTCAACAGAAAGGTTCGGAATAACTAATTGAGTTCCTCAAGACGGAACGTTTGATGATGGAAGAATTTTGTTTAAAAGAAAACGAGCGGCATTGAAGTTATGCAACTAAACCATCACGCATCGAATTTGAATGCGAAGCGCGTGCAAACTCGACGGAATCTTTTCGCACGGAAATCAATTACAGAGTCTGCTAAATTAATAATTGATGCCGTTCGGAGCGGGCGCAATTATGCAACGACTACGTCTGATTGTTGACGATCGTGACCGGACTGCAGTTCGCATGCTCATTATCCAATCTAGTGATGGAAGCGGAAAAAAATACGAAAAGAATGAGAAGACCATTAGCATTAGTGTTGGAGGAATAATGGATATGGACGTGGGCGCGCCTCCAGCGCTCGCGCATTATTATCCAATTTCGTAAATCTGTCCAGAACAATTTCGTCCAATTTCCTCCACTGGTATCATCGTAATTCACTCGACGTCAAATTACGCGATGATGATGACTAATTCCGAAACGGTGGTCCACGACGAATTAGTCATTAGTGCTGCTAAA
The DNA here is from genome assembly GCA_963457615.1 of Nicrophorus investigator. Taxonomy (NCBI): domain Eukaryota; kingdom Metazoa; phylum Arthropoda; class Insecta; order Coleoptera; family Silphidae; genus Nicrophorus; species Nicrophorus investigator. The sequence continues at coordinate 3,147,614 of OY735142.1, forward strand.
AGCAAAAGTTGCGCAACGCATTCCGCGACGTTCAAACGGACCTTTTGGATGGATTGGTTAAACCAGTTTCTTCGACGAGAGCGGAGCAAAAATTAATGCTTTCAAGTTTGCTCTTATTTTTCGGTTCTTCCTCGTCCATCCAAAGTACTGTATAGAAAGTTTAAAATTTATCGCGATCGAAGACTCCGAAGCACGAACCTCTCCGTACGTGCCTGGATTGCCGAGACCGTAAAAGCGGTCGAAAACACCGAAAGAACAATTACCCCGAAACAGTAACGCTTCGATAAGCATTATGGAATGCATTTACGAGCACACCGTTAATCAATTCGTGACCAAAAGTAACAACACGTAAATGAATAAAGCCGAACCAAGAACAGCAAAAAATAAATAAACGCGGAAGATCTCGCAAAAAAATCTAGCGAAACGAAAGTTTCATTTCGCATTAATTACAAACATTTAACGTTTTCTATTTATCTATTTTTTTTTTTCGTTTCCGAAAATGGAAACCGTTCGCTTTCCTAACAAGAAATAGCAATTACAATGGTAACAAAGGTGATCCCCCGCACATAATATCCGGTTTTATGAATAAATATTCATGGGTTTTGCGAAGGTCGCGGATTTTGCACATGGTTTTAAATGGAGAACAACAAATCCAAGTAACGAAAAAAATATTATAATAATAATATGTATATCATGATGATTTTTTTTTGGGTAACTTCCGCGTTCGGGTTAGGCCGATCAACTTGGGACGAATACCTGATGAAAAATACTCATTGTTTACGCATCGTTGCGTGAACGCATTTCGTGAACGGAATCTTAAGACTTATTTATTTCTTCCTTTAACATCGTTATCGCATCCAATTTTGTAATATTTAATCCGTATTCATTCTTGCAAGTATACATTTTTTCAATTGTACAAATTAGATTTATGTCTATAAACACAGCCGAAGGCGGCTTTTCTGATTTGTTTTAATTTTGACATACTTGTCAAAAAAAATATGTTATTGTTAATCAATTTTGTTAATATAATGAATTATAAATTCAAAATACTAATAATTTTTGTATTTTCAGTGAATCTTAAGGTATCAGGGATTTTTTTCAATTTTGTAGATATTAATTTGTTTGACAGATATTGTCAAGTGAAATAATTAGTTGTGTCAATAAGTTTGACAATTTCTATGGATTCGTTTATAGACTTACCAAACAGAGTGATGATGAACATCAAGAGGAAACCGACGAAGACGGCGAGCCATTGGAGGATTCCTCCTTTCCTTTCGGCTTGCAGGATTTCGAAGAAGACGACGTATAGAAGGGTGCCGGACGCGAGTCCTTGCAATATCACAGATGCTATGGCCGTTTCAGATTCACCGTCGCCGCTGACCAAGATGCCGATGCCGATTCCCAGGGGGCTGACCACGGCGAAGGTGAAGACGTATATCACAGTTAGAATGGTGCGCGTTTTGGTGGACACCAGCTCGACTCCAATGCAGAAGGCTATCACCAGTTTGTGAGCGCTCACGGCACCGAACATGTACCTTCAATGAACGATTTTATTAATTATTTGATCAATCAATATTTACTCGAGACTTACCAAACGTTCGATGGCGAGGACTCCAATCCAACGGCAAGGCCTTCGAAGAGTTCGTGAACAGACAAGGCTAACACGACAAGCAACCCTCGAATGCTCTGGACTATACTATCTTCCGCATCGATGATGACGTGGCTGTGACCAACGTGGCTGTGACCTGCATGCTCGGAATGGCTGTGCTCCACGTGGTTGTTATGGAACTCCAATGGATTTGGCTTAGCTTCCTCCATGCTCTTCACCAGTTCTGAAGTGGAAACGCTGCTGACTTCGCCTCGTCTCACCGAGAGGCTCCTCCTCAGCGCGCACATATCGCTGTTCTTCTGTTTTCTGTGCAGGTAATAGTGCACGATCTCCTCCACCAGGTACATGGTGAAGAATCCGACGCACATGAGGAACTCTGCCAGATGTATCTTCAACTCTGGCAACGTTCCATCTGATTGCATCTCTTGTATATGTTCTGCAACTTCTGGAAGAAGATGCAGGAAGGTGGTGCAGAGGAGGACGCCGCCTCCCAAGCACAGCAGAAATTGTACGACGCGATTGTTCTTCGCGTTCTTGTCCCAGTGGAAGATCTTGGCAAGTTTGATTGGAAGACATCCGATTATGAAGGATGCCAAGAAGAGAACGCACATTGCGACGACCTTAGCAATCACCGGAGAACCTTCTTCCTCGTGGTCATGATCGTGGTCGTGATCATGATCGTGTTCGTCGCCATGACGTTCAATAAACAAATCCGTGAAAAAGTTTGACATCTGCAAAATACAGAAAAAAATAACAATTAATTACGCATTTCGAAAAAAATATTATTATTCTTAATAAACAATTTGAATAAATCTAAAAATATACTTGTCACAACAACAGCTTTTTTTTTTGGAAAATTTCTATAAGTCCAAATAAATATTATAATTTGTTTAGGTATCGATAATTTATTTCCTTTTGAAACTAATTTAATCTGAGCATTTAAAATTCAAAATAGATCGATATAAACAAACTTTGTTTCCGTAGACCGAAATTCTTAAATATCAATACACTTTAATGAATATGGTATACAATGACGATTGTTAAAAATAAGTGACCAAATTTAGCACAAATGAATCATACGCAAATAAAGCATTTCTTTAAAAAATGTTTGGGTATTCTCATTAAATTGTTGGTAACGTTGATGATGGGTAGGTACCAGTTATTTAGCAAGCATCGGAGTGTTTGATGAAATCAGGTATTGGGTAAACAGAAATGAAGCGAAGGCCGATGGCAAATTGTAAATAAACGCATTTTGCGCGTATGCTAATTGGAAGGCGAGCACCGCGAAGGGAATGCAAATGTACGTTTTTCTGTTTACTTTTGTTCTTGTTGCTCGGAACCCATTCTCTGTGGTAGCGCAATCGAGCGCACCTTTCGCCATGCATTTATTTATTTGTTTATTTATTTATACGATTGCTGTGGCAACCAAATTATTCGTTATTCCGAGCGCCGAGTAACCATCGTTATTATTATTTAAAAACAAAACAAAAATAAAACAAAAGCGATTTCGATTTCGGTGGGCAACGTTCAACGAGTCCGAATTTTCAAACAAACAAATAAACGGCGCATACCAATCAAGGTACGCAATAAATCGAATGTTGTTAGACGGATGGTAAAGATTAATTAATCGACTGAATTTTACGATTCGACCGTGAAGAAGAATGTTGGTAAACGGAAGCCCGTCGCGTTCTTTCTTTTACCTCATTTAGTAAAGCAATCATTCGAGAATATCCAGAGTCCTTAAACATTAATTCAATTTAAAAATTGAAAACGAGTTTACTGCGCATCGAATCGAGTTATGAAGAATCAAGAAATAAATTTTACTTATACATATTATTTATCATTATTATTACCCACATGTTTAAGTAAATATGCGCATTTACGTTAAAGTTTTGTTTTTCAATCGTCTGTTTGCTTTTTCTCGTTGCGTAAGTGACTTGGATCACATGCACAAAAGGAGCTGGGATTATCTGCGCAAAGGACAATGACGGATCAATCGTTTGTTTTTAATCGTTGTCTCCAATGGAAACTTCTCTATTTAAACAATCGAAGGTCTAGAGAGTGTATCGATACACTTTGTAAATCGCTTCTTTATTTTATTTCTCTCGTTGCCAGACAACAATAATATTGCGTGTCTGTTTTTTTGTTTTTGTTACGTTTCTATATGTACGGATTTTGCATGCTGTTACGCGACCCAAATAAGTCTGATAATCCTTGATCGAAAAAAAAAATGTAAATCAGCTGCATTTCGCGTCCTTTTCACCTAAATAAGTCCTTAAAATATTTTTCTCAACACTTTTTGAACAAATTTTATTTTATCTCTCACAATTATATCAATAATGTCATAAAACTGTCAATTTAATGTCAATAATATTATAGTAAATTAAGTTATTAATTACATTTTTTTAAGAAAATACAAAAAAAAAATCTAAAATCCGAATAATCTCATTTGATTTTCTATAGTTTTAGAATTAATTATCACTTTTCGTGAAACTGGAAATTTAAGACAAATTTTTGCCAAAATGTATTATTATTCCTTATTTATTTTACGTAATACACTATTCATAATTATTTAAAAAAAATAATAAAAAATTCTAAAACCTAGTTATTATTTCACCTTAAAAGGTGCGAAAAACGCGTTCGTTAATTTAAATGCAATTATGCAGACATTCTAATATTTACATGTAGCGTTAATATTCACTGCAAACTTGATAATTAATAATTGAAAAAATGATACGAAAAAAAGTTTGGAAATTAATATTTGTTTGTGAATTGAACTTAAGGGTGCACTTAAGATGCTCTAATTTGCTCCAAGGTTTTGTAACGATCCTTATCACATTATCGTCACAATTCAATAAACAAACCAAAAATAAAATGTATTTACTTTGCGCTGGATTTATTTTTTAAATTTGTGTGGTCTTTCGTTATGCAGGAAAAAAAAAACCTAAACTAACCTACGTTAACTTTGAAGATTGTTTTCCAATAAAATCTATGCATTATAAATATTTATCGAGCCAGATGATTTATTTGCAGTGCATTGAATGCAGCATTTGCATACGTTTGATATTCACTAATCCCAATCGCTAATAAATATATCGACTTAATCGGATTCACGATCTGCGACTAATTGCTAGTTAATTTGAGCACGCGATGGAATTCAAATTGCAATCGGATCGTGCGTGCTTCTCGACGCACTCCTTCTTCCTCTCCGACAACAATGTTTTCACTTGAATTTCGAAAAAGTGAAATTAACTTAAAACAACAGCAAAAACATCTTAAATAACAACAACAGAAAAAAAATAACACATTTCCTTCCTTCAATCTCTCCGTGTAATAATAAATAATTGATCTTAGAAACTCGCGATAAAAACAAATTGAATCGTAATAAAATCGTTCATCATCGTTCTGCAATGCGAAGAAGTATTTCATAATTGTGATTCTTGCCATCGCCGTATGCAAATCCGCATCTATTGTAAGACAAAGCTTTGTATTCCGTCTGCGTGGATGAAGAGGAACGAACGAAAAAAAAAAGTCCCCGCTGCGGCCGGAAATTAATGTAATTGTTTTATTTATGGGCACATGTATTACTTCTTCTGTTGTATTTTTTTTTTCACCGTTTCATTTCAAATTCCTTGCGTAAACTTTGCAATTCGTTTTTGAACCAATCATGAATCTATAATAATTTTGATTTAATCATTAAATTTTATTAACAATTAGTTTATAATTATTTTTTTAAATCTTATATAATTGATACAGTTGTTTGAAATAAAATAAAGCAGAAAATGTACATTTTTTTCTTTTAAATTGGATTTTGGAATGCATTTTTAATTGAATTACAGGTTGATCCTGTTTTATGAAGTCCCGTTTTTACAGTTCCACATTTTACGTAATTCTATTACAAACTTTTCTGATACACATTTTCATACTCACTTTGAAAAAATACTTTTTTCTTCACCATAATATTATTACGCACAAATATTCACTTTATAGTTTATTCGTTTTCAAAACTATGCGCTGAAGTCAAAATAATTTCATTAAATAATCATTACTTATTTAAAGCTTTAACTAATGCATTTTTAAGTCTACCATTCATAAATTTTCTAAAATACTCTAAAATCACTACGATTTTAACACAATACGAAAAATTAATTCATAATTTAAACTTTTACTTTTTTATTATTTCTGTTTCTGTTTATAATATTTTTTTTAATATTCTTATTTAAAATATATTTAAGAATTTAATTTTAAAAATTATTATTATCATCTTCAATTTAAATATTAAAAATTAATTTAATTTTAAATCATTCAAACATTATTTAGAGGCAAACATTTACAGAAAAAAAATCTAAATTTATATTCAAAATAATAAATTTGTATATAATTTTACTTTTAAATCATACATAATTCAAAAAATCTATTAATTCAATTTACGAAAAGTATCATAATTTGAAAGCGTCTTAAATTTAAAAAAATAGGAATATATTTTAGCTTTAATTGAAAGAAATAGTAAAAATCTGGATAGAATTTCAATTAATCATCAATTAAAATAAATCAAGGTAAAATTTTGAATGTATTAAATAATAATTGATCAAAGGATCTTTAAGTAATAATTAATTGATTTACGGCAAATTTATAAACACGTAAATGCCATTGTTTATAATATGATCGCACTCATGCAGAGATTATTAATAGCATAATAACTAAATTTAGCTTCGCAAGTTTTTTCTTTCTATATTTTTTCAAGTACTTTGTTTCGCCGGACAGAATGCAAATAAATCTATTAATACCATGATGCGAAAAACTTTGATTTGCGGCCAGCTGAAAACTTTGATTTGTTTTTAACAATTTGTTCGTAATCTATGCAATTATGGATGATTAAAAAGTCGTGTTCTTGACTGACCTTATTGGGTTTCTATTGGAGATCCTCTTCGGTAAATATGTGTGCGCTCTCCGTTCTGAATGGATTGGTGAAATGTTTGTTGCTATTAGTTTGATAGCAGAGCACCGACTGAATGAAAAGCTCAGGTGTGTGCGTTTTTGGTGAAGCAAGGTGTAGAGTGTGTAAGTAAGATATCGGAACCGCTCGTTATAGAACCTCGCTCGGAGATCGCCTTCCTTGTAAAAAGGATCGCGCGTTCAGATCTTTTATATATATACACTCACACACACAAACACACATGAGTGTTTAAGTGTGTAGACGCAATCATCTTAATGATTGGGAGACGTGCTGCATCTGCAATGACCGGTCTGAAAACCCGAAATTTGGTCCTCTTCTAAACGCATCTCGATGACCCAAAAATAAAACACATCTTCGCCAAGGACGGGGCTGCTGCATTCTTCGCATCTTTACGTAACATTCCTGACAATTTTTTTTACCTTCATCCAAGCAATAATCACAAAACCCGTATTTTGCCATCGTCGGACTCACAAATTTTTTGTTTGTCGATAAATAAACGTGATTTGTGTCGATAGGGAAATGCAGAGGAGAAAGTCAGAAATAATAATTAATCGTCGGTTTGTAAATTGGAACAACAATGTCAAGGTTCTCGATGATGCACCAAAGAGCCAATCTAATCTAATCGAACCGAAACCATTGTCCCCATCTACTCTACAAAAAGTAGAGAGAAAAATTAATAATTACGGTCCATAGAATAATAGGATAATCTTCATATTCAATAATCAATCGATTATTCCTACAATTTCGCTCAGCAAATAAGATATGTTTGTTTAACTTATAAAAAATGTTTACAAAGAAAATATAATTTTTTTAAATTTTTAAAATTTAAAATTATTTGCAACTATTATTTGAATTTAAAAAAATAATTATACAAAAACGTACTGCATCGTTTGGTAAAACCCAAGAATACCAAGAATCTGCAGATGATTAATAAAATACGCTTGAAGTTCAAGTTCGAAAGTTGGAATTCGCGGAAACTCTTAAACATTGTCCAAAAATTATCGACAGTCAAAAAAAATCCAAATTTTAAATCAATTTTCTAGGTTGTATTTTTAATGAAACTCGTTTTCGGTTCGATTTATATCAAAAAAAAAACTAAATCTTAATTCCTATTAAATTAAGTGTAATTAATGAAACGCATTTTACGCGCGTAATTTAAGGAAATATATCTAAAATAGATTATCAATTTTTTTGTGTATACTTAAAACCATTGTTTCAAATATTCTCATGCGGAAAATCGATAATTTTTATTTTGTAAAATGAAATTATTGACATTTTAATTATAATTATTTAAATTTCAAGAGATTATTTAAGGTTTTATCAAGAAATAATATTGGAATTTGATAAATTTAAATAAACGTGAATGCATTAATTCGAATAGAAATGATAATGTTAAATTTATAAATGCAAATCCATGATGCAATGAAATATAATGAATATTTTTTTTTTCTATCTGTTTTGTAGCAAATTTATAATCAAATTTTACGAAAGATTTGTATAATTTTTCAATAAAATAAATTTATTTTTTTTATAGAAAATTTGTATTAAATATAAGAAAAATATAACTTAATTTTTAATAGAAAACGTATATTTTTTTATCAAATAAAATATGAAATTTTAATGAAAGTTTTGTATGATTTTTCAATAAAGATATAATTTACGTGACTAAAATGAAGATAATCAAAGTTAAAATGTATATAGCTCAGAAATGCTGTGACTAATTTTGGTAACGCACCAAAGTAAATTAAAGAAGGTGTGTATTGTGATTAACAAACTTTGTGTACGTAATATATTATTATAGTTGTGTTGAACCAATTAAAAATTCCAGTTGTCTTTCCTTTAGAGAAATCATATTCAATTATTCAGCTCCTAAATTCACATGACTAATACTATTAGACACAAACAAACGGATTGAAAAGAAGAGAATTGATGGGCATTTCGGCTTCACCAAAAATAACTTCTGATTTTTTTCTAAAACCTAAGAAAACTGCTTATTATAAATTGCGTTTCTATTGTGAAACAATCTAATAAACTATATATAATTTATAAAATTACTCATAGACAATTAATTAATTAATAAATAAATATTTACATTTCTAAATAATCTTTGCAATAATTCTCCTTATTTATCTGACTTTATGTTATATTTTACTGTTTTAAAGCAAATCCGTACAACAAACATTACTCCGTTCTGGTAAATGAATGAGCTTTGTTTATTTAATGACATATTTAAATTGCGATGAAACTGTTTGCTTACACTATTTCCCACTTAATTAAAAAAATAATAATTACTTGAACAATCCACTTCCTGCTTTCGATTTGTTTACTTCGCTTTATTATTTTTAAGTGAAGGCAATGTGTTTGTCAATCGAATTTTCTAACTAATTAGTCGATCGATTTTATATAGTTAAAATAATTCACATTTTTGTTGTTTTCAGTTGAATTTCGATTCTTGTAAACATTTCAAATTTGAATCACATTTACGTTGTTAGTGTTTAATTAGTTTGCGAATTGCATATTGTTGATTTAATTAAAAGCATATTTTGTTGTTGTTAATTTTGATGCATTTAAGTGGAGCATTGTTAAATATAAACATCCGAAAAGAAGTATTTCTGTGCGAAACGATGTTATCTTGAAGAAGACGAATGTGTTTCAAAATACGAAAAACTCAAAGTTTCTAGAAGCGAACTATTTTTACACTTCTTAATACGACCTTCCGCTTTTAGTTTTCTAGATCTAAATACGCATTTCGTCTGAACTAGATTTTTTTTGAAGATAAGCGAACGAAATAAATTAAGATGATATTAAGAGCAGTATTTTTGGAGTTATTGAAGCAGATTAGTTATACGGTGATTGGTGTTGCAATAACGTCTGGTTATTATTGGGTACCTCTAAAAATACCCAAGGTGAACGCATCGAATTTGGAGCGCAAACCCAGACCGGAGTTTAGACTTGTTCAGTTTAGATGGGCGAGAACATTCCGCGCGTTACATTATTATTATTAATTCACTTTCGTCGAGCCGCCGCAGCGAGAACATTTATTAAAATAAAAACATACATAAACCACATAAACATTTAAGTATTACGCAGCTTGAAACTGGAATGACTAAGATGGAAATTCTTCGGCTGAAAACGGAAAACCCAGAGATAAATCGCTTCTTGTAAATTGCCTTGTGGGATGCTGATTTATCGCTTTGCGGCTTCGCTAATAATTACCTGATAAAGAGGCACTTCTTAAACCTAATGGAGTTTATTTTATTGTCAACTATTGAATAGAGACGTAATATTTTTTTGGTTGACCTTCTTCGCTCATTCGATGGGACGTTTCAAACAGAACGAAATCCAATATTTACCTTCAAAATTTGCTCTTAATTAAGATCGTTGTATTTATGTCAAATGATTGCAATTCGATGGTTTGAAACGGTGTCGCAACGCAACGAAATTGCCTTCATTAGAGGAACAATGCATGTGGTTCCAATTTTTTTTTCGTCACTTCCTCCACGAATCGTGCAGTTCGAATAATTTTTTTTAGTCAATTTAACTCATTACTGTTTGTCGGTCGAATCGAAGCAAAATTGGGGCATAAAATTTAAATTCCTGTTAATTTCTCTTTATCTAATCGTGGAGTAAAATTACGCAACGAGGAAGACCGAATAAATCTGCTCTTATCAATTTCAAAAATATGCAAAGCGAAATGTTTAATATTTAATGCACGATAATCGGATAATAAAACACTCGAGAATCGTTACAAAGTAATTTTTCTATTCGCAAAACAGTTTCGTGCATCAAAAATAAAATTTGAAAAAAAAACCTATTTAAACTTGGGGGAAAAACTGAACCGCAAAGTCGTCTTCTTGGCTTCGCATTTTCCTGGAAGAACCGTGCAGGAAATGTTTGCACGTACAAATCCATACAAATCGAACAATGTGATTTGTTCATTCCGCAGGGGAAATCACGTTTTACTTATATCCATTATTTTCTTTTTACCTTTAACAAATTTCAAGCTATTCGCAAATCCGAAATGCATTTAACAATTGTTCCACATCTTAAGTGTAAACTAAATTATTCTCGTTTCACTATTTTTAAACATTTTTTAGTTATAAAATCCATTCCACAATGTCACATTCGTACGCATAAAATTTAGTTAGTAAACAATTAAAATCGTGAAGCGGATGTTAACAGTTTGTTTATATTTTTTTAACAATAAAAACGTCCTTGTCATTCGCCTATTCTTCAAGTGAACAACAAAACGTTACTTAATTTGCTTATGATACTTAAATTTTTGTAATTAAATTAATTTGCATCGATGATGAAATAACTGCGCCTTCGAATCTCCTGGTTTTCATTTTCTTCTCTAATAATAACGTTGATTCAATATAATGGAACTAATTGCGTTTTTTTTTTAATATTCATCAGTTTCAAGAAGTAAAGTAAATACGATTATCTCGTTTTCCAGAAAATTGTGCAAATAACTGGTATTAACATAATAGTTGTTTAAATTTAAACATTAGTTTTCTTAATTCTTGTTTATAATTTGTATGAATTATGAATTTGTATGAAAAAGCTTAATATAATATAACAAATTCAAATGATAATACTGAAACTTTTTGGAATTGAAATGATATTAAGTTTAATCTTTCATTAAAAAAATAATTATTTGATAATGAGTAACTCTCAGGGTTTATTATCAATAATTTCGTTTGATTTTCGTTGAAGGTAAAGTTTTCGATTGAAAAAAGGGCGAAGACGTGCGATTTGCATAAATTAACAAATTTTTTTTAGATTTTTGAATGCAAAATTGCGCAATATTTGATATTTGCTTGCCGATGTAATTGAATAATTGAATTTATTTCTGAGGTGTTCGATAAAAGCGGAAAATATCAGTGGTGCTGTGTGCAACATCAAATATGTATAAAAGGAATCGGGTTTATCTAGAGCACATACACACGCATCGAGTTTAGTGAACGACGACGATTTAGTGAACAGCTCCGTGGCTTTTGCTGCTGCATCGGCCACGTCATTGGATTTACCACCGCCCGGAGGCATCCGAAGAAGTGCATTTGCCCGCATAGTTTGCATAGTGTCCGTCCGAGAGTGTGCGAGAGTTCGTTGACAACACGACCGGACAGATTATTATTATAAAATAGAAATTTAATTTATACAACAGCAGCGAAGGAACGAAAAAAAAATATCTATAACAAATAAATGCATCGCACGAAAGACACTTTCCAATTTCGTCGTTTCTATTTCCAAACGGATTTTTGTCATTTAGAAAAATAATATTAATCTTAATACGTCTTTCCTCGACAGAATTTATACAATACATTTTCCAAATCACCAACGACGAACGTGTCAGAGATCGTCGTTGCTTAACTTCGACAAACAAGTACAGTTTCCCCGAGGTTAATACACCCGTATTATTGTTGTTATTAATGGTTAACGAAGAAGCTACGGTCCTTCAACTCGACCATTACCATTCAATCCGCCAATTAACGAACGAAAATCAACAGATTTTATTACTCATATTTACTATTCTCTCGGTTAGAGTGGGAAAAAAATACAACCATCATCAGTTCGACTCGTGCTTCAATTAATTTAATTTAATTTAATTATTTGCGATCATTATCATCCACACAATAACACGCAACAATGAAATTCGCTTTAAGTTGAGTTTCGGTTAGTTTCAAGATAAGGAAGTTAAAAATACACGAGCGCGAAACTCGATCTGTCTCTGCGATCGCAAACGTTGGAAATTAAGATAATCTTGCTGTTATTGTCTGCTGATATCCCATCTAATCATATTGGCGACATTTATTTTTAGTGATGATTCCACGCATGGATCATACTCGAATATCGCTGGATTTCGTGCACGTACTTTCATCGATTTATTGCCCGAAATTCGAATAATTCTAGCGAAATTATGTAATATTACAAATGTCTACAAAGAATATTTCATAGAAGAAACGAGTTTACTTAATGTTTAGACATATTTTCATCAAATGAAAATACTTTAGTTTTTTGCACTTATAAAACCAAAATACTTTAATGTTTCTTAATGAATTTTTAAATAGTAAATTTATTTTCATCAAATCTATGTTTTATGATTTTCAGGGTTATTGGAGCACCAAATTGTGTATTAAACTTAAATTAATTAATGATAATTAATATTTTTATAAAATGTTTCAAACATTCAATTTCTTACAAAACTTAGTAGAGATTGTTCTATTCAATTTCTTCTTTTTTATGGTTGTAAATAAAACTATAAGTTACACTTTATTGTTTTTGGAATTTGCAGAGAAACTGTGCACATCAGCAAATCGAAAGTTAAACGAGCTAAAGAAGTGTTCAATAATTTTATTGGAAAAGCAAGTCATGTACGCTTTCTGGTTTTCCAGACGACCAGAGTTTTCTTAATTACATATAGTTTTTAAATAATATATGTAATGATAATCGGAAAATCTATAAATCTTATTTTTTTCAGAAAATTGTCTCTAAAAATGTATAAATTTTTCAGCTGTAAAAATTAATTGAATTGAGAAAACAATGGAGCTTATAGAATTTTGCACACACTTGAATCATGACATTGGAAAAATCTGCTGAATTGATGAAGCACGCACACGCTCACCTTATCTTATCGTATCATGTACATTTCTTAATTGCCTGCACTTTTTTTACCCTGAACTAATTAAATACATTATAACCATTATAATCGCCGTAACGCAATAAAAGATAAATTCAATTCAATGAACCGTAGACAATTACCATTGTACAGAGAGTACGTGAAAATTATTTAAAATTATTACAATATTTATTATAAATACGCTCTATTTTCTGCCAATTATTATAATTTTGTACATGGGAAAAATAAATAATAGAAACAATAAATGAATATTGACAATAATCTGAACTTAAAATATCTAAGTTAATTATGGAACTTTTGGATATTAACATTAAAGGTCAACGGCCACCGGCAGTTGTTCCAATTAAATTTTATGTATATTATCTATAATTTAAGTGCTTGTTTATATAAACTGCCCTAATTATTATAAATCGACAATTACAAGCATAAAATGAAATTTTAATTTATTTTTTAAATATATTGATAGATATCGCTATCTAAATAATCTCAAACAATTATATAAGATTGAATACGTTAATCTTCAAAATATAATATACACATGTTAACAAACATTATAATTATATTAATAAAAATATAAAAAATAGTGCAGCGCCAAATATACTGAATTATGAGCTTTAACGTATAAACGAGAGATGACTCTAATAAATATTTGAATTTTACTAATGGTTTGTTACTTGGTTTATAGTTCAAAAGTTTTGGCGCTTCAAAAATAATTAAATTGTAATTATAGCTTCAATACAAAATCAAAATTAAACAAAACGTTTAGTTTTAATATGTTATTAAATCTTTAATTGCTGATAATCTGTAAATTTATTGGTAGTGCGGTTAAGTAGTTTTAAATATTTGGATAAAGCACCATCTGGTTGCTATAAAAATAAATACTCTTGGATTTTAAATTTAATTCTGTTAGTTTATTTGTAGATTCGAATTCAAATCAATTTCCATGTATAATTAACAGATTGTATATTGATGCAGTTTATTATCTTATAAGATTATTAATGTTTGAATAAATTTAGTCCCTCTAGTGTAAATTAGTTTAATTCAGCAAAGAAAGTGTCAGATATTTGAAGTCCAATGCGAAATCAACTTAACCTATATTATTAAGTGTTATTGTTATTGTTGATTTCATAGTGTTTGTAAATCTGTTAATGTAATTTATAGCAATAAAGTATGAATAAGGGGAAGAAAATAGTATTCGGTAAGATCAGCACGAACTTTGCTGAGAAGGCCTTAGCGACAGAATCCGAGAGGGTGATTGGATCGTTTGGTGAAGGCACTTCCAAACCTGTGGAGATTGAGGAACTCGAAGATGACAATGAAGATGAACAGATTAAGGAAGTCATGGGTATATCGACTTTTGGTAAAAAGGCTAAAACCTTCAATATACAGGTAACTACACCAGCAGTAAATAAATGTAACTTGCCTTTGCAATTGTTGAATTTATTTTAGGAAATGCTAGATCAAGTTAAGAAAACAGCTAGAGAAATTACGAAGCCTGCAGAGGTTGATACACATAAGGATGAGGAATCATCTTCATCCTCAGATGATGATGATCTGATTGGACCACCTATTCCTAAAGGTAATTTTTAGTTTGGATACTTTAAATATTTTTTTATGAATACATTTCGGATTTAGTTTTAGCACAAGTAGAAACATCAGACACAAGTAAACAGGGGAAAAAGAAATCAAAAGCGCATGGATCAGATTCTGATAGCTCTGGAGAGGATAGTGATGGAGAAGATACAGAAACATTTGTACCTTGTTCACATGAGGTCATAATGAACCATGGCACTAAAGCTGTAACAGCATTAAGTTGTGATCCTAGTGGAGCCAGATTGGCGTCTGGTAATCATGTCTGTACTTGTTATTTAAGGGAAATATAAATTATGTTTTTCAGGTTCTGTGGATTACGATGTTTCGTTTTGGGATTTCGCTGGGATGGATTCAAGCATGAAGTCATTCCGCACGCTTCAACCTTGCGATAATCATCCGATTCGCTATCTGAATTACTCAGGAACAGGAGACTTGTTGCTGGTGGTGTCTGGTGCTGCCCAGGCAAAAGTGGTGGACAGGGATGGTTTCGAAAAATTGGAGACCGTTAAAGGTGATATGTACTTATCTGATCAGGCCAGGACAAAAGGACACACAGCCGGTTTATTGGCAGGAGCTTGGAGTCCAGTTTCTCGCGAAGAGTTTTTAACTACATCCGCGGATGGTACCGCAAGGAGTTGGGATATGTATCAAGGAGGAAAAGTGCACAAGGCTTTGGTGAAATGCAGAGCGCAGAACGGATTGAAGACGCCCCCAACAGCGTGTTGCTACAACAGAGACGGCAACGTTTTTGGTTTGGGTTGCTCCGATGGAAGTATACAGCTTTGGGATTTGCGGAAGAGCACTGTAGCTCCGGCCAGTATCTGCAGAAAGTCTCATCAAGCCTGCGAGATGACTAGTATTTGCTTCTCTCACGTTGGCCAACATTTGTTGACGAGGAGCATGGATGAGACGATGAAGCTGTGGGATCTGAGGAAGTTCAAGGATCCCGTGAATGTAGCCAATGATCTCTTCACCAGATACGACACGACAGATGCAATTTTCAGTCCGAACGATAGACTCGTGGTGACATGCACCTCGCTGAACAAAGGCGAAACCACTGGTAACTTGTTGCTCTACGATTCGTCGAGTTTTCAATTGTTGCAAAAACTGGAGGTTGCCAAAACGCATGTTATCAAAATCATATGGCACACGAAGCTGAATCAAATATTTGCCGGCTCCGGTAACGGCATTATAAAATGTTTCTACGATGACAAGAAGAGTATGCGCGGCGCGACTTTGTGTGCTGTTAAAACGAAGAGGAAAATGCAGCATGCGGAGGTTATTAGTTCGCAGCAGGTCATTACTCCGCACGCATTACCATTGTTCAGACAGGAGAGGCGCAAGACGAGCAGGAAACAGATGGAGAAGGATCGTTTGGATCCGGTTAAGAGCAAACGTCCTGATTTACCAATCACTTCTGGACAAGGAGGTCGCGTCGCTTCGAGCGGCGGTACTCTCAGCAGTTATGTTATTAGGAATTTGGGATTGAGCAAGCGAGTAGACGATGATCAAGATCCGCGCGAAGCAATCTTAAAGTTTGCCAAAGAAGCGGAGGAGAATCCTTATTGGATTACACCTGCTTACACGAACACTCAAACCAAGAAGTCGGATGAACCTCCAAGCAAGAAGAACAAACAATAATGTTTTCAGACTACATCTGAAGTACATCAACTGCAGCCAGCGGCTACTACTTGCATTTAATAATAGTTTACATGTGACAGAACACAAATTTATGTAGTCGCGGCCTTTGAACAAAGAGTTTTATCAATAGAAACGCGCTAGTTAAATGCAATTGATGTTACACTTGTTTCGCATGCCAAATGAAGGGAGTAAATAAATGTGAAACAAATTTGTTTTTCCTCTAAATTAAATAAATTCATTTAATGTAACAAACCAATTTATATTATTTAAAATGAGAAACTTCCTTAAACCCAGGCATATTAAAAAAATATACGTTTAGTGTGAAATTCCATATTTTTCTGATTTCTTTAGTCCTTCGAATTGTGTTTTTCTTTGTTTCATTTTCGCCTTTAATGTGCTAAATTTCAAATAAAATATAATATAAAAAAGAGAGAAAGAGAATTAGAACCGCACCTTCTTAAGGCGGGATTAAGTTAACAACATCGATAAAAATATACAATAATTTTCTTCTTTTTTTTTGGATTTTGATTTTAGTTCGTTTTTAAGGGAGAAAAGTAAATAAATGTGTTTACCATTTAAAGTGACTTGTTTTTAAAAAAATAAATCGAAAAATCTTATTTGATCGATCATGCCTCTAAGTTTCAGAATATTGCCACCAGTCCTTCTCGTAGCCCTCGTGAACGTGCTCGAGCAGCGCCTTACGCCTTCCGTCGCAATACCTATACTTATCTTGTACCTTCTGCTTAATATCGATGAGATTCTCCTGGGTAATATCCCTCTCCAGGTACTCGCTGAGCATCTCCGTGGCTGTCTCCAGATCCTTTTGGTTATCCTCAAATATCACAGACTGATTTGTCTTCTTTAGATAAAAAGCAAAAACGTAGGTGTACATCAAAGCCTGCCGACATTCGCATAGGATATCTACGGCTTTTTTCAAAAACTGCACTTCGATCCAGCTCATGTTATGCTGCTGCATCTCCTCCATTTTATCCTTGATGGAGCGGTATAGCTTGTGCTCGAAACGAAGTGATTGCATGTGATTCATGTAGCGATTGCAGTAGAACAGATATCTTTGCAACTTGGCCCGCGACTTTTCTTGGGCATTCCTAGCAGCTTTCGCTTCATCCTCATCAAATCGGTTGCAGTTGTACCAACTCGAGCCGTGAGGCTCCCAGGGTCCCAAACATACCCAGCAGAAGTCGGCCTTACAACTTTGGTTCTTGCAAATCATGTGGTTGCAACCGCCGTCCTTCTCTATCGTGGCGTTACATTTGGGACACTCCTTGGTATTCGCCGCAATCCAATTTGATGTTTCGGAATCATCGTCGCATTTTTTTATCCACCGCCGAAGGATAGTGCATCGCACTGGATCGTGCCAGTTTTCTCCGCATGCGAAGCAGAATGTGTGTCCGCATGTACATTGCACCGGTCTCGAATCGACATAAGTAACCTACAACCACCAATCTCCAATTACTAATCTCTGCAATCAAATTTGCAATTTAAACTGAAAGATTACCTTAACAGCATAAGTGCAGTCGGGACTGGGACACCAACGCAACAATCTGTTGCATTCCACAAAACTGTTTGTGATCAAGTGCTGATACTTAAACCTGACCCTATTATCCTTGACCAATCTCATTACAGTCTGATCATCCACCAGTATAGGGCAATTATGAGCTGCACATGCAATTGTCTGACCAACTCCTTCCTCCATCACCTTAGTTGTAAGATACTCATTCCAGCATTGATAACAGAATCTGTGTCCACATTCTAAACCAGTCATTTCAGCAGGAGGCAATACCATAAAACAAATGTCACACTCTTCAGTACCTGAAACATCAACAAATTACATTTAATGCATGAACAAGAGTAATTCCTATCCTACCAGATAGCTTTTTGGAATTCTTTATTTTGGTGGGGGTTGTCTGCTTCTTGAATGGATTAATGACATGGGCCTCCTTGAAGAGGTCATCCTGATTCCCATCATAATACCTCTCCATCAGCTTCTCCTTGTCCCAATTGAAATAGTTTAGCAAGATTCTGGTGGTGGTAGATGGGATCTGGACCACAGTGTTTACATCTCGGATGCAATCAATCATGTGCTGAACAATTGCTTCAGTGGAGAGCACCTCAAACTGATACTCCTCCTCATAGGCCTGGATGTTGGTGTGGGAGCATCCGTCTGCCTCGACGCCGAAATCGACGTCGTCTCCACTCGTCTCATTTCCAGAATCCTCGTACATGTATTCTTCTTCAAAATTCATGACTTCTGCATTAAAGTATCATCACCTGAATGGGAAATATCACTCGGTGAAATACAACGAATTAGAGAATTGGTTTGGTTGTTGTATGTTTCAGGTTCCGAAATTTGTGCGAAACGAGAGCGTTACTAAGAATTTTGAGCGGAGTCCTGTGTCCTGCTGTGGTTGTGTTTAGATGAAAAATGAGTTTTGACAATCACCATCCGAAAACAAAAAAACTCGTGCTTGTCAAAAAAAAACACCTGAACGAAATGCTCTTTCGCACAAATTGCTTCAGCAAATTCTGCATGCCGAAAAACAAACATATTTACCTGAGTTTCCTCAAGTTACATATTTTACAGCTTCTGTTATGACACGAACAATTGTACCAACAATAACACTGCACAAATCACTAGAACTCTGAGAACGAGACGAAGCACGCAATCAATCGCATTCCATAGTATTTCATTCGCTCGATACGCGTAAAATTTACCTTCCTCAACAAGAAAAAAAAACACTGCAATAGGAAATTCACTTCGAAGAAGTGCTGCCAAAATAACAAACTGATTGAAACTAAACTAAATAAATGCAATTAATTAATGGGTTCAAAATTACTGCAAAATCACTACTTCTATACATTAAACCTTTGAATAAATAATATTAATTTTTTCTTTCCTAAAATCAAGGAATCACAAATGTTTGACGTTTTCCTTTCTTCAAACAGAAGTCAATAGACTTCTGTTTGTTTTATGATTTATATTGATTTTCTATGTAAAAATAAAACTATTGCAGTAAGCTGAAAACTAACACCGAAGTTTAAACGATATAATAATTACAAATATTTAATCACTTAATCATTGAGTTCACGTTCTAATAAATACATTGTTTTACAACAATCGTTTTGTATGAACACTTAAAGAACTGCAGCGGAATTGCAAAATCATGCAATGCGTGACATTTCTTTGTTTACTTTTTATTTTTTGACAGTAGTTCAAATGAACTGACATCAGCTGTTTTCGCTCAAATATGTCACACTGAGTTAGGTTGTGTTATTCTATTTTCATTTTTTTTTACAGTGAAGAATAGATAGGCAAATAAAAAGCTGTTGATAAACAGTAAATAAATAGTTAACTATTTATAAAAGGAATATGAAGTGAATCATCATCAAAGTTATTTAAATGAGGAAACTTGGCTGAAGTCCACTTCATTGTATTAACATGATGGCAATGAGCTCCAGCTCCTCAACAACATCTGGGTGTTTATCAGTGGAGGAAACATCTGAGGACCATTTGCTACCATTAACTTTAGCAGCTGAAGAGCTAAAGTTAGCTTTGAATAAGGTAAATTATTTTGCAAATCCATCGTTGTCATTCAGTTATTATTATATTGCTTAAATATTGCAGGAAGCAACAGAGGAAGAATTGAAAAAGGCCATTAACAGATGCAAAGATTTAGTTTTGGAGTGTGATAACATCTCCACAGAACGTAAATGGTTGGTGAGGCATTTGATTGAGCTTCGACTGAGATTACAAGAATGCAAGGAGGCTCATTATGATCCTGAGTAAGTTTTCATTTAAATTAACTTTTTAACAATAATTCAGATATTAATTTTATTCATTTTAGGCATCCAAGGAACAAAAGCAGTGGTGCTTCTAAAAGAACAGTGAGGGGACATCATTTGCAATTGCAGCCATTTTTGAAGAACACAGCTAGTAAATACTGTGATCATTGCACTGGTGCCATTTGGTAAATATGTGAAAAGCAATAGTGAATTGTTATTAATTTGCATTGTGTTTAGGCATTTGGTTCAGGCTTGGTATAAATGCGAGGATTGTGGATACAGTTGCCATCACAAGTGTATAGCTGGGATAATCAGAGAATGCGCTCATGTGACAATAAGCGAGAGGGGAGAATACGAGAAGAACATTTGCCCCGAAGAAGGTCTTTCAGCTCAGCAATATCAATGCGCTGAATGTAAGGTGGTTTTGCCGATAGGTAAGAGTCGCCCTTTCGAGGGTCGTAGTATTGAAGTAATGTATTTAAAACTTGTATTACGCTAGCCTTACCGAAAGGACTTGCTTGCTTTGCAAGATTTTTATTCTCAGGTAAATTAGCTAGTAGTTTTCAATATACGTGCACTTTAATCTATTTAGTATTAACATATATATATCTTTCTCAGCCATAGGATGGTCGGACAATGAAGTAAGACGTTGCGATTACACAGGAATGTATTATTGCTCTGCATGCCACTGGGGAGGATCTGCCATTATTCCAGCCAGATTAATGCACAATTGGGATTTCATACCGCAGCCAGTGTCTCAAGCTAGCCTACAATTACTGAAAATAACAGCAAACAGACCACTGATTAATTTGGAAAAGTTAAATCCCAGGTTGTTCTCGCTCGTCCACGAATTAGATTTAGTGAAGCGCATCCGGAACGGTTTGAACGAGATGCGAAAGTATATTTCCATCTGCAGATTGGCCCAAGAGGATCACTTCCTCTGGAAGAACTCCGTCACTTCGCACTTGATTGAATCTCCCGACCTGTATAGCATGCAGGATTTGCTGGACACGAACACCGGTGAATTACCATCGAAACTTTTGAACCTAGCATCGGTATTCCTGAAGCACATCAAGGACGATTGCGAAATCTGCAGAGGACGTGGTCACCTCTGTCAGATCTGCTCAAACGATGAAATTCTCTTTACCTTCGACGACAATGTGGTCACTTGCAAGATCTGCAATTCTGTGCTGCACAAGGTCTGTTACTTTCGTAAGAATAACGAGTGTCCCAAATGCGAGAGGCTGAGGATTAGACACGAGAAACTGACGACTTACAAATATAGTGACACCGATGATAATGATTTCGAGGACGACCTGTGATACGCCGGCTTTTTAACTGCAGATGCTTCTTTTGAACGCTGCATTTTATGCAATTTTTTATATCTTGACAATTTTATTTTGCATGTTATGTTTCAATGTTTTCTGTTTATCGTTAAAATATTGTACCTAATAAATGTATTAAGCCTCTTATACCTCAACACCCATACTTGGCATATCAATATATTTATTTTATTTTATCACCTCTTTATATGTTCGCAAAACAACCTATTAGTTTATTATTTGATCATTTTAAGTTCAATGAAATTTCATGAAACAAATCCAAATGATAATTATGCAAAATTGCAATTATTGAAATATACATTGGCGGAAAGACTAAGGTCGATAGCCCTTTGGTCACATAATGTGATTAATAAATGTTATTATTATTATTTGAAATATACAAATCTTTTAATTTATTTAAATTCTATTGCTTTTCATAATTATTAAGAATAATAACTTTTAATAAAAATTATGCATTTTTTGCGAAAGATAAAGGACTGGAAATAAATGAAGAGTTGTAGTGAATGAACATTTTATTAATTTCTTTTTTCTTTTCAAAAATATGGAAATAAAATTGGGGGAACGAGAAATTTGTTATAAATTACAAATACGGTTTCGTGTAGTTTGTTTTTTGTAAGTTCATTTGGAAGCATCAGTACGTTGCGTTAATTTTTTCTTCTTTTAGTTAGTTTAAAAAGTTATATATGAGTGAAAGGAAGAAAATATATTGTAAATAATAGAACGTACTTAAGGTTAGTTAAATATATCTACACACGATTAACAGAACAAAAAAGAAATAACGTTGGGCCGATGAGAAAATATCAGCGTTTTCTCAAACGGCTCGCACAATCATATATAATATAAAAATAATAATAATATAAATCATGATCCAATAAGCTAGAGATCAGATATCACATAAACATTTAAGCTTACAATAAACAGGGGGAAATATACGAAAAATTTAAAAAAAAACAAACAAAAGTCTCTCGTACATATACGTACAATATATATATAATAATAATCAAAATATGCAAAATGATAAGTTTAGTTAATAATACACTAACTGTAATTGGCAACTACAAACGGGACTGCAAACTATAGATTATACTGGCTGATTTTCTTTAACTCTTGGTTTCTTTCTTCTTGTCTTGCTATTGCTTTAGACTCGGATCTAACATCGCTATTGGAAATTAGACGATTTCCCATTCCGTTCCCAACCTTAACAAGTAGTAATCATACAGCAAATCGCCGTACTCTCCAATCCATTACTATATATATATATAATAATGTGCGTCCAAATATTTACATCGTCTACCAAAAGAACAACTTGGAATTTGCCTGGGAGCTTCCGCAATACAATATATACTTGATTTTATTTGTTTTTTTTTTGTTTAATACGTGAACATTATTTATTGTTAATACATATCATATAATTGGAATGTGACACAAAGAAAGGAATAAACGTACGAAGGGTTCGTGAAGCCGGTGAAGTAAAAAATTTACGGGAGATTCCAATGAACAGCCTAAGATTACGTTTCTCGAAACTGATTGCACACATTTTTTTTAAACATTAATTGAGATTTACACACATTCTGTCGATGTTTAAAAGGCCCACCCATAGGTTCAAAAATTAAAATAAAAAACAGAAAACAAATTTGAATAAATCAAGAAATAAAAGCTAAAATGAAATTATATATATAAATAGTTCTACATAACAAATGTATAAATAAATGAAGACATTCACATTTTGTTCGACGAATTGCACCGTTCAAACGTAAATCATTCAAATGCTCGATAATAAAATCAATAATAATCTTCGTTTTCTTTAAACATCGCCCCTTACGTACAATTATTATTATTATTATTGCATTGCACCGAAATAAATAAAACTAAACAAAACAAAAAAAGAAAATGATGAAATAATTAAAAATTACGAAACAAACAAAAAACAAAGTATTTTCACTCTAAAAATATCACATTTGGGGGGATGGGGGAGTTTTGTTCTTTTTTTTTGTTGTTTTCCGATCTGTTTCTCAAAATATTTCATTTTCCTCTCGAAAATCAATCGATTAATATAACCTAGTAGAATACTCACTTAAGAAAAATAGATTGTTTTTTTTAGTGTATTACAATTTGTTTGTTTTTTTTTTCGAATCTCTAGAGTCAAAAATAGAATATGTATATGTATATATATAGTTCCTTACTAATTATATCCCTTAAGTCTTAATGTATGTATAATATTTATAATAGTTAAATATCGTGGGAAGAGAGGCAGCGGCAAATCGCGCGTTATTTGTTTTTCTCGTATTATTTTTTTCTTTCTTTTTAATATCTCCAAAAATATTGATTCGCTTTGTAACTTTTAAAACCTATCACCTACCGAAGTGGGCGTCCTCCGTGCCCTTGCAGTTAAAATTGCTGTCTCTCCTCCTCTCTATGCTACCAGTACTCAACAAACGTCCTCTATCAACCACTATCCCCTGAAAAAGACGAAAAGAAAAGGAAAAATAAATTTGCTGTTTACATATCGCACCGTTAGACTAAATGAAGAATGATCAAGGGTTAAAAACGTGTAAAGAATAAACGTATTAGAGATAGCACAAATATACAATACCAGTTAAAAATAGAGATTTATGCATTAATGAAAAAATAATTAAATTGTTTGGGATAAAAGAAGATCTAAAAATTATAGTAGTAAATAAAAATTATTTCTCTACTTTCGACTGTTACTGTATATCAAATAATAACTGATGATTCAAATGTGTACCTTATTCCTGCTAAGAAACCGGAAATCCTCGCGTACGGGAAAGTAGCTCTGCAATAACCCTTTCAAACGAAACCAAAACAAATAAAAGCAACGAAAAAATAACGAGGAAGCAAACAAATAATAAATAAATAATAATAAAAATAGGATGAGAAAGCAAAGTGGAGATGATTGTGTCGGATGAACGAGGCAAATCTTTCATGGTACAACCGTTTGTACTAACCTGCTTTCTTAGCCTTCAAATCCTTGACGATCTTCCTGTCGATGGAGGATGATTCGGAGCCGCCCCCATCCAAGGCATCCCCGCTGTCCGGAGTGTTACCAGTGGATTGGGCCGGCGAAGAACCATCGCTGAGCAACGTATCGCCGGATTTGTGATGTTCTGCATTGACCATAGACCAAGGTCTGGGTTTGGGCGCTATGGCCGGTCCTGTTTTCGACTTTCCATCATCTTTAAATATATAATAAAATAAGCATATGTATCATAGAACTGTTAAATATTGAATGTACCTGTGGTGATGGTTCGGGTTATGCTTCCGCAAGGAGAAACATCGACGTCAGTATCGATGCTCTCCTGCGACAGCAGGCTATCACCGGTGGCGCGACGTGTCAAGGGCGAAGCCGTGTCCACCCTTCTAGCTGCTGCCGGAGAGTACTTCTCCAAGTTATCAGTCGAACGGGATCTCGGAGTGGGTATCATCAAACCCTTGAGTTGGGGCGAGTTACGTGCCAACTTGGGTGTTTTCCTGCCTTCGCTCAGAGCCGGAGATGAGTAATCCCTGCTCGGGCTTTCTCCGCTGCTGTCGCACATCGGCGGAAGCGAACTGAAGCCGCAATCATCTGATGTTGGGGTGACCGAACCGGGTCTGAAAAACGTATCCAAACCCTCCTTCAGATCCGGCGTACCTGAATCGATGACATCGCTCGGCCGCAGCAGAGGCCGAGTCGGTGCTCGCGTTTTCACTCTCCTCGGTCGCCCTATTGAAATAATAACAATCAAAAGAAAATAAATATGAATTTCATTAAGTACCTTTAACTAAATGCTGCAGCTGATGCGTGGCATTTGGCAGTTCCGTAACAGAATCCTCCTCTTCCGAATTCCTTGGCAAAGAAGGTAATAGGCTCGGAATGTCGTCTGCAGAAAGTCCCTCGACACTATCCACAACTGATTTAGGACGTAATTTGCGTCCATGCAAACTCTTCCTTTTTATAGAGAGATGCGGTGTCGCCTAAAGGAATCAAGTATATTATAATCAATATGTACTAACTGAAAATAACAAACAACAACACTACTGCTGCAGGCAACAACCTTGTACTTACGAGATTTAAATATTCCAATTTCTGCGTGAAACAGTGCAAAAATGTATGGTTTTCATAATGTTAATTGTCAATTTAGATAATGTATAGAAACATTGTAAATCTTACCAAAGGCGAATGATCCGATTGATGGCTACTATCCGTGATGGAAATATCACTAGCTCCGTGTCTCGAACTATCCGAGCTGCTGAGCCTAGATCTTCTAGGCGGTGAATCAATCCTGATACCGGTATTATCACCTAATAGCACTTTGTAACCACGCATCAGAGTTTCAAAGACTTCATCGGTTATTTGTTCAGAAACGTAGGAGGCAATCATCAAATTCAATTCACTGCAATATGCACACATTTTAATGTTTAAATTGTAAAGAATTTAATCGAAGCGCTTACCCTAGTTTATTCATAATATCCGTTCCGCCTTGATGCTTAATCGAATTCGTAATAAACTCCAAGGGAATCTGCTTTTTATTTTTACAATCGCGTTTAATATCCTGCATCACGTGATTATCGTTAAGCACATATGGACATAGTTCCTTGCTGCTTTTCAGCATTTTCTCAGTTATAGTCTTAAAGAGAAAACAATTAATCAGATTATTAATATTATTTTATTAAGTTTTGTAGACCGACCTGCAAATATTCGTTGACGCAGGAATGGACATCCGCGGAGACTTGTTGCAGCTTTACTTTCACTGGATGCACTTCGTCCTTTTGCTGCGCAACCTCCTGCAAAATACCGAACAACCTCTTGCAGTTGTCGGCGTCCTGCATTACTCCACTTGCATGATTAATATCGTTATTGGTTGCCACCGAATCCGAACCCAAGTTCTTTATCACGTCATTGGTTTGGTTCACCAGACGATCCACGGCGTGTTGCTTCGAACTCAGTAAAAATCCGGGCTGCAAAACCTTCATTTTCTTCATATTATTCTTTCTCGGAGACACGTTCCTGTTCAACAGCTCCTGGATTTTCCTCATCACATTATCCGCCCGATCTGCGTTAGCCTTCATGCAGGGTGTGATGTCGTAAATAGGGAACGGCATATGCTGCACGGTCTTGTTACTTTCCAGCGCGTACGCTATATCGAAGTATCCTTGCAGAGTTATACTATTCTTATCGTACAATATAGACTTTAATTTGCTGTTGATCTGGAGCGCTTTCGCCAAAAGTCTAGCGCCTGAATCACCGATCATATTCCCAGTGATATCGATGGATTCCAAACACTTGTTGTTTCCCAGAGCACTGAAGAAGTTATGCAGGTCCGCTTTCAAGCGACAATCGGGTATGCAAAGTGTCTGCAGAGTGCACTCCTCATCCTGGATGATTTGCACTACAGCGTCCATAACCGTAGATACATGTTTAGCCTTCATGTTAGTCATATTCCTACCCATGCTCAGATGTTTAAGCGATTTGTTCTTACTGATGGCTATCACTACGGCAGCCAAATCTACGTCCATATCTACAAATAAAAATTAAGTCAATAACAATATCAACGACAAATCTTAGAACTTACTGTTCTCGGAGATATCAAGACTGGAGATACATCTTACACCGTGGATGCAGGACTCGATCACGTGAGCTCCTTGCGCTCCCAGAGAGTTGTTGCTCAAATCCAGGGTAATTTCTTTGGTAAATTCATTGCACGCTAAACCTAGTAACAAATTTCTGAAACAAAATATTCGAATTTTATTTTACATTAACAATATGTAAAAAATGTGTTGTTATTACTTAAGAGCTTCTTGTGGTAATTTGCAATGGGCCATGTTCAAGTACTTCAAATTTAACGTCGTGCTGAAGAACTGTTTGAAGGCAATCGGTGCCTCTTTACTTTTCTTACTGCTAAATGGATTTCTGGACACGTTCAGATGTACCAGATTCGTGGTGCAACCTTTAACCAACGACCCAAAAACACTCTCCAAGATAATATCAGTTGCCGAAATATCGATGTAACTCAAAGCGTTCGGATGTCCGAGAAATGTATGCAGATGCTAGAAAAACCGATTAGTCATTATTGGTTAATCAATTTTGGTAATGATAAGATTTACAGTGATATCATCCTTCAGACTGTTCCCGCTTAAGTTTAAGTAGGTGAGAGTATTGTAAAGGCTGCTTCTGTTATTCAGTAGATTAGACAATTGGTTTATACCCTTCGGACTAAGGCTGCAGTGCGATAGGTTGAGATGAACCAAGCCCTTGTTCAATTCACCAATGCAAGCACCCAAGTTAATAGCACCTAAAAATGTTAGGCGTAAGTATGATTCAAATGCGATGACTGATGACTACGGCACCTTTATCTTCGATCAGATTATTGGAAAGGTCGATTGTGTGCAGCGGAATTATCCTGTTGGATTTGATGTTGCTGGTCAGTTTGTTGATGAAGTCCGCCTTCAGCGTCAGGTTGTCCAAATACAGTTCTTCAAGGCTCAAAGATTTACGCAAAACGTTGAGCACCTTCTCCATAACGTCGTGCGACAGCTTCACGTGGTTAACACGCAATCTTGTGAACCACGTGTTGTACTCTAAAGCGCTAATGATCGGTATTAAATCTCTGAAAGAATTAAACAATTTTTAATATTAGTTATTAGTTCATAATAATAGACTAATTAATTTACTTCTGATCCAAATGATCGAAATCCTTGAGACAAAGTTCGCGCGTGTTCAGGGACACGTAGATGTTGTCCACGTCCCAGGCAACCTCTTCCCGATACGGCATATTAAAGTAGTCGCACATGCATGCATATTGCGTGGAGAAACCACCGCACGGGCCGACTTCTCGAACGTTGCTTCCGACAGCTTCTATATCCCTTAATACCTGAAGGCGCGACGACGGAATCACTTCGATTTTCCTGATAATATAATGTAGGGACACCGTTGGAAAGATGTTCCTAATGGCAGTGGCTAGAGCGGAAATCATGCTGTCCACTTCCTGGCTGGACGTGGAATCGTCTCCGGTCAGGAAGGAGTAAGTCTTGTCGTTCACCGTTATGCTGAGCTGATTTCCTCGTTTGCTTTCCAACGCCTGGATTTCCAGGTAGTGAAAATGGCAATCGATCTGAAAACACGCGCATTTGCTCATAAATATTTATTGCCATCAAATCTATGGAGCTCAGACACTTACTCTTGTGGGAACTTTTGCCGTGAGAAGAAGGATTCGACATGGTGAAAACACCTGAAATAACAATATCAATTATATTTTGATTCATAGATAAAACCCAACAGTTTTTTTTTAATAAAATGAAAATCTTATAATAATTAAATTCTCTCAAATATTTTTATTACATCACATTTATTGAATATCATATTGTAACATCTTACATTCACAATTATTAGGAAGTAAATGGGGACTACATTTTATTTGTTGTATTACATTCATTATTTTTAGAACAATAAGATTCCAAACTCATATTTATTAAATTATTTACAAAAAATCTTTTATAAAAAAATCTAATCTTGGTCGTCGATTTTACAAAAGTCTTCATACTCGATGGCCTTAATTTTCCGTCCTTTGAGCACACCGCATTGGATCTCCAAGTCCGCGCAGTAATTCCGCTCATCAATGTTTAAGAGTGTAGCTCTTTCACCCCGATACGCTCCATTCACAATCTTCACCAACTTCCCAATAGCTGGTATAACCGTCTCCAGATGCTCTTGATCCAATTTGATCTTCTTGCCACTTTCCAAAAGCTTGACAATAGCGCAATATCTATCCTTCACCTCCCTAATCACGCCTTTAGCCTTATAATACTCCTCCCCCAGTGACTTAGTCATAACCTTGACTACAATGCCCTCGGCCAACCAGTAATCCTTTCTATTAGTTTTCTCTTTCCTTTTTTCTTCCTGCTCCATCAGCTCCTCCATAGCAGTCCGCTTTCTATCTTTCGGTTTCTTGAATACATCATCAGTGGATCCACCAGGTTTCACCAATTTATTAAGTGGTGTCATACTGGCAACCATCATCACCTTTGATTTAGACTCCAACTTAATATCCAGTGCAAGCTTTTCCTCTTCATTCTCCCTAACCAATTCAGTATACAATGGTTCCGATGTTTCTCCACCAACCTCTTGAGCATGTTTCACTTGCTTATCAATAAACTCCAATGTGCGTTCCTCATCATCCTTATCCATTTTAATTTTTTTATTCTTCCTCTCCTCCTTGGCAATTGTTTCTGGATCTTTCTCAACATAGGTTATGTACCAACCCTTCTCAGTCTCATCAATGATACATTTTCCAGTTTTTCCAAGCCATTTAACAAAGCCAGTGAGTGTGACCCATCTGGTGGAATTCATATGGACATGATTACGATCAGCAATGTACTCCTGATACACCCTATTGGCAGCAACGCGTTTTGTACCAAACTGTCTTCTTAAGATTTGCACAAATTCCTTACTTAGTTCATAAGAAAATTCATCCATGTACTTCTTTGAGTTGTCTGCAAAGAGCAGGAGCTGCCGTTGATGTGATTCAGACATTGTGTGGCACTTGAAACCATTCTCATCTCGACACTGCTTTGCACACATCTGACAGTACCATCTCAGCTTCTGTAGCCCCTTCGCTTTCATCTTGTTTGCGATGTACTTGGGTGTTCCCACCTCTGCTTTCTTCCCCATGATGATAGTTAGTTGTAAATATGTATATTAAAATAATATATTTCCCTTAATATTTTCACATAGAAAAACTGTTTAGAAAATTGTTGGAACCGCCAGAAAACTGGTAATAATAATAAGCAGAGAATAACAGAAAATCTGTCATCTGTCAAAACAAATACGAGCAGAGTTCCCAACGTAGTAAAATAAAAAATTACTAAAAAAGATTAAAAAAATACAAAACTATTATGTTGCGAGTATTTCCAACTTCCAAGTTAAATTAAAGGGAACTTACATAAGCTATTATTAATTAATTATCTTTTTTTAATTATAAGACACAATTATGAAGTTTTTATTAAGTTTTATTATTGATAAAATAAATTAATTAATTAAGATAAATTATTAAACCAATTACTTTATTATTGCATTTTAGAATATATACACTGAATTTCGATTTCATTCTTCAGAAATATAAATTAAAAATTAAATTAAATATGCCTATAAAATTTCCATTTTATCGAACAAGATTACCGATAAAATTTGAAATTGTAGAATAAAAGTAATTGCAGTTTTTAAATGCATTTACTGCAACAGGTTTTCTAAATTGTATGCTTTTTAAAAATTAAATCTAATTAGTTTTCGTTATCATTTAGTTTAGTTTCTTAACTGAATTGTAAAAATGTAATTTTTTACTTTAGTTGATTTGTGTTAATATGAAGATGCGAGTGGAAGGTTTACAAATATTGTAATTCAATGTATGTGGGCGTTTCAAGCCAGAGAAAGTTTCGCAAATATTAGCAGTCGTATCACAGTGGATTGTTCGAGCGAGAGAATTTTAATAAAATTGAGAGAAATGGGCAAAATTTTAAATGTATGTTCGTTTCGACGAATAACAATTTATTATTAGTATTTTTAAAGAATAATGCAGCAAAACAACATTGAAGACATCAAACTAATTAAGGGATCCGCGAAGCAGCCTCGAGCTGCAGAGACCATCATCGTCATGCAGATAGAAACAAAACGGATGCTTTCGCTGCGAAGCGCAACATTTGTTAGAACGGGAAAAAGCTCGGGCGTGCGCTTAATTAAAATGGGCAAAGTTTTTAATGAATGTTAATTAAAATCTGGGCCATTTACGAGTGTCTCGGAGAGAGCACCGTTAGCGGTTTCTGAAGGGAGCTGCCGCAATTAGCGTCTTGCGAGATAACTATGGACGCATGACCCGCAGCATGACCACCAATAACTAGGATGGATGATCATCATCAGAATCATCATAATCGGATCGCTGCCACCCATCGCCAGCGACGTTTCTGGATGATTCACACTAGCAAATGGAAATTTAAACTGGCCACAGTTGATCATGTACGAAGGTCGCATTTTATTAGTGCATTGAAATAACAATAATGGAAGAAACAAAACCGAAGTAGGTGTGCTGCTCGCTCCTCCATCGCGTATGTATTGTACGTACGTATATGATGTCCTGCTTTAAAATGCAAGCCACGGAAAAGAAAACGCAAAGGCGAAGAAATTGACGGAACATCGCAAATTACAATTGGTTCGACTTGTGGCTAAAAATAAAATCGCACGCATTATACAGCAACCTCCGCCGAGGCTGACCCCAACGCTGCTCCCGCTTTCTAAGTCGCTCGAAACAAACGAATTGAGGTATTGATTTTACTATTACTTTTTTTTCCTCTCTATTTACTTCGCTTTATTTATTTTTTCTGATGCTGAGCAATTCCACCTGCCAATGAGACTAATTAAGTTTCATTAATAGAAACTTATGAAATGGAACGTTTTCTCGGTCTCTTAATACCTACGCTGAAAACGCCGTCATATTGATTATTTCTCTAGCTGTGCCCATAAATCCCACTACATGTCTTTAGCAGATTCCTCCTTACAAATGAAACTCTCAACAATGAAGGAATTACATTTGACTCAATCTACAATCATCAGTATTTGACCTCAAACACTGTCATTGTATAAATATTTAATTATATATTATTTACACTAACATTGCTTTGTAATTGTTATTACAACTCCGACATGGTAATTAAAGAAACCTTCGTATTTGAAAATAATTGTTTTCGTTGGCACACCAAAATTGATACTTTTATGAACGCGTAGATAAAATGCAGATTTAGTAGGTCTTCATTGATACATTCAGAGACCTTGAAAGAGCAGCGTGAAAATATGGTTTTCACGAGTCACATTGCAAATTTGCGTTCGGAGATAGCGGTTACCGTAAGGAATCAAGCGCATTGAGTCATATTCAATTGCATATGCTAAGCAAGCCAGTCGCGTAATCGTTCTGGGAAATTCGACAACAACTTCGATTACAGGCCGAACGCAGAAGAAACAAACAAAAGCGGGATTTGCGCAAAAATCAAATAAACAAAATGTTTATTTCATTTCCCCCATTTTTAATCGAAGTTTTTCATTTCGACCCAAAATTGACACATGTTGTAATATGTATGTGTAATCAAAATACATGAGAGACTTTAGACAAAAAAGGCTATCTTACTAACTGAATAACATAATCTGTGGGAAATAACGCGTTTTTTGACTCACCAACACTCGATTTTCAGTCTTATCGCCCTTTGTCTCCAATCGGACGACATTTTTGAACAGTATCTTCACCTGTTTTCCTAATAAGGTTTTCACACTTTCTGCAACAGAAGAAAAGAAAATGCATATAGAATTCAATTTTCGAGCAAACAGCAATAACAAATTATAGTTTTCCTGTTATCTTGTATTATGCAAATTCAAACTATTCACATTTTTACACACACCGCAAGTTTGAATATTTTTAAAAATAAACGGACTTGATGAAATAGCAAACATAGTTCACGTTCAAACACAAGAAATCATTAAAAAAAAATGAATGGAAATGGAAAAAGCAATGTAAAATATTCAGTGACAACACTAAACGAATACACATTACCTAAATACTTTTTTGCCTGCATACTAAACGGCTGGTGATTAGTAATTGAAACCCGTTTAGCATTTTGAGCGAGGAATTAGAATGGATATTGCTTTGGCGATTTCCAAATATGTGTGTAAAGAACAAAATTAATTTCCTTTTTTGATTGATAAATATTTCAGCGGATTGATAACGTCTGCACTAATAAACAAACAGTCATAAAACCATTCTAAAAATAAGTAAAGAATTCTTATTGAAACCAAATAATAATTGTAACTGTAACTATAACAAATTCGTAATAAACAACGCGTTAAACTTGATCTCACCTTCAAGTATTATTAAGCGCTCTGTTAAACATTCAAATTATTGTATGAAACGAATAAAAACATATAAGCAAATACATGTATGAATGATTGCTTTGATTTAAAAGAGCAAATAATTATTATTGATTTGAATTATTAAAACATGTAAAAATAATCAATATAAGTATGAAAAATTCCAATACAATGTTATGTCATCGACATTTTCAACGAAGATCGGAAGATCTAATTATAAAACAAATAATATGGTTTCGTGAACCTTGAGACACTAACCAGCCGTCTCTCTTTTTTTTTCTGTACAGGTCCTTTTCGACATTCCCTCAAAACAACATTTTCTTTACCTGCATTTAGAGAAGTAATAAATGGTCTCAATTTTACAAAGGAAATTCTTTAGTTTGATACAATTCATGCGATTTGGTGAAATGGAAATTTTTAATATGAAATATTTAAGTTTTGCACTATGTATGCAAGATTGGTTTTTATTTTTAACAAATAATTTGAATGAATATAAAATGTTTATAAATAATGTACGATTTTCGTTTAAAAGTATATCGATAATTGTATCGGATTGGGCCGTTGTAGAGGCAATGACTTGGAAATACTTGAATGGATAATGAAGGTGTTTATAAACAAGAAGGCTCTTGTCAGATATAAAAGGAACACATCATCAGACAACGTGAGCAACGTACGTCGATAATAATATTTAAATTAGATTAATTGATTGGCGGAATTGTTTTTGACAAACATCATCTGACAAGCGACGATTCACGAATTACGGTGTAAATACGGCGTTTCAGGCACGTATATAGATCGACACTCCCCTTCTTTCCTGAAAGAAAGGTGGGATTTGTAAACATTCGTATCTGATTTTTCAGTGTTCCTGACGCACGTATTCCGTGGTCCGTGTATCCGGAGGACGGCGTTATAGGGTGCAGGGCTCATCGTTTGCCCATGGGACACACACACACTCACCATTCAAATCTTTAGTTAGCTGAGATCTGGTCGACATAATTCGACGAAAGAACTGAAAACTAATGGCACTAGAAATACGCAGCGAACGCTTACAAAACCGCACCGCATCAGAGTTGTGCGTCCATCACCACAGCTCTATCCCTTTTAATTCAAAACTCCGCGAGAAACACGCACACACACACACACACCAAATAATATCAACACGCACGACCGTCAATGACCATCTCTTTCCTCCTCTGTCTCGGATCGAGAAACACCATCGCATCTGTCACCTGTGTCTGTCAAACTGATTTCTGGTTATTTTCGCTGCATCCCGATCTCACGTTGGCATCACTACCCAATCCAATCACAAACAAAAAAAAAACAATTACAGCCAAAGCAAATAAACTTATAACTCAAAGTAAATAAATTTCAAGCTGATTACAAAATTCCAATCAACCATAACAAATATAATCTCCAATTAAAACCAAATCAAACCGATAAAATCTAATTATCGCCAGTTGGCAACAGTGAACGTTACCGAAAATCACCCAAAATTTTCCTATAACCTTTTTATTTTGCAATTTTCAATAATTATTAGTTAGTGAATGCAAGAAACCTATATTGTCCCACGATTATTATGTCTTTGACTGCCCTAATTTGCACGGTCCGCAACAACTTGAGACGTAAGTTTCCCGAAAACAGAAATAACCTAAAAGTATTTTCCTCTAAAAAAATATTGGTTAAATATTTGTCTGTCAGTTGATATGCAAAACACAACCATCATAGGTAGTGATTAACATTTTTTGCAGTGGTTTGAAGCGATTTTTGTAAAAGGCAATGGCCCACGAACAGTTCCTGTCTTTGCTGCAGACAGCCCTTCTCGAGAACGATACGGTCGACGCGGAGCGTCTCATCAACTTGCCATCAAATCAGAGCGTTATTAAAGAGCACCTTTGGGAGATTATCCCCAGTATAACAGTTTACATCAACTCCGAAGCGGAAATAGAAGAAGACGTGAGATTGACGCAATGCGTTGATCTGTTGGATCTTGCATGCAGCAAGTGCAGCAGTGAAGATATTGTCTTGGCCTTGCACAAGGATTTTGGTGATTGCGATGATGACGTTAAATTTGGTTACCTGCTCAAGCAGTTGTACAAGGCTTTAATGAGAGAGGAAGATTTGAGGCTGAAGTACCATGAATTTGCGTTTGGAGCTTTGAAGGGATATCTCAAGAAACTCCCATTACCAGACAATCTGAATTTAGAGAATAAGGAAAGATTTCTCATGGATACAGATAGGGATGTCTATAGAATATGTGATGTTTACACCAAAATCAACGATTTTTACAGCGACGATTTGATCGCCAAGTTTGAAACCAGCAGAGTATTAGTTTTCTATCTGTTGCATTTATTTGGAACTCCTTTGGTTTATTTGGATTTGATCTGTTTGAATGAGACCAAAAGTCGTGGGAGATTGTTAGCGGAAAAATTTGTTGTTAGAGTAGCCGAAAAGTGCGACGTTTTCAAATTCATGTCCAACAGGAAATTCGAAAGCAATTTAGGTGACATCGACAAATTGAGCCTATTGAATTTCTACTATTTGATTATCCAAGAAAATATTGGTGGATATCTCGTACCGAAAGTTTACGACTCGCTTTATTTGCTGCAGAATTGCCTTGGGTTGATTGCGGAAGGATTCGAGCATGAGCACCAATTCATTATTGATAAAAGTTTACTTATGGTTACTAAGCTCTTAGATTTGAATAAGCACAAGGAATTGTCGCATTTGATGTTGGAAGATTCGGTACACCAGAAGTTTTGCACCGGGATTTCGAAGATAATCATTTATTGCCCATTAAAAAGCGATCGGCAGAGGGCTTTGGATGTGTTCAAATCGTATTTGTTGAGTTTCGATACGCGTGGAAGATATTTGATCATCTACAACATGCTGCAGCTGTGCACGCATAGCGGATTGAACGGCTTCATGACGACTTTATACAAAGACATGCTCGTAGAGGCTTTAAAGTCTGACCAATTGGATTCGCATTTCTCGGGAAAGAAGTTTCGCAATATGCTGAAGATGTTTACGAATTTGCCGAAACGCGAGGAGAGCGATCTTCTGGAGTTGGCGGATTTGATTGTTCCAACGTTGAATCTAATTAGATATTTGGCTATAAGAGATGGTTCTAACGTTACTGGCATATGGAATTATGTTCGCGAATTGACCGATGAATATTTTGAACCTTTAACTAAAGGTTTGAGGTTGTCTCGGGCGCATTACAATTTAAAAATCAACGAGTTGGAACAGGGAGCGGCCAAAGGGGATGATTGCAAGCAGAAAGAATCATCCAAGGTGTCTGTGTCAATTGGCGGGGGGAATCTGCCAGAGATGACTTCAGCTCAACAGATGAATGTTATGAATACTTCGCTCACGGCGTTCGATGTCATGGGTAGCTTGTTGACGAGAGTAGTCGAGCTGGTTGAAATTAAAAATGTTAAAAGTTAATTTTCGTGTAATAAATTTGTTGAAGCCATATTATTTTTTTTGCGTCATTTTTGTCCCTTAGAAAAAACGGATATTGCATGTTAGAATTTTCTCATTTCAGTTTCTTGTGTTGTGAAGGTGTCGACGAGAAGATGCTCCACGAAGCAGGATGATAATGACAGCGCCAAGTACGAGGAGGATATTAAGACTAAGATATTGGATGCTTCGTTGCCATTCGTCCATGATTTGGGATGGTCGAAGGAGGCGTTGAGCGCGGGGGCGGAGTCTGTTGGATATCCGGGTATAACGCACGGCATGTTCGCACGTGGGGGCGGGGATTTGGTCATGCATTTCCAGAAGAGCTCCAATAAGAAATTAGTTGACTTTTTAAAGAAGGTACGTTTGCTCCATTGCAATTACGACAAGAAATAATAATTATTTTCCAATTGTAGTATCGAATAGAAATGGGCGAAAAGCAAATTCCCCCGGTGGAATTTGTGGAGACCGCGTGTAAAGAAAGGTTGCAGATGATCGTGCCATACATTTCGAAATGGCCTCAAGCCATAGCCATCATGTCTTTACCTCCAAATGTACCTACAGCATTAGCAACTCTTTTAACTATGGTCGATGATATCTGTTATCACGCAGGAGATAGATCCGTTGATGTAATTGGTTTTGTTTGCGTTTGACAATTTATTGTTTACTAATATGCTTGCATTATTCAGTTTCAATGGTATGGACGAAGGGTCGCACTGGCAGGAGTTTTCAAAGCAAGCGAATTGTATTTGCTGCAAGACACTTCAGCGGAACACAAAGAGACGTGGAAATTCTTAAACAGGAGATTGACCGAAGCCGTGCAACTTCAAGACATTTTGAACAAATCCGAGTTCATGGGACAAGGAGCCAAAGACACAATTTCCGCTGCTTTCACAACGGTAATCTAATATGTTTTGTAAATAATGTGCGATAACCAAGTAATTTTTCTTCTTTTTCGTAGGCGCGAAATATATTGGGGTTGAATAAAGCGACATAACCAAGTGCTATTGTATAAAATATATTTAGGGTAGTAAATTGTTCTCTCTTTTTTTATTGTAATTATATACCTTTTCTTTTTGGTGAACAAAAAGAAATATTTACCGAACAATAAAAAAGAAAAATATTTTCTTGTTTAAATAATTGTTTCTCTAACCTATAATAGTACAAATAGGAGTCCACAATTTATATGTATATATTATTTATATAAATTTCTAAATGTTCGTTATCACAAAATTCCCATACAAAATCTCTTATATACATGGTGCGCGAGAGACGTGTAGCATAATAGAAAATCAATTTTCAATAATCAAGAAATACCAAACAGTCTGAGCAAAATTTCTCGATTCCCTTTTTCAACAATACGATTTTAAATTCAAAGAAAACTTGTCAAAAGTAAATAAAAGTACAAAAATTATTAATGAAACAATCGGTTATTCGATAAATGAATATGATTTCATCAATGTCATTCTTAATTTAATGCAAAGCAAAATATTTACTAAAAGTTGTAAACCTTTTCCGGTTCAAATATGTAGGACACGTCCAGTTGATAACCGATCAACATTGCACAATATGCGGATAATAAAATATGAATATAGATAATATAATTAAATAATAAACAAATAATCACAGAAAACCTTCAGTATTGTCCTTGTCGCAAGTATCCCTTGACGCTGCTCGGCAGCGGTAGCTTTTGTATGTTGTTCACGTTGATGTACTGTCGTATGGTGAAGCGACATAGGTATTGCAGGGACCTCACCTCCATAAACCTTGAGACGGGTCGCATGAAACGGACGGGATAGGAGGGCTCAGCCTCATCCCTCCCTCGCGAATAGCAAAAGACACTTTCTTTGGATATTCTTATTGCCTCCTCGATCAGATCGGACACGCTAGCCTTGCTCAACTCGTCCCCTATCGAGAACTGTCCTGGCCTATATTCAATGTGCGAATGCATAGTGTGTCCATAGCTCCTGAAGCTAATAGTGAATATGTGCCTGGATGAGCTGGAGTCCCTCACCAGGAATGATCCATCTGGCAGATCATGCAGCTTGGCCTCAGCCTCAGGTTTGGTGAGAGGTCCCCAGAACCATCCAAATTTCGCCAATCTAATTTGCTCAGTTCCCAGGCTATTGCTCTCTGAATTGATTGGGTGGCCCACATTTGAGCACTTGGACTAAAATAGCACACAAACTTTAGTTACATTATTTTTTTTAATCTTACTACTATATTACCTGGTTCAATTCACTCATATCAAGGTACTGGGATATGTCGTCGTCATCATCATCGTCATAAAGATCAGAGGGATTAGAAATGATGGTCCGTCTGGGTATGACAGGAGGGCCAGTGTTGATGTGGTTCTGATTGTTCTCATCGACAGAGATTGAAGGAGCAAA
Source organism: Nicrophorus investigator (assembly GCA_963457615.1). Classification (NCBI taxonomy): domain Eukaryota; kingdom Metazoa; phylum Arthropoda; class Insecta; order Coleoptera; family Silphidae; genus Nicrophorus; species Nicrophorus investigator. The sequence continues at coordinate 3,186,946 of OY735142.1, forward strand.
ACCCACCAGAACAGGATCATTGGCTACAACTCTCTGCTTGTTGGACTTGCTGTTCCTGTGTGAATTCCATTTCTTCTGGAGGCTTTTAAATATGCCCTGATGTCTGCGCGATGAGAGGTCATTGTTTGAATTGTGCGAGTGTGATTGCTCGCCGGAATCCCGCTGCGACTTTTTCCGATTTAGAAAAATGTTCAAGAACTTTGATTCCTTTTTCTTTTCTTCCATTATTTATCACGTATACATCACTGAGGGATTCTGCATAAATATCGTTTCTATTATGCTCCCTTTTTATTTCCTCTGCTCAACTGATTTTGACAGTTCTATATACGTGAGCATAACCTATTGCCTTCTAATACGATTGGGATATTCCATCTGCAATGGATTAAATCCTATTAGAAAATGCTTGATGTTATTTAATTCGTAAATACTCACAGATTAATGGTAATTTATTATTAATTACGTTGAAATCCGCGACGAAGTTATCTCCAGTGCAATTGCAATGTTTATTTTTCTTTCTGCCATTGGTGAGCGGCGATGGCGGAGGAGGAGTCAAGGCAGGGATACCAATGTTATTAAACTGTAAACAAACTGTCATTCACGTATTCAACTCAGTGTCAAATGTAGATATATATCTGTTTAACATACACATAATAGAGAAACAAAGTATTTCCGGCGATTCGAGAAAGAAAACAGCCATTTGCATGAGAAAAGTAACTGCCGGTCGTACCGTCTGTACGTTTGAATGAATGATCGTGTTTCGCAGAACTTCGGGCGAGGATCCAGAAAAAAATGGTCATCGCTGATGGAGGCTAGAGCTTTTGAGTATTTAGCCGCCAAAGATTGGCTGAAAGCTATAGAGATTTTAAATGAACTGCTCGCACTCAAATACCTGAACAAATCGCAGATTATCACGTTTCTCTTCGCGAGGACAGACTGTTTCAGGGGCTTGGGTCACAATGAGGCTGTAATCACAGACTGCAGAAGACTCTTGCAGCACATTGATAATGGAGATCTGCAGAATGGTTCCAAGGCTCGGGTCAGGTTGATCCTTGCCCTCATGTATTCACAGAGATTTGCAGGTAAAGAGGAAAATTGATGAAATCCAATTGGATCCTATATAAACATATATTGTTATGTTATAGAAGCTGAACTGGCTATACAAGAATGGGTGTCTTTTCACATTGGGCCCAATCAGAAGGAGGCCTCTAAGTTTTTGGAGCATCTGCACAATACAATTCAGGTCAATGGCTGTAATTCCATTGAGTCTGAGCTTAGTGCTTATGAGCACAAACTGAAGACATTTCGCATGGAGAGAACTGAGCAGTCTGTAAGTCTTTGCATTTGATTCTTATTCTCATGGATTACACCTTTTGAAAAATTTAAGCAGAAGGTCAATAAACTATTTTCATGCATTCAATATTTTCAGAAAATTATAAGATGTAAATTAGTTATTGGCTTGTGGTTAATCTAAGTGTTGTGCATTGCAATTACTTTTATGTGTTTATTTAATCATTTGATTACATTACACCAGGTTTTATTTGCAATTACAATAAGATTTTATTTCTTTTATGGAATTTGTAAATATAAGAGTAAATGTTATTAATTTCACAAATTGTGAACTCGTTTATCCCTTATGGTTTTCTGCTATTAATTCAAAGTGTGAAAATACTTTAGCCACTGTAATGGCAGCAAATGTATTTTTTTTTTTAATATTGCAGATGATATGCACTGATATCACATTTTCGAACCATTAGTGCTTCATCAATGTAAATAATACAACATCACTATCACCGAGTGTACGCGATCTATGCTAATATCACGCATTTATATTTGTTTTGCAGGAGACTTGAAATTGATTTGAAATTCTTTTAGGGGTTTGTGTGCACGTATTGCAGTTTGATGTTTAAAGATAAGGCAGATCTGCGGGCGCATTGTCAAACGGATATTCATCAGAGGATCATAATGTCGGACGAGGGGCGGGATTGGAAGTGGAGGCCACCGCCCCGAGGATCCTCGATGGATAACTATAGGCTTTGCGATTCCTTCTCGGAGACCGGTCAATGCCGATACGGTCTTCAATGTGTGGAGGCTCATGGCATGGACGAGCTGCACGAATGGCGCGAAAGAATGAACTATAGAAGGATGAGATTGCAGCGAGCTTATGAAACTGAAATGTATGGTGAGTTATGAATTGTATTGGTGTGTGTGTATATCTAATTCAAATTCATTGGATATTCCAAAATCTTGCAGATAAATCCGAATAACGTACTTAATTTAATATTTCGTAAATTTATTATGCTTTTGTCCAGAGGAGACACAATAAAAAATAGTTTAAATCTATTTATATTTAAATATTTTAAATCTCACTAAATTTTTTTTAAATGTTTAAAAATTAATATTTATCTCGTTGTGAAATATGTGCAAATAATATAAATTATATAACATAAAATCAATATATTTGTTAAAAAGTGCAGAACAGTGCTTTACAAATTTAAATAATTCTGTCAAGAATGAATACTTCAATTATTAACATATAACTATAATTAAGTAGAATATAGATATACTGAATCTATTGTTCCGATGTTATAATCGTATTAATTAATGTATAATTTTGTATTTGTTTTAGGTAAGTCCTACACGGAGGAGTTCATTGAGAAACTGATTCAGACGACGGCGCCGGATAAGATAATGCGCGACAGTATACCGGATGTGAACGACTTGTGCTCCAGCAAACTGTCCATATCCATATCATCAAAGAACGTTAATCACGTCTGGATGTTCAAATTGGTTGCCAACAATTGCGACCTGAAAGCAACAGCACTTCTGCTAGACGCGCACCGGACGTACTTCCGAATTATCCGACTGCAGTACGCCGCGGGCGACGACTGGAAGGACATTGATATATCGCCGAACGGGCAGGAATGGATCATGAAATCGGAGAACAGGCTGTTCGGCGAATCTCCCACGTACAGAGTAGCCGTGGCATTCTGCGCCGACATCTACGGCACGTTCAGGCAAAGCATAGTCTTCGATTTTGGAACGCAGCCGGTCCTTGTGAAGCATTTGTGCGTTGACGTCATACCTCTAACAGACATGGATAAGATCAACGAGATTAGAAAAGAAGTGCTTCTGTCCAGCAGCGAAAGGTAAGGTGATTGTTACTAATTATTGATTGAACATTAAATACATTTTGTATCTAGGTGGAACAGTATGAATTCAGAAATAGTAAGCTTTTCATCAGAATTTGTGGCGTTGGTACCTTCGTACGGAAACACCGAATGCGAATGGGCCAAAACACTGGCTTCTTCCTATCCTTGTCCGCAGTCGGAAACTTTCGTGCTCTCTCAAGCTACCATTATGGAGAAAAGACTTACCCAGAACAACTACCGGTCCAGAATGCACGAGTTACTCTACGTGGAAGAGATGGCACGATACGAGCATATAGCTAGATACAATGTAAAGACGAAGTTGATGATCATCCACAGTTATTTACTTTGTCCAAATAGCACTGCCAGCAGTACAGCCAAGTATTCCAGTTGCGGCGAGCTCTTCGCACTAATGCACCTAGGAAAGGACTTGTCGGAAGACACTTCAGCCGGCAGATTAATACTCAACAATTGCACCACGATATTACTATCACCTGATCCACCGGACGCCCAAGGGAAAGTCTACGAAGCTTTAATTGAGGATAAAGGAAAAACAATGATATACTTGAGATTATCTGCGAAGATGGTGACTGCGCTTGGCCTGGAGGCTGACCAAGACGTCAAGTTCGATGTGCAGTTTCAACTCAATCGGATACCGTACTGCGAATGGCACTATGCCATAGATAAGATTCCAGATTTCAAACTCATCTTTCCGGACACCTATCTGGAACCGAATATACCTTGGAGTCCATCCCGTCAATGGTCCAGTACGCTGGACTCCCGTCTGAATCTCAAGCAGAAAGAGGCGATTGTCGCCATCACTACACCGCTATTTGTTCATCTACCACCAGTATTAATCATCGGGCCCTTTGGCACCGGAAAAACTTTTACATTGGCGCAAGCGATCAAACAACTTGTATCCGATCCCGAGAATAGAATCCTCATCTGCACGCAAAGTAACAGCGCCGCCGATCTGTACATAAAAGACTATCTCCATCCGTACGTTGAATCTGGACACGAAGAGGCGCGACCCCTGAGAATTTACTACCACAAGAGATGGGTTGCTACAGTCAATCAAGTTGTTCAAAAGGTAATTTTCAATTATTTTTTCTCCCTTGAATTAGTTTTATTATATTATCGAAATTGTATGTTGCAGTATTGCATGATTGATTCCTCGCCGAGCGGTCGAAGTTTCCGTATGCCCACGCTCGAGGATATCCTCAAGTACCGAATCGTGGTTGTAACATTATCGATATCAATGTATTTGTCGACGATGGAGTTGCAGCGCGGTTTCTTCACTCATATATTCCTAGACGAGGCCGCACAGGCTATGGAATGCGAGGCAATTATGCCTCTGGCATTGGCCAACCGCAATACTAGGATCGTACTTGCTGGAGATCACATGCAACTGAGTCCTGAACTGTTCTCGCACATCGCCAAAGATCGCAAATTGCACGTGAGTCTGCTTGAAAGACTGTACGATCATTACCCATCGGGGTTTCCATGCAAGATTCTGCTATCAGAGAATTATAGGGCGCACGAGGCCATTATTAATTTCACTTCGGAATCTTTCTATGACCAGAAGTTGATTTCTAGTGGAAAGCAACCCAGGCACGATGTTTATTACCCCTTGACATTTTTCACTACTCGAGGTGAAGACGTGCAGGATACTAATTCCACAGCATTCTATAATAATTCGGAGGTATATGAAATAGTTGAGAGGGTGTTTGAATTGAAGAAGCAGTGGCCGTCAGCGTGGGGAAAGTTCGATGATCAATCGATTGGTATTATGACGCCGTACTCTGATCAAGTTTTGAGAATAAGATCGGAGCTGCGTAAGCGACAGTTGTTCGGTATATCCGTGGAGCGAGTACTGAATGTGCAAGGCAAACAGTTCCGAGCAATTTTCTTGTCCACCGTTCGAACGAGGAGGACTTGTAAGAACGGCGACGACTCTGACTTTGGTTTTCTATCCAATTCAAAGTTACTAAACACTGCCATAACCAGAGCTCAAAGCTTGGTCGCCGTCGTCGGTGATCCAGTGGCTCTTTGCTCAATAGGTAAATGTAGTAAAGTTTGGGAGAGATTCCTGCAAATATGCGAGGAGAACAAGAGTCTCTTTGGCATCACCTGGTTGTCGCTGAGAAATCACTTGGATGGTGTGGAGTTGAAGAAGACGTACGTTTTGAATCCGCTGGCGCCGGAATTTATCCCACGTAAATTCAAGGAGAACTACATCAGGGCTCAGCTAATACCTGAGATAAATCTGCTGATTCCGCCACCGTTCAGGATACCAGTAATAGCTCCAAATTTCATCCAATTCCGACCAACAATTGCGTGGTCTTTTCCACCTCCTCGTCAATTCCGACCACTCATGCCTCAGAAACCACCAGAAGACATCGCAAACGTACAGTTTGCCAACAGTCTGCAGTTTCCGGAGAATAAACCACCGCCACCCATCAATCCTCTCAGGGATTACATGAGTCTACTGCCTCCGAACACTACCCTTGCGGATATGATTTTGAATCCGTACAACCAGCAACGTTGGTACTTCTACTTGCTGGAGACTAAGGGGCTGGACGCTGCTACGAAGTTCGAATACCTAATACAGACTACCACCAACAAAGATATAGTGAAGACACCTCCGATAGCGTCCACCACGGCCGCCGCACCTGCAGTTCCTCAGATCGCACCTATCCAAGCGCGAGCACCACCCGCACCTACCATTCCTCTTCCGCCTCCCGGCTTCCACTTGCCTTTACCTCTGTACAAACGTCAAAGTGTTAAAGAACCTGCCAATAACATCTTGCACCATCAACTGGAAGGGCAACCGCTCCTAATGACTGATCGACACATACAATCGCATCATCCTCCACCCCCTTCACCTTCACAACTTTTGCAACAATTTCACCATCAGCAACAACAGCAGCCGCAGCCGCCACAACAGATGCCACAAGCAAAACCACCGACTCACTGGCAACAACAACAGCAGCAGTTGAATGTGGAATTTGCAAACATAAATCTGCAGGCGAACAACGGCGCCGCTAGCGAATGCCCCGATGAGGTGCTGAAACGCAGCAGTTACGCGAGTGTGGTGAGAATGCAGAAACCTTTCGACGGCCAGGATGGAAAATTGGTAAACGGTGTTAACAGTTGTGAGAATGTGGGCCAGGTGCCGAGACTCTACCAGTACTTCTAAACCCGAGATCCAAGTGACCATTACGGTTATTTTTTAAACTATCTGTCTGTACATTAGAATGGCATGCATGTTATTTTTTTACATATGTAAAATGTATAAATAGAAAAGGACAGGACAAGAAAATGGGAAAAGAAAACTCACAAAAAAAAGTATAAAATGTATTTAAGCTACTAGAGAAAAAAGGTTCAAGAAAAGAGAAAGTATCTGAGAGAATAAAAAAAAAGAGAGAATGTGATCAATGATGTTTTATTAAAAATCTAAGTGTTTTTAAAAGAAAAATCATTTCTTAATATATATATATATATGAATGTTTCTCAAAAATTATTATGCAAAAGCAAGTGAAATGATTTTTAGGAAATGAAATATATGTTGTAAATTTTATAATGTAGTTGCAATTTTTGCGATCACTGTGAAACAAATAAAATGAACCCCTGTGTCATCACCCACCCCTCCTCATACTAAAAAAAAAAGTTTCTACTTCTTCGTATACAATATCCTCGTCACCCTCGACTTGCCCTTATCTATGACCACTTTAGTCGTTAAACAAAGAATGATGAAATGAAGAGAATAAAATAATAATTATGAATGAAATTCCTGTTATACTAGATGTCTATTATGAAATGAAAACTGAACTAAATGAAATTTGAAATAAAGTTATGTAAATTCAATTGACTTCATTTATTCCCCACTTATTAAAACTCTTAAAAATTCAATTGAATTTCTGATTATTTTATATCATAAAAATTAATTAACATGTTTAAGACAAATTTTATTTTTTTATAACTAGAATAAACCAAGATTGATTGAATTAAGGAAGGAAATGATGCAATTATCTTAAAAACGAACATTCAACTTTATTTTTAGACAACTTAATTAACTAGATAAATGTTTATAAGACATTCAATATACTATGTATCTCGTTTATCACAGACTTATAAAATATAACATGTAGAAAGAAACTGATCCGTTACCCTTACAATAAGATGAAATACAATGGAGAAAAAGAGAGAGACAGAAAAAACTAAAATAATTGTGTTAAGACATGAGATTGCACTAATCCTGAGAGCGCGCATTTAGAAATGCGGAAGACATACTTTTCCAGCGAAGAGCTCGGAGATGACGGTGATCCATAGGGCGAGCACGAAGAGGATGTAAGATATGCCCACCTGGTGACTGTTGGGCAGTTGGTAGGGTTGTCCACCGATTTCATCCACGTGGAATCCCATCGGGAATATCACTGCGGCCAAGCAGAAGAGGACCACTGGAAAATAAATTCAAATTAGCAAATCACTTTGGGTAATTTGATTTTATGGTCGCACAGATAAGAGAGATCGATACCAAGGAAAAACAGAGCAATTAAGGCTTTGCAGATGGTATTTGCGTCGTCGTTTGGAGCAGTGAGCACTGTGCATCTGCGTCGAATGGGTGATTAGTTAGTTTTCTTGGATTTTGGGATGGAGATGGGTAAGTTAATCTTCCAACTTACTTGCGGTGAAACCCACCCATCTGGCGTAGGGCACGACGTTTCTGTCCCAATGCGAGGTGGCTAAGAGTATAATTGTGGTCGTGCTACAAATGCACCCAATGAATATGCACACCAATGCAAGCATCCATTCGGGTTGGAGTTCAGGAGTGAAGCACACTTGCGGTCTATTGTACAGAGTCATGCATGTCCACATTAGTCCCAAACGCGTTTCACCTGCAAACACCACAAAATACAATTGTATCCACAAATATGTTTCTAACTTTAAAATGATGAACATTAAATTTCAAAAACAAAATGCAATATACAAATTTTATATACGCTCTCGAACGTACTTAATCTTGAAATATAAATTCGTTGCCTTTTAAAACATTTTTTATTACCAAGTCATTTAATATACCAAATTTGAGAATGTTTATGCTAAGCTAGTAAAAATCTCCTATTTTTTGTATAGTTTTAGCATTAAATCTATCGTTTAGTTCCTTCGAGTGGGTTAATAACGAAATGCACCGCGATTAAAGTAAACTTAGAAAGCGAAAGAAGTGCTCAACTCTATTGTCAATGAATCATAATGATCATCATCATAATCATAAAAGAAGAAAGTTTCGGTAATGGAGCGAAGAAAATATTCGTAAATATTTGAATCGTTCGACGATGAAATATCGCCTAAACAAACAAGGCCGCCTTTGATAATATTATGATTACAAAACATCGGGACATGTTATGGAGCTGGCGAAAACCGGAATGCTTAGGATTTTACACACACGCACACATATCTTTTTTTGTGTATTCCCAAAACATTCCCGAAAACGCGCGCGTTTTGCTTACTTTCACCCGAGTCCAATGCGAATGATTTACGCGCACATTGCTTGGCGCTAAGAAAAGTTAAGTGCAGAGAACAAACGAGTCTTTAACGATCCATCCGAAATATACAAATAATTATTTTAGTTATTAATAAAAAAAAAGCGTTGCGTAAATAGTTTCGGCATTCTACGGGTTCGCCTACGCAAGATTCTGAAGTCTATCAATTCATGCGATCGATTTCCATTAATACGTAGCTGATATTTAACTAGGAGGATGTGTGCGTGGCATTGATCTTGAGCTCTCCTTCTTTGCGCGTTCGTAGAAAGTTGGCGCGCAAAAACCAAATAAAAAGTAGGGAAAAAACTGAGGTGCAGCAGGAATTCGGTAAATGCACGAAGGCGATAAGTACACATGCAAATAATGCGGAGCGAACATTAGGGCTCATATTACGACGAACTGAATACTAATCGTATTTAAACTATCTACTAATTCGGATCAGGGGAATTACTGGCTTTCACAAAAAAAAATACAACGCATTGTTTTTCCTTTTTTGGAATGATTTCCAAATTAAATGATTCCAAAATACGATTAATATACACCAAAATGTGGATAAACCATCAAAAAAATTATGAATCACTTTATACTTTCTTTAATCTTCAATAAATAATAAACCTTTGTACCATTCAAAGAAAACTACTATTCCGTCGTTTCATACAAAGTAACTTATATGAATAAAGTGAAGCTAAATGCGCGTACGGACTACGTAGATTAATCAAAGGAAACATTAAAACAACTTGTATTGCTTCGCGATTGAAGCACTAACAACAAGATAAGATTTATCTAAAAGATCAGTGTTTTCAAATTCTGTCACGTCTTAGTTGTTTTCCTCAAGGTTAATGATTATCTATATCATTGGCTATGCATGAATCAGTTGCGCCAAAGTCCTTGCAAAAAAAATGCATTAAAATAGTATTTTTGTTGTATCGAAATATATAATTATTATATAATGAAACGCGACAGTAATTCGAATCAGAAATTCCCACGGACATCGTTTTCACGGACAGGTGTATTCCATTAGCAATTAGGACCGAAATTTCCTAGTCGAAAAAAAGATAAAACGTAAACACGAACGGAAGCAATGAAACAAACAGCAATGCGGAAAATGCAATTTTATAATTTGATAATGGAATTAATCGTCAGGCGGGATAAAACGTGTGCGGCATGTGTGTGTGTGTGTGTGTGGAAGGCGGAAACCCTGCAAGTAAAGGTCAAAGACGAAAGACGAAATTCAAGCGAATTTCTCTGGAACAAGGATCTAAATTTAAACGTGCGTTCTTCGCTCGCACAATAAAATTACCGAAACCGAAAATACGGTTTACAATCCAGATGAATCATTAATACCGTTCGGAGAGAATGTAACTTCCTTGTCGAAATAAACGAGCCAAATTGTATTTCAATGATGAAATTTTATAATTCACCGTCCGGCCTCGATTGTAGTCGTACGTCAATTTTTTTGACACCTGAGGAACTCACTAATCCCAATAATAATCTGCGTGGGTTGTGATCCAGTTCTTTGGAAATACGTCATTTTTATTTTATTTTCGTGAATACATCTGTAGCATGTAGTATGAATTGTAATCTTAATAAGATGAAACATCTACGCTCGTTGCATTTGTATAAATTAATATTTAGTGAACATTCAGTTATTTACGAATAAATATATAGATTGTTAATAATCTAGAAAAATTCCAACGATCCTTTAAATATTTATTTATAGTAGAAAATTAAAGTTCTCGGAATAAATCATCAATCGATTTATTTTTAGACGGAAACCCATCTTGACATACAAAAATAGCAAATAATAGTAATGTGTCATTCTTGAGTTCTGCGAATTATAGTATCTTCATATGTTCCGATTTATTCTAATTGCTTATATAAACGAATCAGCAGATGTCAATAGTAATTTAATGGAATAAATTCAATTCAATCAATTAATCACGGAAATCACCGCAGAAAAGAACCTTTAAGCTATAAATATATATAAAAAAACAATACAGACGTATGCAAAACAGTTTCATCAATTTAATGCTATTATTGATGAATGATTATCGAGAAGCCGGATCCCCGATTTCCCCATCGCTTTTGCTCGAGCGCGCAAGAAAAACATTACATAACGAACTTATTAAACACTGGACTTTGGAGATTTCGCAGCACCGTCGCGGCTCACCTGAGAGAAGCAATGACGCGCGTTGAATTCCCAATTGGCCCCGAATACGTTGTCCGTTCGCAAATTACAATGTTTCTCATTGGAAATAATATCGTTCCAGAAAATCGAGCAATAAAACGAAAATGACTTTTGGGCCAATAAACGCCGTTCACCTGATGAAATAACAAATTGTTAACGAGGTTTATGCAGTTGAAAACCGCTTGGATCGCATCCAGAAGATGGAATATTTTTTCCAGAGATTAATTGGATCATTTTGGCCCGAATCCAAAATGCGGTTTCTTTGCAGCACAGAAGAAGATAGTTGAAAACTATAATATACATTTTAATGCCGCACCAAAAATAAGCATAAATAAACCGATGACATAAAACTGGTTTATATTGTTTATAGTGGCGATTTGTAATAATTGTAGTTACTTCGTGCGGCAGATGTTTCCTCAAAATAAGAAAAACAAAAAAAATGTGAGAGAATCTGCGGCGGTTCAAAACATAAATAAATAGTTAGTAATATTAGTAGGAAACATTCTCCACATGTTGGAACAAAAACAAAGAGCGGTCACAGCCATCAAATTCCGTGCAGGCTTGCAACGGTTACAACGAAACTTTCCGAAAATGTACAACGAGAAACAAGAAGCAAATCGATTTAAGAGTGCGAATTGACTGTGCAAACAGTTGGGTAATAAATGAAATACCGACGTTGGGAATGTTTATGGACTCTGGAACCAGGGCTTCCCAACTTTCCGAAGAATTTTTTTCATAAATAACTTAGTTTGCATAAGCAAACAAATATCTCTTCGGCGTTATGCAAATACTTTACCTGCTAGTTCGATAAATCAATTGTATACAATATAAATTAACATAATTCTTTCAATCATTTGCGAGTTAATCATTAGGAAAACGAGCATTGAACTTTCAGTCTTCATTCACGGTATTTAAAGTATTTCCATTTGTTATATACATTTGTTGAATCAATGAACGTATATATGAAAAGTCTTTACGGTTTTATTCGAAATGAATTAGTGTATTTATTTCAGTTAATCTAGGAAGAAAAAAATACACAATATATTAGAAAATCCGTGAATTATATTTAGCATTAAACTCATTTATACTTAATATCTATTTCGGATCTCTATTAATAACCCAGATACCTCAATTCACACGTTACGTTTAACTTTGATTTTGCTTTGAGCTGAAATTTGTTATTGTATTTTAATGTCGTTATTTAAAGTACAATTAAGTGTTCAAACCGTTGAAAAGATAAGTTAAATGAATCATTGCGAATCAGTACATTCAATGATTGCGATTCTGAAAGGTAATCTTTGAATTGAATTATTAATTGTATTTCGATGATATATTTAACGTGTAATTAAGTGTACAGTCCGATGAAGGAAAGATAAGCATTGTGACGATTAGATGTATTATATTTGAATTCGTGTTTGTTAAAAAAATGTTTTTGTTAAATATTGCAAGTGTGCTGAATGTTTGCAATTCTGCATGAAGATTATCGAAGTCAACCATAATCACTGTAATTATTAATTGTATTTTGATGTTGTTATTTAAAGTTCGATTAAAAGATGTTTAAGTTAGAGGATGTTCGGTGCAGAGAGTCCGATGGTAATCAGACAAAGACAAATTATCGGGTAATTTATGCGGCAGGAGAGAGAGCGGATTACACGTTCGTGGAAGTGGGAACCGTTTATAACAGCGACGTCGCGGCTCCCAGGTTGTAGAAGCGCGCGGTGTTTCGCGGTGGTTAGAGTTGGTAGTTTCGAAGTTTGGAACAAATTAGTTGTTGTTGTTGTTGGACCAAGAATGGACGTGGAGGAATTTCGGGAACGCGGCAAGGAGATGGTGGATTACATATGCCAGTACATGCAGGAGATGGGCGAGAGAAGGGTGACGCCGGCCGTTGAACCTGGATATCTTAGGAAACTTCTACCAGCAGAAGCCCCCGTGAAGGGAGAACCGTGGGAAGACATTATGTCCGATGTGGATGGAAAGATCATGCCAGGCGTTACGCATTGGCAACATCCTAGGTTTCACGCGTATTTTCCGTCCGGAAACTCGTATCCTTCCATACTTGGAGACATGCTTTCCGACGCCATCGGCTGCATCGGTTTCTCATGGGTAAGCGATTCGATTCGTTATTTACATTTGATGAGCAAGTAATTATTAAAGTAAATTTCAGGCTGCGAGTCCTGCGTGCACCGAATTAGAGACAATCGTCATGGATTGGCTTGGAAAGGCTATAGGTTTGCCGGAAGACTTTATAACTTCAACTCCGAAGAGCACCGGTGGAGGTGTCATCCAGTCTTCGGCGAGTGAATGCGTGCTGGTCAGCATGTTGGCAGCCAGAAATCAGGCAATCAATCACCTGAAAAAGTCCAGTCCGGATGTAGACGATAGCGTGTTTCTACCTAGACTCATAGCGTATTGCTCGCAGGAATCGCATTCTTGTGTGGAGAAAGCCGCTATGATTCTTTTGGTAAAGTTGCGGATTTTGGATCCGGATGAGAACTGTAGCTTAAGGGGTGAAACTCTCAGGAAAGCTATGGAAGAGGATGAAGCTGCAGGATTGGTTCCCTTCTTCGTTTCCACGACTCTCGGTTCTACTGCTTGCTGCTCTTTTGACAACCTGGTGGAGATAGGACCTATTTGCAGGGCGAAACCCTGCACTTGGCTGCACGTTGATGGAGCGTATGCAGGAAACGCATTTATCTGTCCTGAACTTAAATCTCTGATGGCAGGTATTGAGCACGCCGACTCCTTCAACACTAACCCAAACAAATGGCTGTTGGTTAACTTCGATTGTTCCTGTTTGTGGGTGCGCGATAGGCTTCGATTAACTGGAGCTCTCGTGGTAGATCCACTTTACCTGCAGCACGCAAACAGCGATGAAGCCATCGACTATAGACATTGGGGGATACCTCTTAGCAGACGTTTCCGCTCACTGAAGCTTTGGTTCGTTATCAGGAAATACGGCATCGAAGGACTTCAAGCTTATATTAGGAACCATATAGCCCTGGCCAAGAAATTCGAAGAACTTGTAAAAATAGATCACAGATTTGAAATCGTAAACGATGTTCGCTTGGGTCTAGTTTGCTTTCGGCTGAAAGGCTGCGATTCCCTGAACAGAAACCTGTTGGCTACCATAAATGCCTCAGGTAAATTGCACATGATCCCATCAATGGTCAAAGGAAAGTACATCATCAGATTCTGCGTGGTGACGGAAAAGGCCTGCGAGGCTGACATCGTTACTGCTTGGAAGGTGATCAATGAGCACGCCACTGATATTCTGGACTCCCAGAAACCCGCTACACCCGAGGTCGTTGCCAGACCTCCACTCACCAGGCAAAAGTCCAGGCGATTCTCTTTCACCAGGAGCGTTTCCAGGGATATCTACAAGAGGACCATGAGCAAATCCAACTTGCACGATGGTGCCACGCCCATCCTCATACCCGACGACGAGACGGACTCGCCCGAATACAATGACGGAATCCTGGAAGCCATCACCAACGAAGATGATGATGTTTTCATCACCAAAGACTTCAACGATTTCAGCATTAAGGAGGAGCCAAAATGCCAAAGAGTTTAGGACATCTCCTCACGCAATTCTTGAGGCTAACACATTTTTTTTATACTCTCTCTCTCTATAATTGTATCATCATCAGTATTACTTAAGATTATATATATAAATAACTTTAAAATATAACTTATTCCTATTATTCAATATGCAAATCCTTAATTTTTATCAATGTACTGCATAGTAACATAACAATTAGTACTATACATGCACTTCTCTCACTATCAATCACATAAAACTTTGGTTTTGTATAGATTGAGCAAGTTTATTTAATAATAGTGAATTATGAAATTTAGCTTGTGCAGTACTTTCTAAGGAATTCCACTTAAAACCCATTTAGTTACAAATATTAAAGAAACACTCATTTTGACCATCACCACTTTATTAAGAAAACAACAAGCATAACCTACAATACTAAATCAAGAATAGTTTTTATCAATAGGAGTTTTCCATAGTGAAAATACAAAATTAATTCAAATTGTGCTAAGCATACTGACAAGAACTTATACAGGCAGATTTTCACAAATTGATGCAGTGTAATTTAAACATTTAGGAGGCAAAGAAATTTCAACCCTATGATAAGTAATATTTACCTCCGACATCAGTGATGATCCAATCAGGCAATGCTAAACTGACAAAAGCAAAAACATTTGCAGCCATAAACAGAGTGCCCGAGATAAGTGTTAATTTATCCATGGCCCTATCAAATTATGCTTTACTTTATTTATGCACACAGAACACAAACACTATATATATTATATATCAAATTTGTTAAAAAGGAAACGAAATTTACAAACACAAACAACAACCAACATATATAAACATTTTCATCAGCTGATTCGCACCAGGGTGTCTCAAGCGCAAACGGTTGGATTCAGACAGTTGGTAGTACGTTCATACCCCCATGGTTGGAGAGAAGAAGATCTAATTTGAACGATAATGTAGATATCTGTAATATGGTTCAAACACTTTTGTATAAAAAACATCTATAATTGCATGTTGTTTTACATATATTTTGTTTTTTTATTGATATTCCTTTACTGAATTTCTAAACAGAAACGTAGAAACGTGCTTTGTGAATTGTGAAGTTAGAATTTGTTCAATTTGTTGTATATTAGCAAGCAAGTAATATTCTTTCAATTATTCTATGTTAAACTATGTTCAAAGTGTTAATATACTTTTTTTGGTTCTACTTTGTATTTGTTTGTTTGTTCTGTAACTTCCAACTTGGAAGTATGCAACTTAGCTCGCACTTTTTCAGTGCATGTGGCCAGTCAATGACTTATTAAACACAACAAAGGAAATAAAATAAATAAGCATTTACATACAATTATCTAACCCATAACACCACAGAGAGAGAAAATAATAATATAACTCTTCACGAGCAGGGGCCTGTCAGCTCTTAGCACAGCGGGGAGGGCCACGGAGAGGTAAGTAATGTATCATGTGAAGTGTTATAGGGAAGACATATCAATAAATATATATAAAAAAAAAAAGGTGATAATAAATAAATAAATAGATTAAATCAGATACATATACATATAAATTAAATAGATATATAAAATTAATAAATAGATAAAATTAAATAAATATATAAAACTAAAATGAGTTAAATAAGTGGAACAAAAACAAATGAATATATATAAAAAACAGAAAAATCATCAATAAATAATAAAAGAATTTAAACAACACATCCTGAATTTTTAATAAAAATTAAAATCAATCTATAAATCTTAGTCTCTTCCGTTGTCAGCAACACCTCTATGGAGGTTGGAAGATCTATATTATTCGCTATCAGCTTATTCAATAGGACATTCGTGTGTATAAAATTATTCGGACATTCAAAAAATATGTGATTTGCGGTGGCAGTCATACCGCAAATACACTGAGGAGATTGCACTATGTTCATTCGGAATAAATGGGCTGCGGATCTGTCGTGTCCAGAACGCAATCTACACAAAGTCGACACCTCTGATTTTTTTGTGAAACCCATTGTCACGAACCATGGTATTGTCCCGACTACCTTATTCCACTCAAAAAATCGTTTGCCTTTGGTTCGTGATATATCCGTGTATGTATATTGCCACTTATCTAGTTCCTCTTTCCTTATGATTGGATATAAATCTGTATATGTTACGGTCTCCATCATGTTCGTTCCTACATGTCCCTCAGAGGCTAGTGCATCTGCCCTGTCATTACCAGGTATGCCCGTATGTCCCGGTATCCAAGAGAAGGATACACTGATGCCTGATCTCTCCAACTTGCCTAATATATCCTTGATTTTAGGAATTATATAATTGTCTTTTGAAGAGATTTGTGTGGATTCGATTGCATCCATCGCACTTTTCGAATCAGAAAATAACACTGACTTCCTCCAACCATGTAGTTGGATCATTCTCAGAGCCCTATAGATTGCGTATAGCTCTGCTGAGTAGATTGAGGATAGTGGTGAGATACATCCACACTCAGATACATCAGGTTGCTCGACATATATCCCATAAGCGCATGATCTAGGATCCTGCTTAACCGAACCATCTGTGTATATGTGAATGTGGTCCTTCCAATAATTATTTATAAATAATAAAAACTTTTGAATAATTTCTTGCCTCGGAATATTTTCGTCACATCTTTTCATAAAATCGACACGGTTCCACTTTTTAAAACGAACATTTATTGACAAATTAAAATAATCTTGACTGGATGTATTATAAATACGGTATTCCCATTGGCTCATGATATTGTATGCTTTAATTATTAATGGCATCCCTTTGCTTGGCCAAAAGGGACAAGCACCAAATAAAAAAGCCGCTCGCCGTATGGCCTTTATCACCGGTGTATTTCCTTGAGCCATAATTCTGAGGATGTACTTTTTTGTACTGCTTTCTCTTCTGATACTCAGCGGGACCATATTCGCCTCCACATGCAGAGAGTTGACAGGGCTAGTACGAAGCATGCCTAGAGCGATTCTTATTGCCTTATTCTGGATTCTGTCAAGAGCTAAAAGTTTATTTTTTGCACAAAACGAAAATATAAAACCTGCGTATTCCAATCTGGGACGAATATACGACTTATAAAATGTTAAAATAGTTGCTGGGTCAGATCCCCAATCAAAGCTTGTGATCGCTCTGAGCATATTAATTCCCTTCTCCGTGGATTTCAGTGTTTTAGCCAATTGTGTGTTCCATGATAATTTGCTATCTAGCCATACTCCCAAGAATTTCATTTCTTTAACCCACTCTACCTGTCGACCGTCCAATGTGACCGGCGGGACATACATTGGTTTACTTCTGGAGAAGAGAATACATTTAGTTTTTTCTTGCGATATTGTTAAATTTTTATTCCTTAAGTAGTTCGCTATATTTTTAAGGCACCTCTCTACTTTCACAGTTGTAGTGTATATATTAGAACCCGCCCCATAGATGACAATGTCATCAGCGTAAATTAAAATATACACACCCTCCACCATTATCACATCAATATCACAGATAAATAAATTAAAAAGTAGGGGGCTAAGGGGACTACCCTGCGGTAAACCCATGTAGGATTTTCTTTGGTATTGTTCCATTCCTGTTATAAAAATATTTCTTTCTCCACATAGGGACATAACACAATTAATTAAAACAGATGGAAGGTTTTTTCCGATTAAAACTTCTTTTAAAATTTCTATTGATACATTATCATATGCAGCCTTAATGTCCAAAAAACATGCTACTAAATGATAATTTTGGGAAAAGGCGCTATATATATCTGCCAGTATCGTTGCAATATTGTCCTGCGAACCACGACTTCTTCGGAAGCCCGTAAAGAAATCTGGCAATATGTTATATTCCTCGCACCATTTTTCCAGCCTATTTTTTATTATCGACTCGAATGTTTTCTTCATGCATGAGGACAAAGCGATCGGTCTATAACTGGCTGGCGAGGAGCTCAATGCGCCAGGTTTTAAAATAGGAACAATCTTTGTTTCCTTCCAAACATAAGGGACGTCACTACCATTTAAAAGTTGGTTATAAAATTTAATTAAAACTGTTTTGTCTTTCCGAGGGAGTTCCCTTATCATTGGGTATGATATGTAGTCTGGTCCTACCGCTGTGTCTCTGGCTTTCACAAGCACTGCCTCTAATTCCTCCGACGTTATGGCATCTACTAGATGTTGATAAGACACCACTCCCACTGATGGGGTCACCATCCGACATGATTGGACATAGTCCGGAGCCAGCTTACATAGAAACTCCTCCGTCCACTCCAAACTGAAGGATGAGCTCTCACCGAGACCATCCGAGAAGCCCTTGAATGCCCTGATCTTTTTCCAGACCTCTGTAGGTTTTGAGTTTCTGTTCAGACTACCACAGAAATTTCGAAAGCTTTCCCTCTTTTTCCCTTTTAAAAGTCGTTTAGTTAGGGCCATCTGTTGTCTAGCTTTAAGATAGTGCTCAATACGTCCTGTCTTATGGAAGATAGCTATTAAGCGCTTCCTCTTAGCAACTGCTTTGCTACATTCATCATCCCACCATGGGCATGGTGGCCTCGACATAGAAGATAACGGTCCATGACATTCTTTAGCAGTGTTTAGTATTTTGTTTTGAAAATTTTCATATTGGATGTCTTCTACTGAGCTATCTTCCAGCATAGCTTTGTACCTTCCCCAATCAATCCTCCTGCTTCGTAATCGCAATCCCGAACCACCACTCCAATTTCGACGGCGAAGGTTCAACTTGACTTCCGTCAATATTGGTGAATGGTCACTACCAAATGTATCCAGAAATGTATGGGTCTTGCAATTCAGTGCAATATCCGGAGTTGATATTACCAGATCCAGGACACTGGACTTGGTACATGTAATATGAGTTGGATGACCATCATTCAGAATTACCAGGTTTTTGTCTTCTACAAATTTGTCTAGTTCTCTTCCATTAGCATTTGTTGTTATGTGGCCCCACAGAGGGTGGTGTCCATTGAAGTCACCCAACAATAAAAATGGACCTGTTATGTGCGAGAACAAGTTTCTCCAATGATCCTCCAACATGATTACATCCGGCGGGACGTATCCGGCTATAATAAAGATCGGTCCTATCTTTCCCACTATAAATTGAGATTTTGGGGGATGAACAAAGTCTACATTTATTATCTTCAAATCAAGGTCCTTTCTATACAAGAGTGCTACACCTCCTTTGCCATCATCTCTGGTATCCTGGTATGCTCTATACCCAGGTGTAGCAATTAACATTCCTGGTTTAATCCAGGTTTCTGATAAGGCTATAATATCAATGTTTTCTTTGTTTGATAGTTGGAATAAATCTACAGAGTTAGAGCGGAAGGCTCTGATATTCCAACTAAGTATTTTAAACGTATTACTTATAGCCATATTTTATTTATTTATTTTTTTTTTCCTCTATATTATATGTTTCTTGCTGTTTTCCGCTCAGTAGGTTGTATCTGATTCCGCGGTGTTTGGGTCTAAATTATTGCTCCTAGATTGGAGCAGATCTATTGAGGAGATAATTGAGTCGACCGCTGAAGCGCAGTCCGGGTTGTCGAAAATTGAAGGAACCTCCAGGGCTTGCCGGAGGATACCAATAAGTTTTTGGATTGTATTCGATCTAATCTCCTCCTCGGACCTAGCAGGCATGAAAGCTAGTTTCCTCGGTTCGGATGTTTCTCTTCCTGCTTTATTATTATTTGTGTTGTTTGCCTCAAACGTTCGTGGTTTCTTACGTTTAGGCGATACTGTTTCTGCTGCTGTGTTTCTTTTTTTCAAGAAGGATTTAACTTTATGTATTTTGTTGGTAGAGGCTTTTGCAAAGGTTTCTTTCATTTTGTTTACGTATGACGGCAACATGTCTGATAAAGAGCCCTCGCATGATTGCAGGGTTTTAGGGAAGTCCCTATCGTAAACCGAATTCATCTGTGTTGGCCTGTACAAACTTGCTGCTTCCTGGTAGGAGTAATTGTGTCTCACCATTGTTTCTTTGATCTCCTTTTGCTTGTAGTATTCCGGGCAGACTCTCTCCGATAATTTTTTATTGAATTCGGTGGTGTAATGATCACCGCCGCAGAATAGGCATATCGGGTTGTTCTTGTTTGGGCAGTTCTCTAGGTCGTGGAATTCAGAACAGGCTGGGCATTTTGTTCCTGCATTTTTACAAATTTTTTTTGGATGTCCATACCTCATACATCCATGGCACTGAATTGTCCTCGGAATGTAAGGCTGTGGAGTTCTGTAATTGTGGAATAATATTACCGACTTAGGTAATAACTTTCCACGGAAAGTAACTAATATGGTGTTTGTAGGTAAGTAGATTGGGTTGCCTGCTTCATCGCTCGCTCTGCGCTTCAACCTCTCGACTTTCAAAACAATTCGTTTATCATCTGTCGTCATGTTCTCAAGAATCTCTTCCTCTGTTATTTCTCTATCTATATTCCTGATTATGCCTTTTGATGATACAAGGTGAGATGGGATGTACGCTTTAAGACCTTCTTGAATGCATATGGTGGAGTTTAAGAAGTTATTCGCTGCTATTCCTGTTTTAAAGGATACCGCTACTCTATTCCTCCCTCTACCATCTATTTTTGTCACGAACGCAATTTTGTATTTATCAACTTTCTTTCCCATTTGCAGAGGGCGCAGAGATACATTCGGTATTATTGGTTCTAGTTGAACCACAAAAGGACCTACGTCCTGTAATGAATATAGCACTGGTGCT
This sequence comes from Nicrophorus investigator, assembly GCA_963457615.1. Taxonomy (NCBI): domain Eukaryota; kingdom Metazoa; phylum Arthropoda; class Insecta; order Coleoptera; family Silphidae; genus Nicrophorus; species Nicrophorus investigator. The sequence goes on from OY735142.1 coordinate 3,208,089, forward strand.
TCTTGGTTTTTTTTAATAATTTTTATTAAAAAGTCTCTCAATCTGATGGAAAGAGTTGTATTTTTTTTATTGGAGTTTACAAAGTGTCCTTCACGCACTATAGATATTAAATCTGCCTGTAATTCTTTTTTATAGTTTATGTTTTCTAAATGTGACAGGTCTTCATTCTTGTCAATTGCATTGTTTGCACTGTTTATAATGTCTAGAGCAGACGTAATGTCTTCTACACACACGGCCATCGCCGGATCACCTTCCGAGTCTACCCCCATTTTGGGGGTGGCCTATTGACCTCCCCCAACCGAAAAATAAAGAAATAAAAAACTTACTCTAATAAATAACTAAACTAAAAAATATTCTTAACTAAAAACTATCCACCTCCACTAAAACGTCTAACTAAAACTATATTACACTATAATAACTACGCTAATATTAATTCGATTACCGAAACAAGTCTCCTAAAATATTATTTTAGAAACACGTCTGTCACCGTCGATAGTCGACGATCGAATCTACTTTGTATTTATTTTTGTATGTGTGTGTATCAAATCGTGCTTGTGTGAGTGTGTTTCAAATGGTGCATGTACGTGTGTGTCAATTCGTACATGTGTGTGTGTGATTTGTTTTACAGTTGGTAGTACGAACTGACCCTCTTGTTAGGAATGGATCTGAATCAATTAACATTGAGCTTGTGTATCCCTGATTCGCACAGCTGTCGAATTATGAAAGTTGTGAAAACACTGGAATTTCCCAGTGGTCCCACCTAAAAAATAATAAAAAGAATCGGAAGTGCCAAAACATAAAAATACATTTATTAACATAAGAAATGTACATTTGTCTTGAATTATTACGTTTCAGTGCATTTATCACATAAAGGTACTGATTAATTATTGATCAATTAAAGCAATAATTATATTACTATAAGGTACATCATTAATAATGATATGTTTTAAATTTTGTTTAATTTAGTTTTACAATTGAGATTCGAGTAGGAGTTTAATGTTGCAAACAATAATAATTGTATATTGATTTAACTTCATTCCTATTATGACTTTTAACGTGTTGCTTTATGTAACTACCGTCATGGGCGTACACTACATTAACCTAAAGTAAGCTGTCAGATGTATAAACAAAAATCAATGAATCTGTTAATTTTGTGTTGTAATTGATTGCAGATAGTGCGGATATGGCTAGCAACATGTCGCAGGGGGCTTACGCCCCACTGCCGCAATCGCTGAGCGATTCCGACTCGGAAAAGGAAACAAGTGACCATAATAGATTGTCTTTCACAGCTAGAAAGCTGCAGAATGGCAACGAAACGAGAAACGGATATCCTGTACCTCCTCACGTCGTAAATCTATCCAGGAGGGAAGGTTTCACCAATATGACTCGGGCAAGGAAGGTAGCCTTCATAGCTTCGATACTACTCTGTTTTCTAGTCATTGTAGTCTTCCTGTGGATTCTGCCATGCAATAGTGAAGGCACCTGTCCTATGAGGTTGAACAGCTGGAAGAATGAGCATGAGGGTTTAGAGTTCAAAGGGAAGATTAACATAGTCCATGGATTATATAAAAATAGTATCAATATGGTTCTACTTGGCAAGAAGTCCATTGTGTCTGAGAATCAGCAGAGCGGGACTGTAGCTATAAAGGTGAATGATGGAGATTTAGCCTGGTTTGTGCCTCAGATACAGATGCCATATACTGTAGATTGTGAGATGATTGATCTCAATGGGGATAACATAAAAGACTGTTTGATCTTAAGTAAAATCAGTTTGGAGGCTGTGGATTCAGTGACTGGGGAGAAAATTTGGAATTTGCACAATGAAAAGATGATAATTTCCAATGTTGATTTTCCTCAATTGCTTCCTGATTTGAACAATGATGGTATGAATGAGATGATAACAATTGCTGACAAGAGTCCCAATCACAATAAAGTGATTGTATTTAGTGGACTGACAGGGAAAATGCTTCTAAATATCGTTTTGAAATCGTGTATTAATATAACGGATTTCAAGTTTGTCGATAATTACTTTATTTACTTATGCACGAACGCTTCATTTAAGAACTACTTCAAAATACATTTCAACGAGTTCCAAACGAAGTACGTTAATAGCACTTACACCATCAAATCCGCTAAAATTGACTACCACCCGGAGTATAAAGATGACGTTATATTAAATGGTCGCAGTTTATTTGTTAAGAACGAAGGGAGATGTCCTAATTGCAGAGCAAGTTTAGATCTGGTCAATCATTCGTCGAAAGTTCCAATTTGGACAAAGACTTTGGAGAAGACATTTTCAATGAGACCGGTTACTTTTTCTTTCAAAGGTACGCAAAACTATCAAGCATTAAAGGGACATATAAACGGATTCATCTTGAAACTGTGGTCTTGGAATCATTCGAACATAACTGCCCAGAATAACGTTTCTGAAAAGATAGTGCTCATTACGTTCAACGACACCAACGTACATGAGATTAACGTAAGTTACTCTCAAATTACACAAATCTGTTTGAACGATGGACAATGTCAACCCGATTTCTCGGACGAGAATGACTCGTTAATGATAAACGACTTGGATTTGGATGGTGAACTGGAGTTGATTAGTTACAGCAGCGGCTTCAAGTGTCCCAGGGAGTCGATCGAAACTTGCAAGTTGATTTCCAGCATAGAAGTTGTCAGATTGGAAGGAGAATTACCCAAGTTGTACGCGAGCAAATAAGTTATTATCTCAATAATAATATAATCAGCATCTATTTTAAGCTTTGCACTTAAATCGCAAAAGGATTTAAAACTTTAAATTCCATGCACTATTTTTCAATCAGAGTCTTAAGTTGGATGTGTTATAATATTATGTGGTTGACAACTTTAATAGTTTTCTCTCAACTCGGTCGTAATTCAATGATAGCAATTAAGTGTCCTATTTCGTGGTATTTTAATTACGTAAGAACTTGTGATTTATTTGTTTATTTTCAATGGCTGTTGTAATTTAACTCGTAATATTTATTTATTTGTATATTTTCTTTATGTACACGTAATCTAGTCATAAAATTTTTATCATCGACTGTAACGATAATTCTGCGTTTTTTTTTTAATTATATTTGATTTCTGATCCAAATTAAGAAACGAAAATCATTTTAACTACCTTTAACCAAACTTATATTATATGGATGAAAAATATAAACGCAAATTACATATCTTCGTTCATTTTGTGATTTTTGAAATGGTTAACTTGAATAAACTGGATAAATAAATAGATAAATTTGTTAATATTTATCAATTAATATGCAAATATATTTGTCATATATTGCAGGTTCCTACAATATCGACATTTTCTTATGTAGATTATTATATTTAACTCAACGTAACAATATATTTCTGATGTAGTTAGGCACTTCCAAGAGGGAAGTGTCTTATTTTAATAAAAAAAAATATATATTTCTGATAATTTAATTAACATAATTTATAAATATATAAAAAAAACTATGGCAGTACGACATATTGAAATAAAATTTATCTTTGTATACTTTTTGTGATTGGTCATTGCAAAGTAGGAAATTTATTGAAAAGCACAAGCTAAGCGTGGCTGTTAAAGAAGATTTTGTTGTTATATGTTGGCAATAGTGTTGATTAGATTTTTCGTGAGTTTAGGGGAATCCCCCAATTCTAAATATAACGTTGACATAACTTGATATCCTGTTGGCGTTGTTCATTTTATTAGTAACGGCCAAGGCGTATTGATATACACGTGAGTACTGAACATGATTTGTTTGAGAATATTTTCAATACGTTCAAGTGTCCATAGTTTCAGACTCAATAATCATCTTCTGTCAGATTCAATATTATTATCGAATATGTATAGTAACACTAAAGGTAACCAGAAGAATAAAAAAAAGGTTAAGAAATCTGCTAATAAAAACCATCATGAAAAGCAAAGAACACAAGTATCAAAGGAATCTGTAACTCCATCACAATCCAAACCAAAGGAAGATTTACACAATTTGAAAAAAATAGAAATTGCCTCTACTGATGTTACGAAATCAAATTGTAATGATGGAGCTAATTCAAGTAACTCACGCGACGATCCGTTTTACAGAACTAAAGAAAGTAAACATAGTAATGATACTCTGATTGAAATGATGCATTTATCAAAATTAGATAAAAATGGCAAATCTGAAATCGAAAAGTCATATGACATGTACATGGATTCCATTCGTTTGAAGAAAAATATGAAATATAATCATGTCACTGAAATTGAAGCTGACTTATTCTCAATGGATAAGGAATATCATCTGGGACATTGCGTTGCTGAAGATTTTAATATGGGGAGTGGAATAGCACTTCAATTCAGGTAATCAGTCAAGTTGGTGCATTTTTTTTTAATATTTATATTCTTTCTTCATTTATAGAAAACAGTTCAAGGATGTGGGTTTACTTTTAAATCAGAGAGTTAGACAAGGTGGATTTGCTGTATTGGAATCAGAGGGACGATACATATATTATTTGGTAACCAAGCGGGAATCAAATGGTAAGCCCACATTGGAGACCATGTTTAAATCAGTTTATAAAATGAAAGCACATATTGTCAAGAATAATGTGAAGAAATTGGCATTGCCAAGAATTGGCTGTGGTCTAGACAGGCTTGAATGGAGTGATGTCAAGAACATGTTGGAATTTGTTTTTGAAGACACTGAATGCATCATAACAATCTGCAATTTCCAGAAGGTGAGTTATAATATAAATTTTGTATTTTCAATAAATAAGATGGTTTTTAGAACTATGGAAAAACCAAGCAAAAATTGCAAACAAAATCTAATGAATCTAAAGATAGCAAATGGAATAAAAAGCTTCAGAAAAGACAAAAGTAGCTATTGCAGCATTTATTTAGAATTAGTTTGTAATTATTATAGGTGGTAAATATATTTGATTGAATTTTTGCTTGGTTTCATTATTATGTGATGGCTTTATTTCATGTACTTATATTTGTAGGCACAAGATTCTATGAGTGAAGCACAGAGTAATCACAGATCAAGAAAATGTAAAGTAACGAATATTTCTGATGTGGATATCACGGACATTGAGAAATACGCTATAATCATCTACTTGGGTTCAGAGGATTCGAAAATCACGCCGCAGATAAGGAAATTGGATTCGAAATTTAATATTATGCAAAATTATATGGATTCGCCCAAGATAGGCACTAATGTGCTAACAAATGTGCGGAATGGTACTTATCTTCTCTACGGCTGTATCGTCAAGAAAAGAGAAAGAGATCCAGTGGATTTCATGCAGTTCTCGAAATGCATCGCAGAAATCAACAAAAAGAACAATCAATTAGACGAACGCTACTATTACGTTGCAATGCTTAAGGAACACGATGGTCATGATGATTTGCTTATGAATAAGATAGTCAATTTGATGAGGAACTGTTTCTACGACGTCGACATTTTGTTGTATCCGAATCCATTTTTCCCCAAAGGTCAGGATATTGATATCATTGTATAAATAGTTTTTGTTTTAAATATGTGAATAAAGAAAATTCTTTTGCGTAGGTATTAGACGTAAGAGAAAAATGCAACCTTACCAATGTGAACAATCGACATTTAAGAAAAACAGGATTCAAGATTATTTCAAATATGTTAACAAATAGATAATTAAAACTTGTATTTCTTATTTTTGTAAAATTTTATTGTTATTTTAAACTTGACACTTTCCACATAGCATAATGATTTCGTTAATATCGAAACCTAAGTTACCATCCTTCAACTTCAAATAATTGTCCTCCGGAATGCATTTAAACATATTACCGAACGGTGTGTATTCTTCAATAGTGGACACGTCGGCTAACATGATTAATTTGTGCTTAGCCCTGGTGACAGCAACAGTTAGCCTCTTTTTGTCCTCTAGAATTTCAAACTACGGCGAAAAGAAATGTTCAAATAATTATCAATAAAATATATGATAAAAGCAAACCTTGGAGATTTTCCGCTTCTTCGAAATGTCCCGAGATTTGGTGCACGAATATAGAACGATATCTTTGTCCTGTCCTTGGAACTGATCCACAGTGCTAATGTCCACTTCGTATTTGGACAAAACGGAAGTCAGTTGCGTTACTTGCGCCCTGTACGGAGCCATTACACCAATGCTTTTCGGATTCACGCCGCCCTGTGAAACAACAAATTAATATGCAATTTAATCCAGCAAGAATGTATATCTTACTTTTATCAATGTTTCGACTATTAACGATATGATCGCCGTTTCCAGCGGATTCACTATGGATAAAACATCTCCATCATCATTACTTTCGAATGTATTCTGCTGTATCCAATCAGCGTCCAGTTTCTTGTTCCATACAGGTCCTGTGTCCAGGACGCAGATGGATCTCTGTAATTTGTGATCAAGCGTTCTCAGGAGCCATTGAAAATCTTTGTACACTGCTGAAACACACTTTACGAAAATTTGATGTAATTTAATCTATATATTATATATTAAATTTACCTCGATTTTTGGTATCCGTAACGTTGCATTGGCTACTGTTTCGTTGGCGGCCAATAATTCTCCATTGTAAGTGAAGTCGTTGGCCAACTTCATAATCGGCCTGTTCATGCGGTAATTTTGGTTCAATGTTACCACAGCTTCCGGACTTTGCAATCTTTCAAACATACTCACCGACAAACCCCTTGATCTAAACATTTAAATTAAGATTTTTAGAATATTCAGTAGAGAAACCTCAAATCAAACACATACTGTGCTTCTTTATTCTTGATGACGGGAGGCAGCTGCTCAGGATCACCGATCAAGATGAACTTCTTGCAAGCGCTCAACGCACGAATGAGGGAAGTTTGCAGGACTTGGGTACTCTCATCGACGATACATACGTCCATGATCCTTTTGGAAAATACTGTATGCTTTGTTCCAATACAGGTGGTTGCTAGAACGGACTGTAAACCTCGAGTAGTATCATTTAGTCTCATGAAATCAATTAAAATTCACTTACGGCATTACTGTAAACTGCATCCAATTCATCCGGTGTTTTACAATTTGCCGTCAACGTATGCTCAGATCTGTGCTTTAACGATGGATGAATCCTAGAATGCGATCCTAATCTAACAATATCGATGCCGCATTCTTGCAGACGTATGCAGACATTGTCGACGGCACAATTCGTGCCACTTGTAATTAAAACAGTTTGTTTCAGTTCGACTAGAAATTGGACTAGCGCTACTATAGTAGCCGTTTTACCTATTTAAAATAATAACTTAAAATTGTGAATGCTTAGATGCTATTTGTTTTACCTGTTCCGGGCATGCCTTTAATTAAGAGGTATTCATTGGCAGCCAAAGCTTTGATAACAGCTTTCTGTTGCATCTTATTCATGCGTTTCAATATTGGAATCGATTTTTTACCGACTTCGGCGGGCAAAGTTTTTCGAAAAGTTGGTTTCTCCTTATCCACTATAATCTTCCTCAATTGCATTGCTCTCTCAGTGTTTTCCATTAAAAGAGCTAAATTGCTGAAGTTGAAGGTGTTTAAACTGCCTGATTCGTACGTATCCAAGTGAAACAACTTATTTGGATACTTTGTTCTTAAATCTCTGAATTAAGAAAAATAAACTACAATCGTTTATAATAGTTTTCTTTTACATTGCTTTTTTTTAGAAATTTTAACATAGTATATTATAATAGTTCAACAAATTACAATTTAATTACAATATAATTGCGCTATACAGAACAACAAACGCAAAACAAAAATAGTCCATGGATTTAGAATCCTGGAATTCAGATTGTTACTATTTATTATCATATTATTATCAGACTAGTTCTGAATATTTTATATTAAATTAGGAATAGAGTTTTATGTCGGTCGTCAAGAATTTGGTGTTTGAAATTGGCGCGTCTGGAGATGCGCATGTGCCGTGGGAAGAGAAAGGGTAGCGTCGGTGGAACGCTGAGGCGCTGACATTTTGTGAGCAAATGTCGGCTTGTGTTTGGTGTCAACATCAGTTGTGGTAGATTTGCGAAGAAGATCCATTTGAGAAGGCGTCGTCCGAATATTTTATTGGTGTACACAAAGAAAAAAGCATTTGCGAGATGTCTGCGGACACTACAAACGCTAAGGTGGAAAGCACCACGGAGAAAACTCAAGATGTGAAACCGGCGCTGATGAATAATCAGAACAACCAGAAGCCACAGGGCGGCTTTAGACGCGGTGGCGGTGCTGGCGGAGACCGCGGAGGTGGCCCAAGCTTTAATCGCGGTGGAATGCGTCGCCCCAACACGAATCCCTATCCAAAGGGGGGCAACGAGGACAAGAAGAGATTCCGTCCGAATTTCCAGGGTGGCGGAGGTGGTCCGGGAGGCGCCGGTGGCCCCGAGAACAACATTGTCAAGATGCAGGAGCGTATGATTAAGGAGAAATTGAGCGAAGTCTCAGGTCCTACCGTTGACCTGCCGCAGCTCAATCAAACCGAAAAGAAATTCTCGAGCAGAAGCCGGTTGTACATTGGTAATTTGTCTCCAGAGGTTACAGACGCCGAACTTACGGACATATTTAAGAAGTATGGTGAAGTAAACGAAATCTTCATCAACAAGGAGAAGCATTTTGGTTTCATTCGTTTCGATTATCACTTCAACGCAGAGAAGGCGAAGAATGAGTTGAACGGAACAGCTTTGAACGGTAAGACTCTGAAGATCCGCTTCGCCCCCAACGGATCTACGATCAAAGTCAAGAATCTCGACGAATTCGTCACCAATGAACTACTGCATGCAGCTTTCTCTATCTTCGGCGAAGTCGAGAGATGCGTTGTTGTGGTCGATGATCGCGGAAAACCATTGGGCGAAGGAATTGTTGAATATTCTCGCAAAAACGGAGCAATGTTGGCTATAAGAAAATGCACAGAAAATTGCTTCTTCCTAACATCTACTTTACGTCCGGTGCTTGTTGAGATGTATGAAGCCAATGATGATATTGATGGACACTCTGAGAGATTCATCAACAAAAAACATCACGATTTCTACAACAAGAGATCTGTGGGGCCAAGGTTTGCCAAGCATGACAGTTTTGAGCATGAGTATGGTCTGCGCTGGAAGAATCTTTATGAAATGTATAACCAAAAGATAGATAACCTTAAAAAGGAGCTGCAGATTGACCAGGAAAAGCTTGTGGCTCAAATGGAACTTGCCAGGTATGAGCATGAGACAGCTATGTTGCGTGATCAATTGCGCGCCAGAGAAATGGACATGGATAGACAAAAAAAGGAATGGGAAATGAAGGAACAGCAAGCTGATGAGGCTAGAAGGGTGGCTGAACAAGAGATGCGTCAGCAAGAGCAAGAAATGCAAGCTAGAATGATGCAGCAAGATGAAGACATGCGTAGAAGACAAGAGGAGAATAAACTCTTCATGCAAGCACAACAACTGGACAATATGTTGAACCATCAAGAACAGGTAAGCATTGTTTTTTTCTTCAACATTGTAAACATCTTGTTCAATAATTATGTAATAGCAATTTAAGTCATTGATTTTTATGTTTGTATGTATAATTATTTATAATATTTTTCAGGCTTATGAACAAGATGATACACGTTTTGAGATGAACGATCAGAATAGGTATGAACACGATATGCGCAGAGGTGGAGGATACCAAAATTATCAAGGTGGAAGAGGAAACGGCCGTTGGAACGACAACCGCAATGATTACTACAAGAGGCGTCACTATTAAAAAGAAGACTAGTGAGAAAACTATCTTGTGTGTCATCATCGTTCAGTGGCAAACAACAAAAAAATATCTGCAAACTTATCATTTTTAAGTTATTTTCCTACATTTATATCTACTATTCAGTTTGCTTCCCATAAAGAAAGAATCAATTTCTGACTTACCGCCCCTCCCCCTTATCGCCCCTATATTTTAATTTTATAATTGACCAACAGAAAAGTTTATTTTTCTTCATTTTGTAAGTGTAGTGAATTTAAATTATGTCTAAATGTATTATGAGTAATAGTAATAAAGGTAAAACAAAGAAAATGATGGAACGCAAAAGAAAAATAAACAATCTTAGTCTTGGCTCACCTGTCAAGGTTGATGGTTATGGTGGTGTGATCAATGTGGGTTACGATGCCGGAGGACACAGCTGGTCTGCAGTCTATGCTGACGACGACGTAACATGATTCTCCGATGCCAGAGGCCAGAAGATTTGCGCCCATCGTTTTCGTCGATTGGAAAGACGTAGAATATAATCCGTTCGTCTCCTCCGAATGGTTCGAGATTTTCATATTTATTAGGCACTGACCATGTTTTTCTCTAGAATTAATTATTTCTTAGTTTTGTAATAAGAACCATGGCATCAAAAAATAAAACATTTATTTTGAGTGAACATATGTCCTTTTTTTGTATTCGATTTATGTTAAATACTGGATACATTGGCACACCAAAACTTATTTGAGAATTTAAGAATAATACTACTACTACTATAAAGTAAATAAATTTTAGTATTCTTTCTATTAAACTCATTATTTATATATTTAGAATAAGAAATTAAACACTTACCGAATCTCTGGTGATTTTGTATAAATCTCCTTAATGTGTTTACCATCTCTGACATCATTCTCCATAGCGAGTAAAGAGGTAAAATGCGAAAAATAACTTAAATGTTCACTGGATAGATGTGAAAGCAAGTCGTCACGAATCGCCTCCAAGTTCCTGAACTCCGATATATCGGTATTTTCCAATTTGAGAAAGGCACAGCATACCGTATTGTACTCGCACCTGGAGCAAGCACTATGATGATCAATCGGAGGTGGAAGAATCGGCATTTTTATATCAACATCTTCGATTTGCGGCTTCCGTGACAAATAGTAAGCTATCTCATTACGAAGCATCATCAGATCGCGTCTCTCTCTGCTATTCATAGGAATATCTCTAAGTACACCCTCTCTAAAAAGAAACATGACGATTCTCCATGTATAATATTTCATTTGTATTATAATTACCTCAAATAGAGTAGCAATCCGGAAGAGACTTTGTAGCCGAATTTGGACATCATCATGATGTACAGTATGATCTGACCTCTATGCTCTAAACTCATAGAAGCTCTCCCAGTCTTCAATTCCAACGGCATGATATCTTCGCCGCTTTTGATGGTCACATCCACTTTACCTTTAATCCCGAGTTCGTGGCACCAGAAGTTCTCTTCAATATCCTCAACGGTGTTAATCTTTCCTTTCCAATCATTTTTCGCTCGAGTTTCAACAAATTTCCCGGCGTTCGATAGCAAATACTGCTTCATGAACGTCACTATTCTGGGCACAAAATTGTTCAGCTCATCCATTACTTCTTTCTGAGTCAAACCCGAGTCGTAAAGCATGTGAACCTAAAATAATTAAATTATTATTAAAAATATTCTTCGTAAAAATCGTAAAATACTAACTGTATCTTTATCGTTGATTAAATCACGTGCAATCTCCTTGATTTCAACCGAGTTTTGCACGTTTTTATGCAAGCAGCTTTGCAACAGGCTGTGTGTCAACGTTCCTACAATCATAATCTTGTTGGATGGATCAAAACCAGCAAACCTATTTTTAATTACACATTTCCTCAAACAGAATAAACTCCCTAAAATAGATTAATTCATTAAATAAACTGTACCAAACATATGCGTATTTTTTTAAGCATACCAACGACTGTAGTGGATGAAATTAGTGTATCCGGTTCGTAAATCAATAAACCTGTATCATTATCAACGATCCAATTGGAATTATCTTTGAATGCACTCAAAAACAGTACATTGTTCACATCCAGATTGACATTACTCCTGTAAACAATTAGCAGCTACAATATTTCCAAATTGCAAATATATAATACACACCAAAATCCTTTTAAAAAACATATTGCCTTTTCATCAGAAGTCTTTGATTGCACTACAATCTTCACTGAATCATTCAATCTTTCTATTTGAAGCACTTTACAACGGTGCGGTTCACTTAAATCTAACGTATAACTTATCTGCAAATAATAAATAAGTTTAAGCTATTATCTTGAAGAATCCACGTTTTAACCCTTACGCTACAATTAAAATCTTCATCCCAACTATCGTCGAGAAGATCCGCAAAATCATTCAGATTTGCTTCAGTCTGTTTTTTCTCTGCTGGCGTTGTGAGCGAGTTGGAAAAATCCAATTTCATTTTTACTTTGCAACTCATTGGCGTTTGTGTTTTCGACGAGCAGTCTCGAATCGGCGTATTTTCATTATTTTTTTTAGCATTTGTAGACCTAAAATATATTAATATAGACTGCGAATTTTATACACTCAAATAATTACCTTTCTGACGTAGAGGGAGATGTGTAATTAAGTATACTTTGTTGCTTCTTTTCAGAACTTCTCAGTCTTAATTTCTCATGTGACATTGCATTATGTGACTTGCTAGGCGTAACTTTGATGAAGTTCTTTATAACATCTATTTGGAAAGTGCCCACCTTGGGAGATTTCTCAAATAGTTTGACTGGGGTCTTTCTGGGACTCTTTATTGGTGTCTTTCTAATTGGGCTCTTTACAGGCAGCTCAACTGCACCATTAATAGTATTATTCAATTGCTGCTTTGATGGCGTTCTTGGTTGTATAAAAGAACTTCTAGTGGGCTGGCTTAGCTGCTGATTTAGACTCTGATCATCTTTATCATTGTAGACTCCAGTTTCAAGAGTGGAAAGCTTTATTTTTTTGCCATTACCATTGGAAATATCGTACAATATTTCTTTATCACTATATTCAGGAGAGCTCAGTATTATATCCTCATCTATAGGCACACTTTTTGTAGGTGTTTTTTTGAAGAAACTAGTTATTTTATGATTACTATTAAATTCCTAATTCATGACAGAAAGAAAACAGTAACACAACAGTAAGCAATTGAGGCAAAAGATGAATTACCTGCGTTAGTTTTTGCTTGGATTTCCGTTTCATTTTACACAGCGAAAACACAGACGTACATGTACTTCAATCTAAGAAGACTTGCAAATAATGAGACCTTTAAAAGAGCACATGAGCTTATCCATAGCAAGTGTCAAAATTTCCCGCTCTAATAATTGTTTTTTTTTTTGGTTAAGTAAATAACAACAAATGTCAGTTTAATAAATTATATAAAGCGATCTATTCGTTTTACTAGATTATAATAACAGCATTAGTGTATACTTTAGAAACAATTAAATTTGAAATTGTTTACAAACTGTAATTGTAAAGTAAGAAATAATGAAATGCCATCTATTTTATAATAAGCAAGTTATGATATTTGAAAATGTGGATTTCTTTTGGAAGCTCTTTAGGGCGACGCCTTTTAGGAAATAAATGTATTTCTACTTAAGCTTTACACCGCCATCTTTTGAAATAGTATGTTTCGTGTTTAAGGAATGGAAAATAATTAGTAGCAGGTATAAAAGTAAATGGTTTTAAAACTACATTAAATATGTATACTTTATTACTGACAATTTGAATGACTTATATTCTTCGATGATTAACTTTTACATTATCCTCGATTTACACATGTAGTAAAAAATAATAGCATTACAAATTACACACCTAACAGGGTGCGTCAAAATCACTAATTATAAAATGGATGTAATATTTATGAACCTAATTATCACTGGTTGGAGAGTATAGATATTAAACAAATGTATTTAGTGAAGAGTAATGGTGAACTTCTCTTGCATACTAATGCCTGGCTTACGGATGGTTAAACTTCTACCCTCGGAATCATAATTTACTTGCAAGTTCGTGTCCTCTCCTGCAACATAAATTAGTTTAGTATTATAACATGTACGAACATAGCAAATTAACAAACCTTTGGAGGTCTTCAAAGTAGCGTGTGTATAACCGATGGGAGCGCCAAGAACCACGACCCGTTCTAACCACGACAAAGTTGGATAGGTAGCATCTTTATCAATGAAGCTAAAATTTCGATGAATTCGATGAATTGTCAATTTTCTTTATATTTTTGAAATATTTACCTGTTAGATAATGTGTTATCTTTGTAACTGAATCTAATATACAAGTATTTCTTCTTCTTGTACTCGTAGCTTTCAGAATCATCAATGTACAAAGTTCCGGTTGCGGATTTCTAAATTAGAATCGTTATTTAGATTTACTTTTGTGTCGAATAAAAACTTACGTTATTATCCAGAGAAATGTATAGAGTGTAAGGATCGTCGTGCATCAAGCTTGAAGATCTCCTAGGTCTGTCCTTCCTGGAGATAATTGATCCTCCCATGTAAAACACTGGGATCTAAAGAATAATTAATTAGAATGTAAATATTGCATGAATCTTATGTCTTTACCTTATCTAGATTAACTGGGTAAGTTATATAACCGGATCCGGTGTAAGATTTGAAGTCGGACAAATCGTACCAGAGTTGTTCAGAGCCACCAGGCAAATAAACGCTCACAGAGGAAGCGCTATGCTGGCTGACAGCTGTGGCCATCACAGATTTTCCTACAAAAATAAAATGTATGTTATATACGCCTATTTAATTATACATTTATTATTACCAATTAAGACTTGATTGTCGATATCCAACACGTTGCTATCTTCTGGGAATTCATAGAATAGCGGCCTGATCACGGGTTCGCCGGTTCTGGCGTGCTCCCAAAATTGGGTGTACCACATTGGCAAATGGGCGTAACGCAATTTTAGGGCATTTCTGATTCTCATTTGCACGTCAGAGCTATAGAGGTAAGGTTCCCTGCGTTTGGTATCTATGTGAGCGTGGGCTCTAAAGAATGGCAACCAGGTGGCGACCTGGTACCATCTCAGCAACAGCTCTGGATCGGGATTATTGAAGAATCCACCGATATCGGCTCCGCAGAAACTTATACCACCTAAGGCAACCGACAGACACATTGGATAACTTATAGCTAAATGCGACCAATCAGCTGCGTTGTCTCCGGTCCACATAGCGGCGTATCTTTGGGAACCAGCAAAGAAAGCTCTGGTGAGAATGAATGGTCTTTTAGTTGGACTGCGGGCCTGAAGACCTTTCATAGTAACCATCGTCTAACAAATTGAAACAAAATTAGTCAAATATCAGATGTGAGAAAGCATTAAGCCATACGTAATATAAACCATACAAGTTGTGGACATGACGATGCTCCCAATTCCCGTAGTGCACCAAATCTTTGCTCATCGTGACTTCAGGTCCGTTGAAGACTGAAGGTTCGTTCATGTCATTCCAAATGTACAAGTTTTCAGTGGATCCCTTGAATTTATCCAAAGAGTACAAATTCGAGTAGTAGTCGACGACTGTTGGATCGAAGAAATCGGGGTAGCTGCTAGACCCGGGCCAACACCAACCTATCAAACAAATTAATATTAATGCACCCAGAAACAAAATAACATCATCATTTTTACCTTCGTAAACCTTTCCGTCTCTATGTTTTACATAATAATCATTGTTGAGTGCATCCTCGTGCAAGAAATATGCGGTCTCCCTTTTCACGTGTGGATCAATGATGGCCACCAATTTTCTACCGGTTGCAGTAAGATTGTTTAACATGACTGTGGAGTGAGCGAATTTCACAGGATCCCAAGTGAAATATTTCTTGCCATCGGTGTATTCAATATCTAGCCACATCACGTCCAACGGGAAATCGCCTTCATCGAATTTCTCAACAACATTCTTAACATCATCCTCGTCATTATAATTCCACCTGCATTGGTGATAGCCAAAAGTGAAATACTAAAAATTACATGATCGTAAAATTAATATTATTTGGTTTTTACGCGAGAGCAAAATTACTTGTGGCAGAGGCGCGACTCCAGTCAATGCAGCATATTGTTTGACCACATCAGCAGGTTTAGGTCCCAGCATGACAAACACATCCAAAACACCGCTTTCACTCATGAAGTGTGCATCCACTTTGTTCTCGTCCTTTTTACCAGATACCAAATTCACAATGGACGAAACGACATTGGTGTCTTTGCTGTTGGAAATATCCACCCATGTTTCAGCCGAGTTATGCCAGAAGACGCCGACGGTGTTTTCAGGCCTAAGAAGTTTATAAAAATAAACTATTTGTATTTTACGTTTTAAAATTTATGAAATACCCATGGGCGTATAAAACGGGAACGGCACCATAAATAGCCATGGTGGTATCCAATTCGTATTCAAACACATCCAAATTGTATAATCTGTAAGGATCTGATGCACCGGGTCCGGTGCTTTTAAGAGCCAAGTGATCAGCATGTTCTGGAAGACCATAAGCTCTGCTTGCTCCTGGGAAAGTAACGTCCATAGCCAAAGCCTCTGGACCTCTTGGTTTACTGTCATGGTGAGACTTGAAATTCTCCTCCCATGCACCTGGATCCTCCTATTTAATTATATACAAAACGAAAACCATTAAACTAGAAAAAAAAAACACCAATTAATTTACCTTTGGCAGTTCTTCATTTCCATCAGCTTGCTCTTGTGGTTTCTCTCTCAAATGTTCAATGGTGAATAATCCCCTAGCATTGACCACAGCAACAACAGTATCTTTATTGAAGAATTCAATTTTGAATGGCTCAGCAATGAGTTTGACCTTGTTATCACCACATTTGATAACAACCTCTTGCTTGGTTCTCTCCAACACCTCCAATTTTCTTACCTTAGGCTCACCATCCAAAGCCCCTACCACCTTATACCTTTTATGCAGTGGCTTAATTTCATCAGCAAACAAGCGGAATGTGTTTCCTGCTAATGCAGTAAGTGTAAATTTGAAAGTGGCATCTGGATTCAACAGGTCAGCTTCCAGTGAATAAGTAGAGACTTGCAGTGTATCCAAATTAAGTATGTACTTGGAATTATCTTGCTCAACTTTTCTCAAACGCCTGTAGAAAATAAAATACGTATTTCAATAAAATACAATTGGCATAATTTAAATAAATAAATTACCTGCAGAAACTGCTCTGATCGCAACTCTTGAAATTGTTCCTATCCACAGAGGCTGCAATTGCAACCAATAGTGCGAAGGCGAATAGCCTGTTAACAGAATGATAATTTAATGTTTAATCTGATGAACGAATCACTGACGTGTATGCAGAACATGAAATAAAAAAAAAACACCGGTATTTATCTCAACTTGAAATAGAAAAACCTCTGGACGATTCACATTACTAAAGATTTATTTGCACTTTCATCGAGAGAAGTATGATTTGAGATCTTCAAGCAAGTCTTATTTCAATAATTAGTACATTTTTTAACTTATTTAAAGTGGAATGAATTGAATCCTATTCAAACTCACCTCATCGCAAGAGCCATTTTACTGCAATGACAATGACAAAGAAAGGTACAGCAACCATTTGACGTGTAAATTTAGTAGTGTGGCTCCATCTTCACTAGGTAGCTGCAAGTCCAGTTACGTAAATGAAGAATGTTGGTTGCTAACACTTATGTAAACGGATAATATTTTCAGGCAACTTATTTCACTCAATGAATAAACACCATGTTGCATACGATTTTTTTAAGACAGCTCAATGTTACATCAAGTGGGAGGTCGAAAATCAGAGTTCATTGAAACGTAAACACATTCATTCTGCAACGTGTAGAATACGTAGAGAAATGCTCCCTAAATATTTACATTTAATAATGATATTTAAATACAACGGCAACGTCTCACATAATCATTTAACATACATTCTTACGATAAGATTACTTTTGTAATTTTTATAGTTATTGTTATGCATATTTACTAATTTAATAATTAGATTAGATAGTTAAAAGTAATTACAGTAAAGATTTGTAACAATACAGAGATTCAACTCCAAATATTAAAAAAAAAATAAACAAAAAGTTTATTCAATAATAAACGTTGAGAATGGATTCCAACTAGCCTAGATATAATTATATAAAGATCCATTTAAACAATCGACCTTTGAATGAGATTCTTGCGATAATAACTGCAACGAGTTTAGAATAACAATGGGAAACAGAAAATATAAAAGTTTGCAAGCTACAGGACAAATATATATATAAATAAATAATTTTTAAGAAATGCTTTATGGAATGAATATAGAATTGTTTTAATGGGCGTTGTAAATAAGCTTTTGCGAAAAGAATAGCGGAATAAAATCGTTCCGGACGGAAGCCAAGATGGATGCCATTAGGAAACGTACATGAGGACTATAAATAAGAGCACCAGGATTATTACTGCTGCGCTTAAACTTCTTCGCAACTTTTAACAATGTATTCCCGACGGAATTTCCATAAAGTTTAAATATAAGTACCGATATCTCGCAAGGAGATCAAAGAACCTTAATTAAAATAAAACTCTTACCAATCGTTATCAATAGAGAAGATACAAAATGGACAAGAACAAACTCGAAATAATAAAATCGATAATTGCGTACGACATTATAATGTAATGAAGCAAATCAAGATCGGACCCCATTTCGTTGGCTTTTTCGTGGCCCTCGGCCATCCCTGAAGGCGGATATTAAGTGAAACCCTCGGCAATAATAAAGCACGGCATGTTACAGAAACCCGGTATTAAAAATTGTAATAAAGATTCCTATAGGATTTTTTTCTCTATATTAGAGCTATAAATTATACAAACTGCTTTTCTTTTCAAATTAATTGCATTTTAAATTTCGAGCTAAAAGTAAATCATTGTTAACGATATTGTAGGTTTTGTATATAACTCTTATATTCCTAAATTTTTGATTTGTAACAAAAACAAATAATGTTGTATGAATTGATTGCAACAATAATAACGTTACGATTAAAATTTTATTAATATAATAGATTTTATAAATTTATTTCATTTAGCGAAAATTTATTATTGCGTGGAATTTACCAAATATTTTGTGTTCATTGATTAATTAATATAAACAATATAAAATTATTGATTAACAAAAATAAACAAGCGAATGTTCGCCAACTGCAAATAACATTACTCAATACTCCACGAAACAATAGCATAGAAACGATTTATTGCACATTGTCATATTATAAATATGAAATAAAGCAATGAATTTGTATTTTTTTTAAACATTGAAATGAAATAAATAATATATTAATTAACGAACAGAAAGAAATGAGGCAATTACAAATTACGTTAATTAATCCTCATTAGACTTCGGAAATAATAACGTACCGGGAAATATTTAGTTACAAATTTTGAGCATAAATCACCTATATAAAAATAACAACACGGAAAATAAATGAATCATTATTTAGACTTTTACAATTTCTAACTAATACATACAAAAATAATAATAAAATAAACGTATTTTTCAATTTTATAAATTGTTGAAAAATAATAATTATTAATTAAAAAAAAAGTATTTAATGTAGTTTACTTTTTATGACTGTTGCAATTAACATTAAATTACTATATTTTTTCTTCTTAAGTGGTTCGTGTAATTGAATTGAGACTTGATAGAGTGGAAAATCGTTTTAAAACGTAGTGGTAACTTTGTTCCGATAGGTTTAACATTATTTTTCTTAATCTACATCAACAGCAAATGGGAAATCATGCAAATGCATATTGATATACGTTTCGAGAGGATTCGAGTCTGGATTCAAAAAGCAATTTCGTTTTGCGCAAATAAAAGTAAAATAAATATAAAAAAATAAGTGAGTTGTTACAGTTTGATTTTTTTTTTGTTGTTGTTGTCCGTCGTTTAATGTGCAATATTTAACGTTTTAAGGCTGACAGTGTAATTTATTTATACGTTATGGACAGCTTGCGGTCATGGTGTGCGCTGTTTATTGTTGGTTCGGTACTCAATTACGAAGTCAATGTCCTTCGAGTGCGAGAGCGAGTGTTGTTCTTCAGCAGCAGCAGCAGCAGTTCGGCAACATTTACGGTCGGCCACAAGAACGAACATCGGTGCTCCTCTCCGAAGAATACAGAAATAGCAACAACGACAACAATAAAATAAAACAACTCAACGCAGAGACGGATGTTACGCAAAACGCACATTCTGTCCGATTTCGATCCGTGCTTATTAATAATCGCACAAATGCTATTTTCCTTCGTCATCTGTCATTCATCGTACATTTCTCAAGATAGTTTTCGTCCCGAGAGCTTCGTTGTTACCGTTCTGGTTTCCCTTAACGACAGTCGCAAGATAACGATCAACTTTATTAGCGAGACAACCCTCGATGCAGTGAATATCATTGCTACCACGTATACACGTATATATAGAGAGAAATAAATATACGCCCGAGTGGATTTATGCAAATCCGATGCGTTGTAATGAATCCTGCAATCGTTATTTCCGCTTATTATAATCCCCGGCCGATCCGAATAGATGTCGTCGTCGTTGTCAACTTTTCGGCTAAAAATAATTTTTCGCATTAATCCATCTGACATTAATAATAGTTCCTCGTCTTTTCCATCCTATAAATACGGCCCGGATCGAAGTCACACCAGCCATTTTATCGCGGAACCTGGATCTAATTAAATCCGATTCAATTAAAACCTATTTTTAGAGAGCTGCATCAAAATTTTGAAAGCTTTTAACTCACTTGCTAACTTTCTAATTGTATGCTAAATCGCTAATGAAAATAGCTTTCAATTAGTTTATTTATAAAATATTGAAAAAAGTTAAAAACAATAATATTTAGGATTTTCTATATTCAAAAAGTATTTTCATTTATTCATTTATTATGAAAATCTACATTAAATGAAAATATCAGTTAATTAATACTTTTCATATATTTTACAAAGTTAAGTTAAATTTATATTTAAAAAATATTTAATATTTTGCTGTGATTAATAAGGATTTGATAAAAGATAAGTCAAACATTATTATTAAGCATATTACTTCAAAATTATATTGTTTCCATTTAATATAAAAGAACAGAGCCGAAGACCAACGTTTTCCCAATAAACCTAATGTAATTATATCCACGTTTCTAAAGGATTTACTTTGTTCTTCAACTGAACAAACAGTGGAAAAATCCCAATACACTTATGGAATTCCCTGATGGCTTAGCTTTAATATCGATATTACATTTTTATGTTGCCTCTTGACAATCAAAGGCGTTTCTATAAGATAACGATTTTGTGAAAGAAATCTCCACAATTAATTAATTTTAGAGATAAGGTTGTTTTTTTTATTTATAAATAAAAATCACCGTTAATTTAATTATTTACTTTTCTGCAGTTGTATTTTTACTAGACTTCCGTTCAGCAAATTAATTTCCAGAACATAATACTTTACGTAAAGTTGATAATGAAACCTGCTAAAATGCTAATTGAAGCTGATGATTAATTATGTTATACCGTTAATTGAGATGCCGTAAAACATCAAGAAAGATGCGCTCATTTGAAAGTTCACTATGTCTGCGTTCTGTTTTAATGAAATATTAAGAAGCAACAGTAATTTTAGGTGAAAAAAAAACTGTTGTTTGAATGTTTTCAATACAGGCGTTCATTAGACGCTTGATAAATTATTGGGCACAGTGCTGTATTGAATTACGGATAAGTGAATAGGTTTGCGCGATGAAAGCGTACAGATATATCTTCGTTTAACAGGTTTAAAGCGATGGAGGGTGCCTCCACTGTAATGAGAAGAGCTGGATTACCGAGGGGAGGTCCGCAATCGCTGATACCCTCCAATTTATTCATCTTTCTTGCCAAAGATCAAATATTTACACTGACAAAGATGCTGAAGAACAAGAGAGGAATATGCTTATACATATATACGTACGCACAGGAGAAGAAGGAATAAAAAAAGAAAATCAATGGTGCCGGTCGTCCCCGAGGTCTTATTATGGTTGAATAATGGATGGGATTTACTTTTCATTTCATCGTGACAATGAGGACAAATTAAGTGCCACATCGATGAATGAAAATGATAAAGATTTCCAAATAATTCGATTAACTCTATAACTAAACAAATTAAATATGATTTAAAAACTTTATCAAAAAAAGCTAAACGTCAAAATGACAAATATAAATATCACACTAGTACGTTTGTATTCCGTATATGTCACTTCATTTATTGCAAAATGAATGTCATAACAGAGCTTAGTTAAATTGTCAAACTGACAATCACCATAGAATTTAATCTTGACCATAACTGTCATTTAGTTTATAGCGCTGTATTAATGAACCATTTAGAAGAATTTTCTATTTAATTAATTTTTTAAGGTTCACACAAATAGAAACGGTTTCAATTTTATCTACATCGAGTAAAAGTCAATTGTAAATTACTATAGTTACGCAATTAAAATGCGACAGTTAACTTCAAACGTGACAGGAGTATGAAAATACTTTGTAAGAATTATTACTATAGTAAAAAGTGCATCAATAATAGAAAAGTGATTTTCTAGCATACTAATATCGAAAGTTGATATAATAGCATTGTATTCTTATTCAATTAATTTAAATTGAAAGCTCAACACATTCGCGATATAGAAATATTGTGCAATTAAAGTAATAACATCGAAAGAGGACCCGAGTTGAGGATGGCACACGAAATAATAGGATTACATCGGCTGCAATTGCAATTCCCGGTGCACGTCCCATTTCTGGACGCGATTGCAAAAGGTGGATTTATGATCAATAGGAACGCCACTAATGGCCGTTGCATTAATGATGACAATGGTAATGCATTCAAGACGAGTCTTGCATTAAATTAATTAAAACAGTTTCTATTTTTGGGTGCTCGGACCCACATGCCGAATCGATCACCACAGCCCAGTTTCCAATTATAGTTGCATTTTGATGTGCACTTTCCATCAATCAAGACAAACATACAAATATAATTGAATAACTGACATTAAAATAATTAATAAATCAGTATAAAAATGATTTTTAAATATTTAAATAAATAATAAAATTGGTGTTTTTAAACATTATATTAATAACAGATTATTAAGAATTTTTTAAAGAAAATATTTGTGTCTAATTAGAAATGTTCATTGAAAATTATATTGATTGTTGAAATATCTGTAGCAAATTTAAAAAAAACTTTTATATATTGAAGTGATAAATATGATTTGTTAAGTTTCAGGTGGTAGTAGAAAATTGTTTTGTGAGATAAAAGATTAAGATAGATTGTAGTGGAATATTAATATTTTGGTGACATTGTTGGAAAAATGTTTATAGGACTAAGAGGACTGATAAAGTTTATGGAAAAACATAAAAGTAGTAGTTGTTGTCGTCGTGGAAGGGACGAGTGTGGACTTAATTGAACAAATTTCTGGTTGAGAAATCCTGCGAGATCCCGGAGATTTAACACGAACCATGCGATGGAATGTAATATATCTGCATCCCCCTAAAATTCATATCTATCCCTCGTAGATCCTCCTCACTGTGTGCTATGTGAGTGTATGTGGAAAAAAAATATACGGGGGTGTGGGTGTTGTCATGCGTGTGTGCCAGAGTGAGCAAGAGTGAGTGAGTGTGTGTATGTTATGCTTTAGTTGCATGCGTGTAGTAGTTTCGTTTTCTGTCTGTGTCTTCTGCAGGACTAGGGAGGTTTTGCTAAGCGAAGGGCGGAGAGGGCTGAGTTAGTAGGACCCCTCTCCTTTTCGATCAATACGGAGCGCTCTCTCCCCGTGTGCATGTACAGTCGGGCGCAAAAAGTCCTCGGGGACGTCACTCAATCAATCGGCATAACAAACGGAAGGCACATTTCGAATAACTTAATGTCATCTGGGGCCATGGGGTTCAACATCCGTACCCCCCTGCGACCGCTACACGCATGCACAACACATCCATTGCCATGGGAATATGCACCGAAATTTAAAACGAAATTCCGATGAAACTTTCCAATTTTCTTTTCAAATAAAAAATGCAAAACTGCCATCGTTGCATCCAGCTTAATTAACACTACCACAACAACCCAATTGTGAAAAGCATTTTAAGATTTGCATTTCCCGCTTTCCCGGGAAAATATACAAAAAAAATGCTACTATAATGGTAGTAAATTGAAATGCCTTATAAACGTATGTATTTTGCTTTTGTTTTAAAAAGCGAAAATATGCAAAAATGTTTTTAAACTGAAAGACTAGCGTCAAAAATAATGCAATTGTAAAATTTTGTTCTTATTTTTTCTTATTCCATCTAACAGTGCTAACAGGGACTGGATTGGTGATTTTCAGAAAATATTGTAATTTCTAAATCTTTGAAATGATTTATTTTTGTGAGGTGTGCCGGTACGTGTGAAAGGTTGGGAAGCACTGCTTCATAATACCAAAAAATAATATAAAAGATATTATGATAAAAAGCCATAAAAGTAAAAATTGATGGTTATTTTACGGCCATGCACGATGTAATTATTGTTTATTCGTTTAGTGAAGTATAAAAATTGTTTTATACTAAATACATGTTTTTTTTTTCTTCTTATTGTTCCATGAAAAGCGGCATGTGCTGGTCATTTGCAGTTATGGCTCGTAAAATATTTCGCATAAATTATTATTGATATTATCGATAGCAACGTTCGAAATAGAAGTTGGAGGACGACGAGATGATGGAAGAAGAGATGACCGAAAGCAAAAGGACAACGTGCGGCGACACAAATAAGGACTCGAATGAAAAGAAGAATTTATCCTCTCATTACATTGCATTTCGAACGCTTAAAGTAATGACATTCAGACCTCGTTCCATTTCGTTTGCGCAAGCCATCGGAGAAAATTGCACAAATCCGAACGGCCCGGACGTGCGTGTGGACGCGTCCATATGGTCGCGTGTGCCTTCAAAAATCAAATTAATTGGCGCAACATATTGGAATTAATTCGCTCTTAGCGCCGCATAATAGCAGTGCGAGGAGAGAACTTATGAATGCCGTTGAGATCTGTGAAAATCAATTATAGACACGTGCAGAAGGTTTTAATTAATTAGATCTTTGCTCGATGCACGATGAATATAATGATGAAAATACGAAACGGCAATCCTGCTGTTTAACGTTTTCTTTTTGCACAACTAATTAGATTGGAGTAATTGAAACATAAAGAGGAACTCGTTGCATTTTATTTTTAATTTGATTACTACAACTTTGTTTTTTTTCTCTGTAGGTAAACCGTCGCCAAAACGAGCAGAAGATCCACATTTTTTCCAAGAATAGTTATCAAATGAAATCAGTCTGCTTTCAAGAAATTCACAAATTAATTATAACTAAGTAACCATAAAAATTATCTGAAACAACATGTGTTAAGTCTACAAGGTCACGAAGTTGGAAAACTTGAATTTTAAAACCTAAACAATGATTTTGTTTGTCTATCCACTAAAAACCTTCTTTTTTCATCATTCATCATTCATGAAAATTACCGTGAATTAACCGAAAATATTTAAATAAAAAAAACAAATGTAGCGAGACAAAAGGAGACTGTCGAATGGGGCAGACTAATCCTGTTGAGTGCGGGCAAAAGTTAATTAACATTGTCCGATGCATTAAATGATCCAGTATTTATATTTTGCATTTGCGGTTGCAGGGATTAATGCGATAGCATTAATGGGGAAAGTGCAGGATTTCCCGTTCAATTTTCAATAAATCCCGTCTGGGTCCAGAATCCTTTCATCGAATTCAATCCTATTAGCTAAAGTCCTTAGTTACCGTGCGATTTTTTTTTGCAAAAAAAAAACATAGGCAAATCTAAATGGTTCGGTAATCCTCATATACACGGATTAAAGTCCTTCTATGTTGCCTTGAAAATTAAGTAATAATGTACTTAATGTACTAAAAGTTTTCAATAATTTTAATCATCATTTCTTAATAACACAAATATGTTACCATGTGCATTTTTACATTTTATTGAAGATTAATGGAAACTTAATAATTTAAAATGTAGTTTAAAAAAAATACTTTGAACAATAATGAACATAAATATTTCAGCGAAGTTGTGCGGCTCGAAACCTACTTACGGTTTGCACATTCTAAATCCAAATACAGATACATAATTTAATAAATGCCAAACGAGTTCTAAAGGAAGGTTCACTATTTTTTTCATTGTAATTATTATTTTGATTTGTAGCCTGACAGCATTATAAATATAGAGACCTGTGAAGTGAAAAATAAAGGAAAAAATGTGACGAAGCATGAAACATGTAGGTCATGAATTACCATGAAAAAAAGAACAAAATGTTAAAAACAAAGGGAATAAGTGCAAATTGACTGCGTTTCAAAAATAGAATTTTAGCTGCTGATATTTTCGACCGGGAGATTAATTAATAAACCGGCGACTTTTACTGCCGTTTTTAATAGGCGGAATGCGGCTCGCATACGCATTATACGCCAACAATCAAAATATGTCTTCATTTATGGCTAGTGCCAGAGGAATCCGTAATTAAACGAAACGCGATTTATGCAAATTCCGTCTTTATTTGATCATAAAAGAAATTTGAAAATTTTGACAAAATTAAATTAATTATAAAATTAATTTAAACGGATGTTTAATTTATATATCTTCAAATAGATATATAAAATAGGTTATGGTAAAATTAATAAAACATTGCTTAATAACGGAGTCTTGGGACGGCGGTCGCAATTACCGGATCGAAATTAATTGTCGTGTTACAACGAAAGCCAGATTAATTATGAAATCGATAATGATTTAGCCGCAAAACATTGATGACGATCCTTCAAACGAAACGTCTGCAAACGCGTGTATTGATTTGGTTTTTAAATACGAACAGATTTTTTTTGTTATGTTCTGCGCTAACCAGAGATGGGCAAAACAAATCTATCAAAACGCTAATGGACAATGCATTAGTAGGGATAGCATTAAATATTATCAAAGTAAAATAAAAATAATTCACCTTTCACCATTTATTTGCAAATGCGAATTTCACGGATTATTATTATTATTATTTCACGTGCATTTTTAAATTTTACGAAATAACAACTGTTTATGCTTTTTTTGCTTGTATTATAAATGTTTTTGTATTTTAACGTTATGGCGTATTTATAAATAATTGAGATGTATGCAAGCATGAAATATGCAGAGATTTTTCAATAAATTTCTATAAATAAAATCACTGAAAATATACGAACAAACCATATTTTTGACACTAAATTTATATTAGTTTAAAAGCTGAAACTGTAAACACATAATTCATAAGTTTAATTAAAAAAATAATAAAATAAAATATAATAATTTTTTAAGAAATGTAAGTTATGTGTTTATTCCTAAACTAAATTTAAATTAGTATTAAAGCAGACGTTTAATAAAGGAAATGAATGAAATGAAACGAAACCTAAATTATATTAATTTTGGAAGCAAATTGAATGCAAATGCAAAAGCTTTAATTATTTTCCTTCCCAAAACGAATTTTACATAATACGCGTTCGCTGCCGCACAGAAACAAGTGTTTCATTTTCCATTTTTATTAAATGTAATATATTGCGGAATATAATGCAGCCAGCACACGATAAAGACATAAAAATAACTAATGGAAATATCAGCGAAACTGTCATTTCCAAGGTGGTTCGAGTGATTGTGTTCCGATTGCCATTTTATATCCTGGATTTACAATCGAACAGTTCTGCTGCAGATAAGTCCTTCTTTCCATATACGACTCTGAATTTATTAAGATGGCTGCATTTATTTATATATTTATTTGCTTTTTTTTTAGTATCGACTTCGAAGCGAAGAGACGAAAAAGGCTTAATTGCTCAATGATAACTTAACGTAATGACTCAATAATAAGTGATGTATGGCTTCATCGGAACTCCTTTCTACATTTCATAAATTTATAATTTCAGAAAATAAAAGTTTTATAAATAAAAGTAATAAAGACTATCTTATATATCCTTTGCATATTTTAAATAATGCAAATATTCAACAATTTTTAAAATGAAAATTTGCAAAATTGAAAATATTTGCTATCATTTTTTTAAATATTAAGTTTTCAAGTTAATTCTTATACAAATTTCATAAATAAATTTTGAATAATTTCATGATTTTGCAACATTATCATTGAATAATTACGTCTCAGCATTTCAAATAATAAATATTTAACAGTTTTGTGTATATTTTTAACTCAATTTTACGAAATAAGTTAAATATGAAATGAGACTTCATAAATTTGGAATTTTGGCAGTGGAGAAGTAAACAAATATTTCTTTTTCCGAGACAAAATTCTTTCATATTTGTTATTTTTTGACACGAAACAGACAAAGTTTTTTTTTCTCCTGGATTTTTATTCGTGTCCTTTGTCACAGTCGTTCCAGCCAATGGACTGGTATTCTATGCAGAAAGGAGCAATGCCTCCACTTCCTTCCCTCTTTCATTGCACAACTCGAGAGATACCTGTTTTCCGTCTCCTTCCCCAAATCTAAATATTTTCACATCCAAAGAATAATGTTTTCACGGACACTAATTTAATGAATTATACAATGTATACATTTCGGTAGTAAAAAGAAAACTAAACAAATTATAATAAAACGAAGCGCAAAGAGTGGAAAATACTATTGTTAGAATATTGTGTGTAAAGCTGCAGGAAAGTGTCCCAAGGATGAGGAGGAGAGTCTCCGTTCTGATGGTGTTTGATATCGATTCGGATGGATGAAATATGTATTTTCCAGAGATGCAGAGATGCGAAGTGAGCGGAGCTCGGCCTGGATTTCGAATTGTACCGGGTCCCCTGTCTGCATCAATCATTTCCGCAATTATAATCCGTCGACGTTTAAAATATTACCAATAATTGAGGCTGTGACTAACGCACAAAATGCATGCATCCACATAGACACAGATGTACGTATAAATAGAATATGTGCATTTGAATGGCACTGTACGTACACCATAAAACATATGCTCCGACATACACACACACTTCGTGAATTATATTTAGTTATAACTCGCAACAGCATAAACCATAATTTTACATTGGATTACATCACGTTCCGGCCTCGTTTACGCAACCGAAAAACCCCATTCAATCGAAGCAGTTCAATTCAACGATGAAACTTTGATCTCTGTTTATCTCTCACCTCGAACAATAAAGGACCGAACCGCAGTTTCCCAGCTACACGCGCCAATTTTAAATCGACAACAACTAAACCTGCAGACCTATCGATTATATTCACGCATTAACACGTTCTCTATAACAATACAGCCATTGTCATCCTTATATTCTAAGCCGCATTTCCAAATAATACAAGATATTGTGTCAGTGCTCAAGCTCATTTTTTAATCATTTTACACAAACAGTATTACGCAAAAAACTAAATTTTAAAATTATTTCAATGTACAATTCTCTTAAAAAAACCGATATATTACAATGTTTCAAAATTATATAAAATTAATTATTTTCTGTAAATTTATTAATTTTAAAATTAATTTACTAAGAATTGTTTTCACATTCTCTTAATTGTTATAATGTGTGTTAGATTTGTAATTTTCTATACAATAACAAAAAAATAATATGTTTTAATGATTTTATTGATAAATTATTTTATTTCATCATGATAATCGCATTCATGAAATTCAAATAAAAATTTAACATAAACTTATCAAAATCAGATTCATGAAAATAAAAATGTTTAAAAGATTTCCTTGTGAAAATTTAAGTAAAAATTGAAATTAATTTTATTCGTTAAATTATAAACTTTATTTTGAATATAAACATATAAAAATAGATTTATGAAAATAAAAATATTAAAGGTTTTCTTTATGAGAATTAAATTGAAAATTAACATGAATGATATTCAACATATGAATATGGCTGAATCTTATAAGCAACCCTATTTTATTTGTTAAATTATAAACTTGATTTTGTATATAAACTTATCAAAATCGGATTCATGAAAATCGAAATAAATATATAAAATTAAATGTTTTTTATGAAAATTAAAATTAAATAATGTTATTCCACATCTCATGAAAATAAAAATATTAAAGTTTATAACTGAAAATTAAAATTAATGATAATCCACATCTGAAATTGAGACAAATTTATATACAACCATATTTTATTTGTTAAATTTCGATTATTAGTTTTATTCAAAAACTATTTTTTTTAATCTTTGAAATTTAATAAAGATTTATAGTTATTTCTTCATAATCTTAGTTTTCGTATTCATTTTTAAGATGATTAAAAACTAACTAAACAAACATAATTTTATTTTAAGTTCATAATCCGTAGAATTGAAACGCATGTTTGACGATCTCGAAATGAAATTGTAATTCTTTGAAGGTTCTCTTCGTCAACAAAGTAGTAGAGTTCGGTCGTCATGCGGCAACACGAACATCGCGAAAACCGATTAAATTCGCAGTCCGCCGTCGGCTGCTTTTCGCATTCGACATAATAAAATGCCGCGGATTTTATTAACCGTGCAGCCTCCAAAGTATTTATTAATATTTAATTGATCTCTCTCCCGACTCGAGTTGCAATTCAAAGTGTAAACTTATTCTTCGACCGGACAACGCTACGCGATGAAAGGAATTCCTTCAAAAACGACCTTGGAACGTTTCGCAATTTCTTTCGCACATTTTTACAATTGCAATTTCGTAGCTGTCTGCGTTCATACATATATGATGAAGAGATTTTATTCAGAAATACAATTTAAAATTATCTTATAGAAAATTAAATATCATAAATAAATAAATAAAGTTAAAAACTTACCGTAAATTCTATCTAACTCTGCTTTTATTTAATTATCATTTAAAACTTTCACAAAGATTAGTTATTACAAAAAATGACAGATAAAATGTCAATTTGACGTGTTTTATTCTATTTGAACGTATTTCCATGGAAACCTGTATTATCGCCATTTTGTTTCACAAAGTTGGATCTTGGTTAACTTCGATCATTTCTGATATGTTTTTGAATGTGGATCACAGTTATTTCGGAATACAAATAGAGTGAAAATCGATTTCCTGTTCTATATGTAAGTCTGGCTTTGTGAGCTAAGCCGTCGACGTAAATGTATCAATATAACAGGGGCCAAATTGGATTATAATAAACTACGGAATGTGTACGTATATATCTATAGGTGCAAGTGTGTGCGTGTGTTTGGGGGGTCGGAGGGGGTGCTGAAATGAAGGGTGTTTTTGGGTTGCATCCAAACAAAGCCCTTTGTTCCACCCTGTAGCACGCCGAAGAGGAGAAGGAATAAAAGAGAGAGAGAGAGAGAAAGACAGTGCAAACAAAAGAGCGACTATTGGGGAGACAGAGGAAGAGAAAAATGCCAGCACACTAAATGACCACACATTAGTTCCGATTCATGGGACAGTGCATAGCCAAAAAGGGGGAACGACGGACCTGTTCTTCTGTATATTCAATATTTGCTTTCGTCCATCGCAACGACTCATCAAATCAGTTATTTTCGAGAAAAAATCTAAAATAGTTAAGTTTTCGCAGAAAGTATTAGTTCTGTGATCATTATTATTTGTAATAATAACTATAAAACTGTAAATTTTGCAATCATTCAATTATATAATTTTAAAACCTTGTAGTATAAACTTTGAATTATATTTTCAATTTGTTAAATATCTTCAGTATTTTCCCAAAAATATGCTATATAATGTATTATATAATAGACAATACTTTTTTTTGACAAAGTTTTAATTTCAACTTTAAATTCGATTTACTGAAGCAATGATAGTAGTTTGTAGTAATTCTTTTAAATTTTAAGTGTCTTCAGTATTTTTCGCTAAAATGAACTGATTATTCAAAACTGTATCAACTTTCTCGAATATGTATATTTGAAATTCTTAGTATTAACTATAAGTTGCATGTTCAATATGTAAAGTAATAGTTTTTGAGAAATCCTTTAAAATAACCCCAGACGTTGCTTTTTCGTAAACGAAAAAAAAAGTTTGGTTTCAATTATGAAAATTGCATTGGTTTCAGGATAACAACAAAAAGAAGCGCTCATCAAGGTAATCCTAAATGGATTATTTATTGCCTTTTAGCACGGAACGCAGGTCGAGCTTTAACTTTAGAACTTTGTTGTAATTCATCTTTAATTTTCTTATTCCTTTGTGACAGAAGCCCCGGATTGCACATTTTATAATCATATTTATTACATGTACGATCATACCATAGAATTCAAAATAAACGATTTCCTTTCAGCGGCGTCATTGGCTTTCGGAGCACGGGTAGCGAGTGCATTTGATTATGACTCTTAATCCCTTTTCGTAGGAACCATATTCGAGCTGAGCTTTGTCTGAGTTAATATGCAGGAGCGTTTCTGTGTTTGCAGAAAATTTCCAGAGTGCATCTGGATGGAGATTCGATGGGCGAGGGAGGGAGGTTCTTGTCTGTAATACAGATAATACTATATATATATAATTTAGCATGGAACGTGCACTAATTAACAACGGCCTACAGTGAATATAGCTGCACGTTGTTTGTATACATACAATATGCAATATGCGTGTATTGGATTTACGAAAATCAAAGCTCAAAGCCACCGAATAAACTTGCGTTTCATAATACAACATCGTCCAACCCGGCCCTCTATTCAAATATGAATAGAGAACCTGCACATTCCTCTCCATTCCTAATACAATCTGATTACCGAAAGTTCAGTTCAGCTCCACGTATCATACACACACTCACACTAATACGAAGCCAAACAAGCAATAATCCAGTTTATGTAATAAGTTTACCCCGGGATAGCTAATATTAATTTAAAATAATAAATTAATATCGAGACAGTTCAAAGGCGCATCCGATTCCTGGAGTAGAATATAGTTATAACTAAACGATTTTGCTGGAAAAAGTTGTGGTTTTCGTTTCTTTTTCTCTCCATCATCATCCAGGACCGTATAATTTGATTTATTCCGAAGGGTTTCCTGGTTACGAGGCTTTACAGCTACATCCTCGATCGATATCCATTTCTTCAATTCAATTTTTACCCCGTAGTTGCAGAAATGTTGTTATTATCGCAAATAATTCATTTGCAAAAGCTGCAATTTTCATAAATATTCGTATGTTTTATACGAAAAAAATCGCTGCACTTTGCATAATTTGTTTGCGTTTATTAAATGTTTACTTAGATTTTAAATTCAATTTAATGTTGCGGTATACTAAACTGTACAATAGTTAAGTTTTCTATATAAAATAGAATCCGATTTGAAGGCACGTAGTTTATGTGTGGATCGTCCTGTTTTATTAGTCCGTTAGCAATAAAATGAGCTATCAACTAGACGGCGATATTAAAGTTTATTGTTATTAATTACTTCTCGGAGCCCACGCCACTTTTATTTCTTCTCTTTTTTTCTTTTGCTGCTTCGTTTCACTCCTCGAGGCTTGAGAAAAATAAATATTTTTCTATCCTAACTTTTTTTAAGAATTTTATGAAATTTACATTTTCTATATGTAAATTTAATATTAATTTCAATTTTACATTAAATACCATAATTTGAAACCTTACAGAATTTAATTTAAACTAGCATTTTTATTATTGTTAAATATTACAAGAAAAGCGATGTAAAGTATGGCTAATTTCTAAATTTGATATACGCGAAAATAACCAGTCTGTACTAAATTATATTTGTGTTGTTTTTCAGTTCTTAAAGTATTTGTCTGAAAAGTGAAGTTGTTGATTAATCTGAGCGCATGTGTTTGTTGTTGAAGACGGGAATAAATTGTGTGTATGGTTGTGTTCGTATTGTGTTAAAATCTCATTATTCGTATGCTCTTTAATCAGGGATAACAGGCCGTAGCACATATGTTTTCCCTGCACGTGCTGGGAACAATGCCAGAGACACCCTCGAACCGAGTGTCGAAGTGGGGGGTAGGAAAGGGCGCACCGCACTTGTCACTGCGGCAGTCAATATGTCAATTATCGGCTCCGTAGGCAATTACTTGCGGTTTCCGGGAAGCGGGGGGTGGGGAGGGTGAATTTTTCTCTCTTTCTGTTTCTCCATCGCTCCCTTTGTCCTTACCAAAATTTCCTTCACACTTCGAACACCTCCTGGGTCCCAAATTCCTCGATGGAATCGCCCTCATTGTTTATTCAATAAATACTCGTCGTTATCAGATTACAATCATTAAGAATCATCGGATTTGGCGCCCCTCGAGAAGGCGATAATCGCATTAGCTGATTCTTCTCCTCCTCTCCTGGAGCGTGGGCTCCAGATATGCACGTCCGTCTTTATGCATCTTTTCGCCTCTTTTCACTGCGCGTCTCGTCTCCCTTTCACTCCACCATCCATCCATCCATCCAAGATGCATTGACACACTTTTTCTCATTGTTGTAATTAGAGAAGAAATTGCTATCAGACTGGCATGCATTATAATTAGACATTTCACGAAAGTTTTTTTTTCTCGCTTCATTATTTACCGCCGCTTTCTATTTATTCTTTCATCCGCGTCAATCCAAATACAAAGAAGCATTTCTTTATTTACAGACTTTCAAAACAATACGCAATCAGAACATCATTTTTGATAAGTTCGAAATTAAAAAAAAAACAGTTTTGTGGCATCTTTACTTTCTGCCATTTTGTTTCTTTTCTTTTTCTATATTTGTGTATATTTACGTGTTATTTCATAAATCGATTTGCACGCCCTTGGACAACGGTTTCACGTCTATTAGGGTAATGGTTTGAGTTACGACTTTTAGATCGGAGCACCGTAGAATCGCAATTTTTCCTCTCGGACGTACGCATTCTGCACGGCTGCCATTTTGATCTTCAGTAATCAATAATTCCTTCTCCGGCGATTACACTGTAAAGAACACTTTATTTTCCTCCAACCACCATTATATCTATTAATTTCTAATAATTTGAACTCTATTGAACTTTCTTAATTGATTCGAGCATTACCACAAATTCATTATGCAAACACTGATTAATTTCATCATACGTTAGATGTTAATATAAAAATAATAATTTGAAATGAAATAGGAAGAGCGAAAAAAGCTTTATTGATTTTGTCATAAAAGAAACAGTTTTGAATCGATAGCTCTGACTGACATGACCTTCATTACGTTTAAAACTGCGATGTTATCCACGCGCCGCTTTTATTTTTGTTCTTTTCTGACATAGAAAGCCGAGTTCATCGGCACGGTTTTCTTTGTAATGGAATAATAATGTACGCCAAAAAGCAAAATCTATTCTAAAAGTTTCATTTTACATTAGCGATGCTTGTTCTTACATAAAATTTATCCGTTAAATATGCATCGAAAGAAACCGCAGACATGAATTATAGAAGTGTGAGATATGTAAGTGCGCACGTAACTATTATAAAAGTAGTTTACTAGATCGCATATAAAATGATAGACGTAATATTAGGTTGAGATTTGTATTCTTTGTACATATAATAATATTAACATTTATTGCAAACGTCAAACAATAATTGTAAATGAAATAAATACAATCTTTATAAATGTTTTACATTAATTTCTATTACGTGAATAATAATGGATATTTAAATATAGGAATAATATGTTTGTGTTTTGATGAATAAACTGTATTACTGACATTCTTCACTTGGAATTTTCTTGGTATTAATTTGTAATATATGGAGTAAATATAATTACAAGCAAATTGAAATTGAATGTATTATAAATGATAAGTGCTGTATACGTGTATTGCGTAATAATAATGAATATGTAAGAATATTGTTTCAAGTTTGAATAAAAATATCTTAGATTAGAATGGACAAAAGTTGAAATAGAATATTGCGTTGTGAGGTGATTGTTTGAATCCGTTATAATTATGTATCAATTATGAGGAACATATTGATATAGCTTTGATTGTGACATGACATATGGTGGTGAGGTATAATTGATAATGGGGACGGTGGAAATGAAAGTTGTAAGATTCGATTAGCATTCGATGGCATGCATAATTGTGCAAAGTTGTAAGTTGTCATGTGTGAGAGTGAGCATGATAGAGGTAGGCAGCATGGTGGTGATTTGGGTTTCGTTAGGGAACGATGGCTGGACGGAAATAGTGGCGGCAACGGCTACGGCGGTGGCGGCGGCGGCGTTGGAGGCTGCAGCAGCTTCATCGGCTGTGATTGCGTCGGTTACCTTAGTGTGTGTAACGTAATGGTCAATTAACCTTAGTGTCAAGGCTGGTGTTTGTTTTCGAATAAAAATGGAGGTGGTAGCGTTCGTATCCGCTTGGTGGCGGTCGCGTACGGGTGATGCAATCGAGCGTCGGGGGTGGGGCATGGGCGTTTCCGGAGTAGGGGCGACCGCCCCTCGAATGATCGTGGCCGTTCGTCGAGCGTTCGGCGCGCGACGCAGGGGGGGATTCGCCGGTCGTCGAGCGATCGTGCTATGCCAGTTCGAGGACGGTTCTGTTCGCGTTTATGTTGAATGTTGAAAGGAAAAAGAAGCGACTGCGAGTGTGTGGGAGAGCGTGCGGTGTCGAGCGTGAGATGTGCTGCACCC
This sequence comes from Nicrophorus investigator, assembly GCA_963457615.1. NCBI lineage: Eukaryota > Metazoa > Arthropoda > Insecta > Coleoptera > Silphidae > Nicrophorus > Nicrophorus investigator. Next base: position 3,244,352 of record OY735142.1, read on the forward strand.
AGGTGCGATCAGGCCGCGACCCCCGCGCCGACCACGGCTTCGATCGCCGTTGTTGGAACAACGCGCACGATGGTGGTGTTGCTGTTGTTATTGTTGTCCTCCAAGATGATAATGATGATGTGCAGGTGCAACAGCAGCAGCAGCAGAAGGAGTTGTTGTTGTGAGGGTTACATCCAGGAGAGATGAGTGCGGCTCTGCCGCCGTTGCCCGATCTCATACCGATATCGGTGCTGCGGAAGGGCGGAAAAGCGCCCGAGGTAGATAGTTTCAATAATAATTGCAGCAGAAGCAGCATCAGCAGTTGCAATAGCAGTAGTAGTGCCGGTACTACCTGCAGCAGTATCAATAGTAGTAGCAGCAGCAGCAGCAGCAGGGACGTCCAAGATAGTTCGCCCTGCAACTCGACCCAGTGTTCCGGCGGAGAGGTTATGGGAGAGCAGCGCTCGCGGCGAACGGGGAAACAACCTGCCGTCGACCTGATCGATACGTCGCGGTCACGTGGTAACGACGTCGCCGCCCCTCAGCAACGAGCGTCGTCCTCCGCCGCCGCTTCCACCACCGCCGCCGCTTCCACCACCGCCGCCGCTGCGACCCGGAAAGCCCGCTCCGAGCGTCATCGTAAATCAGACAGACGACGCGAACGCGACCGCCGCAAACGGTCCACCTCCTCGCTCAAATCGTGCTCTTCTCTGCCTTCGTCGCCGGAAAGACCCGCGAATCCGCGCGTCAATCCAATTTTCGTTTGGGTACGTCAACAGGACTCTCAAATCGTGGAAGTCAAATGCGAAGACTACGACAAGCGGAATCGGATTCTGCTAACGAAGACCCCGCAGGGATGGCGCGCGATCCCTCGAACGGAGACGCTGGCGCCCACCCTCCAGAGAACGGATGACACCAACACCAGTAACTCTTCGAGCACCGTCGACCGGGCCAAGAGAAAGACCAAGAAACGCAGCAACTGCAAAGTGAAACGAAGATCTACTGGTGTCCAGGTGGACGATCACGAACTGGAAAGCGAAGGTGCATCTTCGCCGTGGAATTCGCACGATCTGGATCCGGACCCGGAGCCTGAACCCGAGCTGGACTCTGAAATTGAGATAATCGAAGTTTTCGGCGCGGTAAAATCTTCGGACGCGGAGGAACCTTGTGCAAACAGTAGCAGCAGCAGAAGTAGTAGTAGTAGTGTTTCCGTTTCTGTGTCCGATTCGAGTGCGCAAGTGACAAACACACAATCCACTTCCGATTGCAACAATAAAGGAGACGTCGTCAGCCCGCTTGATAATCTCCTTGCAGTCGCCGAGCTGGAGTTCAATCAGCAAATTCAGTCGGAACAGTGGGAGGTAAAACCTCCACCCTACAAGGAGGAGGAAGAAGAAGAGGAGGAGGAGGACGAGGAAGAACAAATAGATAATATGCAGCAGTTGGATATATTCATAGAGTCGTGCGCCCCGGCACAGACCCCAGAAATAGAGATGAAGGCCAAGCCTGATGATTGCGAGTGCGATTACACTGAAGAGGATGATAACAATCTGGCGATGGACGATATCCTGAGTCGCCTGGAGCAGTCACTCCGTAGCCCCGATACCCTCCATTCAGAGATCAACGAAATCATCAAGAACCAAAAACCGGACCTGTCGCCTGCTCCACCGCCCCCGCCTCCTCCACAACATCAACGCAACATCAACAATAATAATAATAATACCAACAACAACAACAACGGCACGAGTAGCAGCAGCAGCAGCAACAAGCCGACGGAGCAAGAAACCCCAACGGATCTCTCCACAACCACTAAAGATAAGTACGAGGAGCTGAACGACCTAATGCCCACAGACCTCACGCTCCCCAAGTCCCCCCACAAACGTCCGCAGTCTCAGAACTCGGAGACGATCCAATCGCCTCAGCCGAGCGGCATACCAGCCATACCTCACTCACCCGACCTATACAGTGCCAACAAGTCCAAGTCCAACATTTACCTGGAATCTTTGCTGTCCCCACTCAAGGAGTCTCCACCACCTCCGAAGGAACCCCTGGATCTGGGAAAGATGCGCGAGTCGGACAGCCCCAAAGTTACCTGCTCACAAGAAGTTCAAAACCCGGAACCCCCGACCAAAAAGATTAAGTTAGAAGATATCACGCTAAAGACGCTACTCGACAACGAGTCCAACAAATCGGAAAACCATAAAAAAAACGAAAATAAGAACGCCCAAGAGACACCGCGACTTTTGGAACTCCTGACCGAGGAAAGCGAAGCCGATCCCGTGATGCAACTGAAGCAGCTTCTCAAAATCACCAGTTTAAACATACCAGATCCGATGCTGATACCAAAGGACAAGCTCAGCCAAATTTTATCGTCGCCCGCTCAAGAAATCCCAAAACTACTTAACGAGCGACCAGAGTTACGATTGCCGGAAGCTCTCGCATTTCCGCATTTGCTCCAGGATCCAGATATTCTGGTGATCACGTTGGCCCAATTGCAAATCATCATTCAAAAGCAGAGTCAATCTCTTCCGTTGGCAGATAAGACCACCGAGGAAATTAAGAAGAAACCGGAATCGCCTAAACCTCCGCCACAAAAACCGCAAATCCCACTACAGCAGCCTCCGCTTGTTGCTCAACCTGCGCCTAAGGAGGATCCGAAAACGACGGTGAGCGCTGCAACCAAGGCTAAGAGCAGCAGAATATCGGAGCTTAGCAGTGAAATCGATGCGGCGACGAATGCGGCATTTAGCCAGATGATGTGGCTGCCCTATCTGAATCAATTAGAATCGGCCGCTATAACATTCGGAAATAATCCGGAATTCCTCAAGTTGCTCTCGACGATGCTGCCCAGTTTTCCTGGACCATTGCCGGATATGACTCGCATGATGGGACCAAATCGTCTGCCCGCGTTCCAGCCTCCGACGTTCCCGATGCAACCAACTATGAACTACAACCCATTGGAATTATCGATGTGGCAGGAAGCTATGTTACAGGCCAATTTGGCACACAAGAAGAACCAGTTTGATCTGTTCAATAAGAAGGATTACAAAGCAAAGCAAAATAACAATGTGATGTTCGGAAACAAAAATCCTTTCATGAATGTACCACCGACGAATTCGAGCCAGTTCAGCGGCTCCAGATCCAATCATCAAATTTCGCCGTACAATACGCATCCAACTACTACTACTACTACAAAGCATGGCAAGAGCAGTAGCAAACACGTCAGTTCGAACGGTGCCAATAAGAATATCGATTACGTTAAGTCCATTTTTCAACAGCAACATCAGCAGCAACAGCAGCAGATGCAGCAGCAACAGAAGTTGTACGAAAGTGAAAAGCATTTGAGGCACATGGATAGCCGACAAAAGGAAATAATGAAGCAGCAGGAGACCGCTTACAAGCAGCACCAGGAGCTGCAGAAGCAGCAGGAATTGTTTAACAAGCAGCACGAGTTCTTCAAGCACCAGCAGGAGATGTACGCTCAGAAACCGAAGGTGGTCTGCAAGTCTTTTGCGAATATGTCGGCCAATCAGGACGTGGCGGCTTCCGCTACAGTTTCCGGTAGTAAACGGTACCACAGCAGTAGCAGCAGACTTCCGGGTCCAATAGATCTTTCCGGTTCAACGGCTGGTCCAGTGAGCGGAGGCGGCAAGCTCAAGGTCAAGCAGCATCTCATTGATCCAGTCGGTTCGTCGAGGCTGCTGAAACACGACGACGTACCGGAGGTGGGCAGCACCACAGCCAGCATCGAGGAGATGCAGGACGCACAGAAGCATCTTTGGCACCCGCTGTTTGGAAAGTAAGTCCTTTTGTGACGGCAGTAGTTTGATTAACTGATTGATTCATCGATTTTGTTGTTGCAGCCAGAAGAGCTACACAAGTCCTTGGAATTGGACGACGGTCACTGCGACTGGCGAATAACATAGGCCGTTACCTCCAAACAATTGGAGGCAAGCCCAACAGCTGCAGCAGCAACAGGCGCAACTACAGCAGCAGCAGCAACAACTTCAACAGCAGCAGCAGCAGCTTCATCACCACAACCACCATCAGCATTCCCATCATCATCATCAGGCGCAGCAGCAACAACATCAGCAGCAACAGCATCATCATCATCACCATCATCATCAGCAGCAGCAGCAACAACTCCATCATCATCATCAGCAGATGCAGCATCAGCAGCAGCTACAGGCGACGACCCCCCTGCAGCAGACCACCAAGAACATGGACATGTTTACAGGGTTTGATTTTGACTTTCTCTCCAAGTAAATATTAATTTTCCTTTTCATAATCGCAGCGGACGGACCGCTATTTTGCAATTTTATCTCGAACACGAAAAGACCAGAAAACAAAAATAGACCGACCGACCCCCCTTATATTTATGCGACGGTAAAGGGGGAGGGGGATTCGCACAGATCACCTGTTGCTTTGCGGGATTGCGGCAGGCCAAAATTTGACCCGGAAAAGCGCGAGTATATATGGGTATGGCGGTAGTTGCAGAATGCGAACGAGGGGAGCCGCGAAATCGAGGGGGCGGTGGCGGCATGTTGCAATGTAGTGCAAGGCGACGGTAGAACGCAGAGATGCCTATGCCGCGGGGGTGAAGGGGGTCGATAGGAAAAGGGGTTTTGGCGGCGGATTTTGTAGGCGCGCGCGGTGGGTGGGGGTGAGAGGCGAGGGGTTTATAGGGTTTTCGGAGGCGGCAGCGTTCGCGATCGATCGATAAATGGGGAAAAGGCCGTGGAGCAGCGCGACTCAAGCTCGCGGCGCGCTGACGGCGGTTACATCGGCCGCCCCGAGGTCACGGGTTCACCGACTACAACAACAACAAACAACGGTCGCGCGCACTGCTCTCCATAAATTCTACTTACTGCTCTTTCCTTGAACACTTCCATACCGAAAACAAAAGTATAAAGGAGAGAGACCGACCGAACAAAGCACACATATTTACACCGCCGCAAATTCCATTTGTTTCGAACTAATTGCACGACATCATTTGAAATTTATACGTATATCCACACACATAAACAAATTTGAATGCACTTTTACTTTAACCCATTTAATCCCAAACCAAAGCAAATAACTTTACAGTCTATATATGAAAACATAACTTTTTAGATTAATTTAACACTTCCTGTAACACGATCTTATTAATTTGTGAATTATTTTTCTGCTCGACATTGTCAAATGCATTATTGAATTATACGGTTTTTTATTTTCCATTAGGTTTCTAATTAACTGGATGTAATTGGATATAATTTGCGATAAATTTGAGCTTTTGCAAACTATGAATTTGCGCAACAATTTTACTGCGAATAATTTCACATTTTTCAACACCCCATGCAGCAGGAAAAAAAATCTATTCGGGTATTATTTCAGCAGTAAATTTAATCCAATCGGATTTTGCATTAATTGGACGACACGAGTAATTCGATATAACGTTTGCAATTCTATATTCAACTTTCCTTCCTTCATATTATTCAATTACAAATTTCCTCTAATTATCTCGGAAAGCTGCAAACGAAAATCTTATACAGTTATAATTACTGTGTACTTATACATCAGATGTGAAGCAAGTGAGGTGTAAACTTTGGCAAATATTATTCACCATCCACGGCTCGAATTTTGTTGTCAAATATTAGACTGAACATTGTTAGCGTCGCGTCTTCTCTGCACGGGTATGAATTTAATTCAAGTGCACACAGTTTTCCATTAGTCTGTAGATAATTGGGCGACGGGTAATTCGATACAATTTGCAGCTGAAAGCCTTTAAATTCCGCACGGAAAACTCGATTTTCTGAAAACCATCCGTGTACATTGAAAGCAGTATTAATCAACTAGTTTCGCGGTCGCTATATAAAGAAAGCGACGCACACATCAAAGCGGAAAATTGGATCTGATTCAATAAAGATTTAGCGATGCGCGTATATTAATAAAATTATTCTGCACTACGATGCACGGGCGGGACGCTAAAAAGCTTTCATCACTTAGTAAACAAGTTTTAAGTTGAAAGCTTTTAGTATTGAGTATATTACGGGGCAGCAGCAACAATCGATACGCGAAGTTGTAGTGTGGTAGTAAGGAGAAGAGTAAGAGAGAAAGAGAGTGAGAGGAGCATTGAGAAGAAGAGGAGGAGGAACGCAGTGAAAAGCGGGCGCATTGATGGATAATCGATGCGAGCGTAGGCGGGCGAATTGCGGGCAATTTGTTCGTATAAATGGAAGATTATGGCGATTATGATGATGATGATGATTACGATGATAATGATGATGATTTATATGCGAAATGGATGGACGAGGTCGTCGCATCATGATGATGATGACGATGACGTTTCGAATCTGGGACGGCCAGACTTAAAATAGTGAAACGAGAATGCACTGATCTGACCTGGTGAGCTACCAGCGGCAACGTTGATGAAGTTTACGTCGGTGCGCGTCGACCAATTGAAATAATATCCTCATTTATATACTCTATCCGCCATCAGCAGCATCATTATCATCATGGTAATCATCATCAACAGCGGTAGCAGCAACGGAGAGTCGCAGTCGTCGTCATCTAACGCGCGGCTGCCGCGAATAGTTCATTCACCGTATGGATGGAGTCGGGCTCTAGAATGTGCCGACTACATTGCTCCTCTATCTGCACAATACCACATAACAACATACTACAGTTCTATCTCACTCCTGCCCCCACGTCTCCGTCCGCCGCCGCTCTTCCTATTCCCCGTCACAAAACGTACTTTACTGTTACCGCACAATCAACTTTGCGCCATTTTTTCGTCGCTTCTGTCTCCTCTTGTTTCACTCCTTTCTTTCATTTCACCAGGAACAATAGAAACACCGCTTGGCACTACCACACAATCAATCAATTGCAATTGTTAAACAGTTTCAACAATACGCATTCATCTACAAAATTGATTGCAATGAATAAAAATTATTAATTATAATTAATTAACTTTTATTGCTACAACTTTTCATTCATTGAAAGAATTGCAAGAAATAATAAAGTGCAAACTTGCATTAATTTGATATTCTCGGAATGTTCGATCCTCGTCCATAAACAATTTGAAACCAGTTACGAAGAGCCTCCAGGAATTTGCTCAAATGCTAATTGCCGAACCTTAACCCCATTGAGTTAACTCAATCGAATGTTTAATTAATCGTTTGATTAATCAACAGTGAATTGTCATTGGATCTATCCAATTTGAAAAAGAAAAATAAATGAATAAATATTTAACGGTTTCCTATCAATATATCGGCAACAATTGAAACGATCGATTGCTTAATTGATGGCCCCGGATCAATCGAGCGGTTCGCATTTTGCGACGTTAAAAGATCCTTAGTCGTCGGATGGGCAAGAAAATAAAACGCTGGTAGAGCACGTGACGTCGCGTACGTTGCCAGGTTATTCAACCTTCAATTGTTTTCTAAATAATTGCAATTACCCGGAGGAGCGGAGGCGGGGAAAGGAAGCGCGGATGGTTGGAAATAAAGTACGAAAATGTAATTTGGGTCGACGTTATGTTTAATGCATGATTAAGTTGCAATCGATCTGGAGAGCAGTTCATGTCACTTTGTCATTCGCGATGATAAGCTTTAGGTTAAGCTTCTATTCTTTTTCTGCATCAGAAAGTATGAACTTAATAAATTTTCAATTTCATAAGAATTATATATCTACATTAGTAATTATAATATTTGCGAAGCTGTTTTCATAAAATAGTTAGTAAATTTGCACGGAACTGAAAAGAACATGTGTCAATTTATCCGTACCATTTCCTGTTGGCTTTAATTTCTCCTTTTTTTTTCATTGTAATTTTCTATTTCCGGTTTAATTATTTCGTGTTGCCCTGAAATCGAATTTTCGCCCGACCGCAATTTACAAATAAATACCATAAACACGTGGAAACAAATATATATATAGGTGAAATGATAAACAAACAATTATGAACGTGTCGGGTTAAATGAATTGCGTTTAATGGAAATACAACAAATTCCAAGCGGAAATAACATCGTGTTCGCTCGAAGGCCAAAAAAAAACTATCCCTAAATAAAATGTTGATCAGACACGCGAAACACCGATGGATACAAATCCGGTATTTACAAAAGAAATTCTATATTTCAAACCAATTTTAACGCGACTGTTAATTATGAAGATGATATTAATTTCTACGTAATCCTTTATTAATTTTCACTGATATGTTTTTTTTTTTTCGAAAAAACGTAATAATGCAGTAATGTTTACTTTGAATGAGTGTTTATTTTCCTAAAATTGCATATGCAATACAATAACAAGCCCACGGCGAAACTAATTGGCGAAGCGAAAACATGCAGAATGTGTAACAGTAAATGGTATTAATTAGGTAATCGTTCCACCGTATTGTTATTATCATGAATAATTCCCGTTAATTGCATTATTAATTAGCCATTAAACGCGAGCATTAATTTATAGCGCACGGTACGAATTAAACTTATGCATTATTGATGGAAATCACATTTGCCAAAATAGAAGATGAAAAAAAAAGAGACATGGAATCGAAGCGTCCAAGAAATTGAAAACTGTCATCAATCTAAGGACGTGTCAAAAAGGCAAGAACAAAATGTCGATCAACAAATATTGAATTGACGACGTCGGTGAGGAGAAAAGAAAATGAAACGTCGTAAAGAGAAGTCCAAACATGATCTTTCTGTGTTTGGACTCGGATGGTGGTACTCAAAGAACAACAGGCAACGAAAATATTTACGTACCATTTAACGCTTAATTTATCTCTTTGTCGTGTCAATTAAAATCGCCTTTTGTCTCTTTTGTTTATTTATCTTTGGTGAATGGACTTTGTAAATTATCCCGAAACCCACGCACCGTTAAACAATCTTTAATGCCCTCGCGCACAATTGCTTCTGTTCTTGTTTTTTGGACTCTCGTTTATCCTTTTGGTTTCTTCGCTTTGCCTGAACCAATTTACATTTGCAATCCATTTACAGTTAATCACCGACTGACAAGCTGAGCAACGAAATTTGACATTTGTCAAAAATAAAATATCAATTTTCTTTCAAAATCAAGTACGTTCATATCAAAATATGTTAAGCTCAATGCCGATCGGATCTGTCACGTTTGGTAATCCTCCGCATCATATGCCCGTTGAAGCACGTGCGATTTCAGCGTTTTTTTTTTTGATTATTAAATCAATCAAATAATTCAACATTTTTCATATACGGAAGGAATCGCTGCAAAAGCGCGAGGCTTTCGCACCGTTGAACCGTCTCAATCTACACACCCATGTTGTCATTTATCTCGGCATTCATACATGGTGCTACACTCTCCAGACAAAAGGCCGTTCTTACATATATACCTTCTTTGCCCACCATTCAAAGCGACGTGAATTGAACGCCATTATGCGACCAGGTGTTACATAAAAATGAAGCGTTATTTATCAAAGAAAATGTCAAGAATCTTTTCAATTCAATTCCAACAGCGCTGAATATGTTTAATGACAGCACATTCAAAGCCAACTTGAGATTCTTCTCCTAATTCGTACATTCAACATATAACTAAAGTACAATCAATTATTTATGATTTTGACAGGTTAATTGTCAACAAATTCTATTTTGTTATTTAAATGATGCGCAGAATATGAAATCTGTGTACTTATTAGCATATAGATTGGTTTATGTTATATGAATTGCGCAAAACGAATTGGATATGAAATACCATTATCACAAATATGAATTGCGAGAGAAAAAAATGAGCGAAGGGAAAAACAGTCGTAAATTAGCGACGGCGCCAATGGAATCCAATTAATTGTCGCGTAATTTTCTAAATTTAGAAACAACTCGCAATTTCGTCAAACGTCATGGCTCGTGCTTGAAAACAAACGACCAATTATTTTCGCGTACAATATAACATCCTTTGTAATTGACATTTTATATCTGAGTATCTCATTACGTCCGTTATTGGAATTTTTTAATTTAATATCTAAGGATGCTTGAATCAAGTTTCAGTTTTCAATTATTTTTTTAATTAATTATTATCGTGATTATCTTTGTCTTATTGGAAATTTTAAGTTTTTATATTTCCTTTTTTAAATTGATGTTGTTGATATATCAATTTTTGCTTTGAAAATTCTTCAAATAAAATTGATCATCAGCGGTTCAATTAAATTCTGTAAACAAACAAAAAAACAAATTAATTGCGCGTTATGAAAAGAAGGTCATCGATCCATTAGATTCTTTGCTTCGGCGAAAAAATCACTTTAATCGGCGAAAGATCATCGAAACACGTAGGTCGCCGTTGCGGTCGGATCGGGTTCCATTCACTAACGGGAATTCCGCGTTGGAGAAGTAAAAAAATAAGAAGAAAAATGAAATAAAACTGTTTACACTTTCGATGAGGAATTTACTATGGAACGCGTATTTTTTTTGCCCACCTGCAATTTAATGAGCGCTCATCTAAGAACCGACCAAATCTCATCGGATGCATCATTTCCCATTGAAGAGATTTTTTGTTGTTGTTTCGAAAACGCAAACATCTAACTGGAACGAGAATCGCTTTCAAACAAAAAATTCTTGCAGATTAATGATGATGAACTAATGATCGGACCGTAAATTTTTGCACGCATTCCACTGTCGGCGCCAATTGCGAGAATGCGACGAATGCGAATGTATTTTTTTTTTCATATATAATTAATTAATGAAAGTCCGCTTTCGTTCCGATACAAAAATGCTGCAGACATCGATTTTTTGTTGCTGTTGATGTGTGTATATTGAAATAGAAAACTTTAATGACTTGTTTTGCTTGGGAATCGGTTCGATTTAGTTTCCTATTCAGTTTAATTTCTAAACGCATTATTTAGTATTGAGTGATTAACGAATGTTCTCGCAGATCGAAATGAAGCCGTAAATGTACAAATCCGGTTGGAAAATCATTATCAGTATTTCAATTTTTCGAAGATGAATTAAATGGAATTGAAGGAATTCCAAGTAATTTAGTCAATGCTTATAACAAAAATGAATTTAAAGTTGAAACTATTTAAATTTTAACTTAAGTGTAAATAGTTGAAATGTCTACATTCGTCAATTTCCTGTCGAGATAAAATTGTAAAATGTTCGTCTCATTCGTCCGAATGCTAGAGTCTATATAATTTTCTATGTCTGTACTATGTGTATAACATTCCACGCTTATTAATTATATAATAATAATATATATATAAAAAAATGTCTATAAATATGTGCAAAATAAACCAGTAATAATGATACGTGCGAAATGCAGATCAGAATATTACAGAAAAAATATATTATTACGAATCGAAGAAAACATTTCGAAAGAAGAAAACATAAAAGTTTAACAAAAGAAAAAAAAATAGAAGAAAATATTCAAAAGATGTTCCTGAATGTAAATATTGTATTCGTAATGATAATTGATATTAATTTTAGGTATATATTTGTAAATAAATTTATATTTAGTCTTATATAAACTAATCGGTAGCTTATGATTAGCTATGGAGGAGAATGAAGAAAAAAAAACTGAAATCGAAGAGAATTCAATTTTTTTTAAGTATTTAAACAAGTAAATATGTAATGGAAGATTAATTGTATTGTTGATAAATTACTACTGTACATAGCTGTATTATGTTTGTCTTATTTTTACGTTATTGTCTTATTATTATTATTATTATTACTACATATATATTATATACATGTTTAAAACTTTTTCTTTGACGTTTCTTCGTTTTTCTTTTGTTTGTATACCAAAATAGAGCGCGCACCTGACTAATTTTCTTCTACTGTTTTAAGTTTTAATTATGTTTTTTTTTTTAATTTATAAAATATTGTATCTGACAGAAAAAAATATTAACCAAGTGCAATATCCTTGTTGCGTTGATTTCTTCGGATCCCGGACAATTTGAAGTTGAAAACCAACCAACCCACTCACTCGTTCACGCTCTGTCTGCGCGAGGGTGGACAAATCTATGCAGCAGCAGAACTAAATGAACTAACTCGTTTGTATATTCTTAGTACAATTTAATACATAAGCGTGTAAATAACTTGTACTATTTAGCGAATAAACACATAGAGCAAATAAGAGAACACTGAATGAATGGTAGTTAAATTAAACTAAAGATAATACAAAATAATTAATAAAAGTAACATACAAAAAAAAAAGACAACTAGAAGAAATTTATTACTATTATTACTATAAAACAAATCTATGATACGAGTAGAGTGTAGGAATTTTTAATGAGCGAAGGTGAGGAGATTGAACGAACGAGTAACAATTTCGTTGTTGATAAATGATTGGGGATTATTGGACGCGTATGAGCTGGGTCAATAAAACTGCGACTACCTGATGTTAATTAAACACTAATTGAAACGCATTGTTTTTAGTTTCTAATTAAATGAACGTGTATTTATTGTGATAAATTGAGTTTGGGGACGCAAATGGTTGCTGCTTTGCAACAAAACCATTGCGGATTTAATGTTTTAATTAGTTTACGTTTGTCAACATATTTTAATTTTTGAAAAATCATTGATTTATTTAAAGAAACTTATTAACAACAGTAAATACTTATTAGTATATTTTAATTCAAAATTTAAAAAAAAAAGTAAATAGTTTGTACCATTAATAAATTAAGATTAAGTTCACCGTTATATCATTACCAACTGAAAATTAAATTTAATGAAAATGTTATTGCATCGCTTGGAATCGCCAACTGCTGCATCCATTATATTATTAATTAATAACTAGTTTTTAATCTGTAATTGGTAATTCTGCAAATCGCAACCATTTCGTTTCCATTGCCAACCCATGAATACGAAGACACCGTTAATTTTGTTGGCGTAAAAAGTAAATGTATCACCGTGGAGACTGTCAACAAGCGAAAAACTCATTCCAACTTTAAAAAAAAATCACCGCAAATTTGATTTAAATTATATATTCATTCGAAACCAATCAAAAGTTTTCGAATCGAATAAAAATATAATACAGTTTTATTTATTTCTTTTCTCTGCGCTGTCGACAGCTTCCGCTCAAATTACCCATTTCCTCTGCACATTTGTTTTTAACACAAAACCCACTCAAACCCAAACGAACAAACACCCCGAAGGCAATTGGAGATTTGCAAGTCAGAAGGAAACAATGCGAGGAAAAGGAATAAATTTAATATAAAAAAAAAATACATACATATCGCTTTTTTATTTACTTACAAGTTTGTGTTATGTGGAAGAAGAGTATTTAATAAAAGAAAAAGAAAAGAAGAATGGTTTATCTATTGATTAAATGAAAAGTGTAGACAATAAAACGAGAGGACGGTGTGATTATGTTGTTTTTCTTTATTATTACGTATTTATTGTGTTTATTTTGTTGTTGTAATTTATTGGTTTTTTTATTTCATCCGAAAGAGGGCGCACTGATGGGAATCGTATTATTGTAATTATGATTACACGTATATATGATAAATGTAATTATATAAAAGATAAATAAATAAAATTAACAAAAAAAAAATGAAATGAAAAAAATAATAAAACATTATTTTTCTGCCTAAATGTAATAATATTATTAAATGATACTAATTGTTGTAATTATAATCTTATATCTGTGTTATATACTTCTCTTCTTTATGTGTTATGTAACGAAGGAGAGCCGGACATCCATATATAAAAATAATATATAAACATAAATCTGATTGATAATAGATGTATTTTTCAATGTAACGACACGTGTAACGTAAACATGAATACACACACAAACACAAATTTTTGTTTTGAGATTCGTGTCTTTACTATTTTGTAATCAGCGTTTCCGTTCTTCTGGCATTTGCGATGTAGAGGTTATTTTAATTATTATTTTTTTTATTAGTGGCGGTAACGAGGAATGAGAGAAGAAGAAGAAAAAAAAGGGAAAAATAACCAAAGAGCCATCCAACGATATCTTTACATAACAATACAAAATATAAGGAAAAAAAAATACACCCACCCTTATTATATATGTGTATGAAACAAAATAATACTATATATGTATAAATATGTTTGTATTATTTCCAGAATACTAATAGTAATAGCATTGTTGTTGTACCCCGCATCATCCAAGACAAAAAAAATTGTGAAGAAGATTAATGATAATATTTTATTATATATATATTATATGTCAAAAAAAAGATATGTAATAAACGAAAAAAAAAAGATATAAAAAGAGGAGTATTGATGGATATGAAGAGAACACACCCCGAACAAAAAAAAAACAACTACTTCCTTTCTAGTTTGAAATATCATACAAATAAAGTATATTATATATTGAAAAATTGAATCTTGCTTATTTTATCCTTTATTATTCCTTGAAGTGATTTTTAATGTATTCTTGATATTTAGAAAAATCTTATTTATATACTAAAAATATTATTTATTTATTAAATTTATCAATTTTGTTATTACCTTAAAAAATATATATCCATGTAATATGCAAATGTGCTGTAGGGTAGTAAATTTACTATAGTTAATTCTTATTTTTATTTTTAATATATTTTTTATTCAGAGAATTCCTAAAAATTTTAATAATTTATTTTTTTAGTTTTATATTAACTTCAAATAATTCATATTTCAAATTAATTTGCATATCAACGTGTCCATGAAATAGACAAATGCGCTGCAGGATAGGAAACCTAATATATAAATATTTTTATGGATGTGTCAAATTTGTTTTGAACTTAAATTTTTATTTTTTAAATTAATTTATAATTATATTGCATCCGCACCTCTCGTGATATGATAATTGAAGTAGATGTTGTTGAAGATTTGAGATGTTCGTAAGTAAAGGTAAGTGTATTTTCTTTATTTTTATCTGTATTATAAAATTATCCGCTTTTTGTGTATGTTGTCGTTTCTCAGAAATCAAAATTTTCCGGATTCAAATCGAATGCAATCCAATTTAGTATGCGCAAAAAAATAGAAAACATTGATGTAATTGAATTTATGTACAACGTCTTAAGAAGATTGCGTCTATTCAACAGAAATGCAATTTATTGCGGATGGATTTTTAAGGCAGAAAGTTCCGCATCCATCCACGTGCATTATTGGATCAACACGTAAGTATACGACGGAATAGACATGGCAACACGAAAAAAAAGTGCATATGCCTCGAACCTAAATGTTAATAATTAAACCGGCCGAAACGAATTAGAATTTTGCCGAAGACGGCAAAATTCGATTCGCTCTTCGGTGATTATTTTTTTTTAATTTCCATCGCGCATCCGGTTTTAATAGGTGTCAATTTATACATTGGAAAACGGACGTGAAAGCCCTAATTGACAAACCGATTTCCATCCACGCTTTTTAATCACATTAGGCTTCGCTCACCCTAGTCCGAAGCACAGCAACTATCTTTCGCTCAATTAATTGCAAATCTCATAAATCCTGCAAAACATCTCTCGCTCTCTCTCTCTCTCTCTCTGTTCAACCGGAAGCTCGTGTTTCCCCCAATTCCGAACAAACCTAAAAAAAACTAAATACGCTACGTAACAACGATTCAATCTGTTTCCCTTTTTTTATTGGTTCGAGTCTACTGTCACAATTTTCATTGGAAATTCGATAAAAAAAATTAATGGATTGCAACTGACTATTTAAAACGTCGATCATTTCGTTTGAGTGATCAACTATTTTATTGCAATAAACGTGCTTTTAGCAGGATTACATCTACGTTATGTGAAGTGTTAATATAGCTTTAAGTAGTAAATTTTATCTTCAGTTGTTGTGATATAGTATTTATTACGTTTTTTGCTGATACGCGAAAAGTAATAGAGTTTTAAATAAATATTTATTCCACAATTCGTAAGTTGCCAGAGATTCAATAAAATTCGAATAAACTTATTTTTCTACGATAATTTGTATTTCATCTTCGACAACGAAAATCAATTTTTTTTTTAGCTTTCAATAACATTTTTAATCTTTTATATGAAATTCGTAGTTATTGCAAAATTTATGAAGATGTCGAAATACTGCATTTATGAGAATTAAATAATATTTTCAATTTTTAACATACAAAACGAAAAGCCATTAGCTTCAAATAGAATATTCAATTTATATTCCACAAATCACTACTTTTACAAAGCATACAAAATATTTAATTCAATTTTAAAGCTTATAAAATAATTATTTATATTCATATTATATTATACTAGCAGCTTTAAATAGATTTATTTAATGCTGCTTTTTCTATGGTTCAATAATATTATTATTATTTCGCAAGAATTAGTAGCGATAGAAATAATCTTTTGCATGCATATTAATTTCAGCTTTAAATACTATTTTATATCTTCAATCATGGTTTTCGAGAAATTCTATAAAATGCGAAGACAATTTTTTTGAATTTTAACATCGTATTTATGGAAAATTAGTGATTTTTTTTATATAAATTTTGTAATTCATAGTTTTCGAGATATGCACTGAAATGTATACATTTTGCATTTAAGAGTGTTAATCAGTTGTAAATTTAATAGTTCTTGCATAAATCAAACTCCGTCTTCGCGTGAATTCTATTTAAAATAAACAGTTGCGGGAATGCGTTTTTTTGTTTGCTTTTGTTTAAAGTTGTAAATAAATGCAAAAGGCTGTTGATTTCTAGTCGCGGTTAGCCTCCCAGAAGAGGAATGTCTGTTTTAATATATGTACGTACGAGTGGATTTGCAGGACGGGAATCGGTGTGTACACGGGTTCTGTTTTGTTTCTTCTGTTGCCTTGTTTTTGATCCAGTGGTTAGGCCTACTTATGTTGTTTTCTTATTTCGAATTGGAAACAGATGGATTGCTATAACGAAGCTCTCGATCCTCTATCAAATAGGTTTGTTTCGTTCGGTTGACCCCGCCGAGGTCAGCCCACCTCCATAGGAAGGGCAAAGGGCATAACTTCTTTTCATCCACATTTCGCGGCGTTTCCCTCCTCATTACCATCCTCATTCAAGAATTTCGAAGTAGTCTCCGCATACGATCAAGGAGTGCCTCTTCGAGTCCTGCGCGACAGAGAAAGACAGTATTTGTGGTGTGTGTCAACTTGGCGGAACTAACTAGTTTAGAAGCGCGGAGGGCCGTAACGTCTTTTGAAAAGCTGGAGCGAAGTGTTTCTCTCTCAACTCTCCTTTGCCCAGATTCCATGTATGTATGTATGCATGCGAAGAAGACCTTGAGTGTAAGGGATGCGATACAATCTGATATTATTATACTCGTCCTTTTTAGTTTTTTTTTTCTTCTCGTTTCGCTTTTACTCTCTCGTGACTATACACGTCGTCGTCTTTGCCCGTTGTATTTCAACTCTTTGCGCCTTTGTAACGTGTTGTTGCTGTACGTGCATGTTGTTGTTGCTTGTTGTTGCGAGAAGAACGCGCGCGGTCTCGTTGTCAAGGCCGTGAAGGGATCGGTCGGCTTTACAATCCTTTCTCTCTCTCTCTCTGTCTTTCGCACTCAATCACATCCATCCTTACACATTCTCTCACATGTTTAAAGTACATTTTAATAATAATAATCATAATCATCTCCGCACCGATCATCATCAGCATCACAATGATTACGACCGCACCAATGTGTTTGCTATCAATACATTACAGACACATTCACTCAATTTCCAACCTTCCTTCTTCTTTGTTCCCGCCAGCGAACTTAACATTGAATTTAGTTAGGAAAATAATATAACATTATAACTAAATATTTCACGTCAATATCTTCTGCGGTTTCATCCTAAACACCTGCAAATTACTTACAAGTAACATTACCATTCCTCTCAACAATCTTTAAGAAATTCAACACAAAAAAGCAACTAATTTCAATATTATAAAAGTACAAAAATAAAGGTTTTTTTTTTATTTATCAATTCGCTGCAGAAATAATCTTTTAAATTCTTATTATTCAAACTTCAAAGAATTGTAGTTTTCAAGAAATTTAGTAAAATGCGAAAACACTTTCGAGTGCTAAACATATTTATTTCAATTTTATCAATTATTTGAGATGGAAATAATATTTTACATTTATGTTATACCCTATAGTCTTAGATTTTTATAACATTTTCAATTCACAATTTGAAATTTATAGTTTTCTAGAAATTCACTAAAATGTAAAAACAATGCAAAACAAGTAAAAATATAAATATCATTTCAAATACATTAAAAAATATAAAATAGAGTAGAATGAATTATATTTCATAGTTTCAATAATTATAATGAAAAGCATAAAACGATTATTTTTCTACAAAAAGCAATCATTAATGAAATTAACAAGTCTAATTGACTTAATGTAATTTTGGTAATAGATTGAAAAAGTATGTAAATATAAAAAATAATCCAATAAATATTTGTTTAAAAATAATGTTTTTGAAGAATGGTAGATTTACAGGTAAATTTTTCAAATAAAAATAAGTTACCTAATGTAACAAAATTTGTTGAGTAAAGTTGATATGAAAAACATTTGTTTAACACAATTGAAACAATATTGGATTACGTCAAACACGAAATCGCGAACGTCACACGATGAAGCGAGCGAAAATACGAGTAGATTTAGAATCAAAGCGAAACGTACATTAGAGCTAAACGAGAAAAAAATAATAATAATTGATATTTTCAGTTTGATATACAAGTGTTTTTTTTTTGTTGTTATTGGATTTCGAATGCCTTTGCTGCGGTATTCAAATACATCGATACATGTGCCAGACAAAGAGTAATTAGTTAGTTAGTTAATTGCAGAAATCCCGGTTTATTGAAATCCCCTCCGTGTTTACGTACGAAACGCATTTATGATTTGCATCCCGCAAACATCAATAGCCGTAGCGGAATGAATGCACGGTGGACCTCTGCCGAAAATACCTTATTAACGCATTTCGAATTAAAGTGCAGCGCGCTTTTGATGATCCGTCGGGCGAAGCAATAACAATATAAAAAAAAATAGTTAATTAGCCGAAACGCGAACGGATTTTATTAATCATCATCATTTAAATGACATGCAGGCCTCTGCGCCAACCCAATCATCATCGTCGTCCTGCACTCCACGAGCGCAATCATCATCTGCACAATTTAATCTATGGACAAACAAAAATACGATTTCGAATTACAAAAAAAAGTATAGTAGAAATGCAAACTCATACGTAATTATCTAAATACCCCATATTAAAATTCACAATCAACTTTAACACTGAATTTGAAAATCATCGTCAATCTAACAATTATGCAAGTTCACATCATTTTTGTACTTTTATTCGGATTTTTTTTATTTATCCTATTTTAAATTTATCAGAAAATAACAAATTTTCTTCAATAGTTTAAATTTTATAATTATGTACTTTCTATAGTTTCAAGTTTTTTTAAAGTAACTTTGTTAGCTTTTAAGAAATACAGAAAAATGTGAATGAAACTAAATAAATAATTGTTGTTATCATTAATTATGATATTCCGACTATTAATTTTATTTCGAAAAATTATGCGAAATTCTTTGAATACTTTTAGGTAATTTCATTGTTTTGTTGGAACAGGATGAAATTTTGTGGACTTATCTTATCAGCGCATCCACCGGTAATAACGTTAATAATGACAATTTTTGAGCGGATCAAAAGTGGATGGTATTTTATGTAATTTTATGGTCTCTGATTTTTCTAACATTTGTGCCCAGTTCTGTGTTGTTCCGTGAGAAGCGAACCATCGGGTATAATTCAAGCATGACTCGTGAAAATACTTATATGTAACAGAAATAACATGACGTGAATATGAGGAAGAAGACAAAGCCAACAATAAATTGGTGACCTTTAGAAAGGGGATGCCCTTATGATCTTCTCATTGTTCTTCTTAAAAATAACTTAAACTTTAAGCAGTCGCATGAGAAAAATCTTATAGCATATTTTACGTTTTGTCTCCAAGTTACGTACATTGTGGGTGGTAGTTTGTAGCATTGAACAATGCAAGAAAATTTGGATTAGAAATGAGTGTAGGGTCAGGGACACGGAAAAAAAGTGTGCCACGTTAATTACAATCAGTCGGAGAGTATAATGGCGAATGAGCACACAATATGCAGTCAAATACGGGAGCATCGGAGACGTGTTGACTAATTATTACGTTACTAATTTTAACTGTAACTATAATTGGCCGTAGCGTTACATATTAATTAGTTACAGATAACTGAGCACACTCGCATCGTAGCAACGGACCGGAAAAAAAGATACCAAGTAGTATGCGTTTGTTTTATCAACAAAACAAAACATAAACAATGCTATGCAACATCCAGGCTACTAGAATTTTTCACTTTGATCCTTAATAGAGACTAAGTGATAAAAAAAAATGCGGAAGAAAGGAAAAAGAACTGCGTATTACGACGCCTCTCCGGAAAATCCATATTTCAATGTGGGCCATTTAAATTAATAGACGCTCGACGTCGTCAGAGATCACACCGACCCGCTGCCAACTATCGATTGTCTTAATAATTGATGGATGTACCCTTCTGTCCCAGATATATCTCGAAATGTTGAAAGAATCGACTACGAAATGTTGTGGGAAATTCTCGATTTCACTGACATCTAACAGCATTTCCACCTACTAGTTGGGAAATGGTAGAATCACCAATCAATTTGAAATATTCATAATATAATAACTGGTTGCCTAATTGTACGCATTTATTCGTTGTTACGCGCCATCTATCAACATTAAGAATATTTTATATTAACTAAACTGCGTTATGCATTCAAAACATTAACGATATTTTTAGTTTACATTTATTATATTCTTTAAATTGCAACATTATAATGTGTAACAATATAATTAAATTTATCTATGTTAAATGTTATTATTTATTTATATCATATATTAATTTTGCATTAAGAATGAAAATAAAGAGCATTAAAAGATAAATTATAAATAATTTTGAATCTGTAAGCTGTGTCAAGTTTGTTGACATAGGCAACCAACTTTGCGCTAAGAGATTTGCAAATACACTTAGGTGTGCTCACAACTTTATGTCAACATATAAAGTATTTCCTAGTTCTCAAAGAACCCGTCCGAATTTGATCTCTGAGAAAAGTAAATATTGATGTTATTTCAGGTAAATTTACTAATTATAAGATAATATTCAAGTATCATCTGTTGTAAGAAGTAGTAAAAAGTAA
This sequence comes from Nicrophorus investigator, assembly GCA_963457615.1. Lineage (NCBI taxonomy): Eukaryota > Metazoa > Arthropoda > Insecta > Coleoptera > Silphidae > Nicrophorus > Nicrophorus investigator. The sequence continues at coordinate 3,265,438 of OY735142.1, forward strand.
AATTTTGTTGTTTTTCTGATTTTGATTTAATCAATTTAGCGGAACATTTCTATGAGTATGAATTTTACTTTGTAAATCTGTTTAAATAGGTTATTTAAGTATAATCACACCTTTTATATTTGTTTATACTGCATATATATTTAGTTTAGTAAGAAACCTATTATTAACAATTTGAGAATAGTTGTGTTTAATAGAAGACGTAATGTGTATATTCAATATAAATTGATATCCCTAATATTTCATAGATTAGTTTTAGCAAAGTTTATAGTTCATTTTAAAATTATGTGATTACTTGTATAGCATAATATTTGATAAATTAAATTAATGTTCTTTTGCTATTAAGGGACTATGGTTTCTATATACAGAAAGAGGAAACTGCTGGATGGTGGATATCATGTACGTAAGATGTCGCGTGTAGGCGTCTATCCTGCTGGCGTTCCAATCCCACCCACCGACGCCGGACGTCGAACAACAGCGCGCGGTTTCCTGCGCAATCCAATGCGAGATATCATGTAAAGTGTGCACCGCATTCAGAAGCGAGAGGCCGAATCAATACATTTAGGTCAACCGAATTTCCAACTCGAAAGACCGGAGTTGCGACGGACGATGCGAACGCAGCCAACAGAAGGTCCGAGGCGATCGTGAGTTGCGTGCAAACAGCATTATCCAGTGCATCGAGTATCCATTATCTCCAAAATAGTAACACGAGAGAGAGAGAGTGGAAAAGTAGCATGAAAATGGACGTGGCGGTGCCGTTCGACGCGGAACACAACGCGAGGCCCGACGACAAGCTCGGTGACATAACAGAGCCAACTATCAACAAGACGGCCGACGAACCTGCTGCCACCGAAGTCGAAGTCGCCGTCGAACCGGAGGAACAAGAGCAGGAGCAGGATGAAGAAGACGAAGAGGAGGAACCTATCGCATGCTCGCAGGAAGAGCCAATCGAGCAAGCCAGCAGTGTCGGAGCCGAGGAGAACCACGAAGAAGATGAAGACGAAGAGGAGGAAGAGGATGAAGTAAAACCCGAAGTCGAACAGCAGCAGGAAGTCGAGGAGGAAGAGGAGGAGGCGGAAAGTTGCAGTCTCCTCGAAAGCGCGCTCAAAAAACGTACCGATGATGAAGAGGACGAGGAGGTCGAAAGGTAAGAACCACAACCTAACAACCATTTATTTGGTTTCCATGTTTACCAAACATTTTTTTTACTGTCAACCGTTTCGAGAGCAAGTTTTCCAAATGATAAGCTGCAGCATTTGTTATTGTAGGTTATGTTTTGACCGCTTCCAATTGACAGAATATCCATTACGTTGGCAGCAGTGTCAGCAGGAACCAAATGCCATTTTCAAATTTCAGACAATATTCCTGCAAATTTCACCATTAAACTAAATGTTAGATGGTGGATTCCAATAACAATCAATATACATTCAAATATTACATGATATTATCCAGATTTTGATACACTACCCAAAAAGTGGAATTTAATCAAAATAAGTTTAAATTATCAAACTATCGTTTAACTTAGACGCAGCGTCTTAAGTAAAAAAACAATTTAAGTTGGTACCGGTGACACAAGTTCAAATAATATCTTGGCATCCAAGATTGAAAATATTTTTTTTTTTAAGTTATAGCCATAACTAATTTCGCTTCGATATGGTCTAGTTCTATATTTAACAGTTTATATTGTTTAGCTCAAATTCTAGGACTGTGACTCATCTGTCCGGCTTATTATTTCGAGTTTGCAACTTGAAACATATTGTTTTATAAATAACCACGGTAAGGCGAAACTGAACTAAACTTGATTCATGCTAAATTTGATTACTAATTGAATATTTAAGATATTTGATTTCATTTTAACATATAAACGTATGGAATGTAATAATATCAAGTGCAATTGCATATATTGGAGCGCTTTAGAAAGTTATTATATGCATATACCTTCCACTGATGTTGAATCTAGCAAACTTAAAAATAATAGAATGTCGTGTGTATGTGGAACCAAAAGTAAAATTTTAGTTTTACTTATTTCCTTGCTTTATTACTACTAATGTCTTTTTTGACAGAAAACATAGTTTTCTACCAATTTATTATTACGGCCGGTTAACGGGCAATGACTAACTGAGAGTGCAGCTACTAGCACGATGAAAGTAATTCGAAGAAACCCGATCTAAGTCTAAATATATATTAGACTGTGCGCCGAGCGTTTTCAGAGTCACTTCGATGCAAGTGGCGTAAATAAATAAAAGAACACCACGGTCGTTTTGCAATCGGCTCTTTGTACGGCCTGACGAAGTGAAAATGTTTCTATACTTCGAGGAGACGTGGATACGTGTGAAAGTTACCGTTGTCTCTGCGATTTATTATCAACGCTATTTGATTTCGCTTTATTTATTTATTTTTGTTTATATTTTCGTCGATTATGCAAATCAAACCGACAATTAACGAACGATTCAAAATTAATTTTAAAATCTCTTAAATGACTGAAACAATGAGATAAAAATAGAAACTAATAATCATATTAATTTTAATATAGTTATTAGATAATACAATAATTACTATTTGATAATGCATAATGACTTCCGTTTTGCTTGAGTAACTTTTTTTTACTAAACAAACTATAATTTCCGAATAAATTTATAATTATAATAAAACCATAGCCATTACTGATAAAATGTAAGTTGTAAAGGAGTGCGGATTATTTTTCTCTTAATTGATTCGCGCCTTTGACCCCTTGAAAATTAGTTTGATTGCATTCGTTCCCGTTTTATTTGCATACGAAGTTCACAGTTTCACGAACGTCTATCTATTTTTATTTCGAAAATCTCTTTGTCACCTCTAAACTAAAGTTCTTGGCAGCAATTTGCACTAAATGTTCTCATACAACAAATTCGGTTACATTTATAATTAATCTATCATATCAAAAATTGTCTTCTAATAACAATAAATATCACTTTTTATGTTTTGATAATAAAACAGTTTCTACTTTTTAAATTTAAACTATAATGTTTATAAATTTTTATTGTTGAATGATTTAAAAAATGGAATATTTAAGAAATGTGTATATATTGAGAAGAAATTAAAAAAGGTGTGATGTAAACTTTTGGTTTCTGTTATTATTGATACGTGTATTACGTAGTCGATGAAAGTGCGATGAAGTAATGTGTCTGGTAGAAAGGATGTTTAATGGCGAAGTGCATTGAGTCACACAGGTAAACATTTTCCTTATTATTAGCATGTTTTTGTGTGCTAGTGCCTGGAGAAGTAAGGATGCACATGCCCGGGGTACAAAGAGGAAAGAAAGAGAGGACAAAAAAGGTGACTAGCTCCTCCGGTTTTCTGTGTCCCAGTGACGTCACGGCGGCTTACAATGGCGCATCTGTGAGGCAGCAGCCCATACCCAACATTCAAGCAAACCATTCCTCCTAACGATGGGACGATTTAGTTCGGTCGGCTGCAAAGTCTTTGGAATTGGGGGATGGAAAATGTAACCCAACGGTAAACGAGTGCAGTACGCATTTACGACTGAAAGTACATCGGTCTCCGGGGGTTCAGCGTTCGGAAATTCGCAACATGCCCAAGTGCTACGTTACCAATTGCACTAATTACTACGGGAAGACTCGTGGTAATGGCAAGGTGTCTTACCACATCATACCGTCATCGGCGATCTTGGCTTCAAGATGGGCGAAAGCGTGCACTGGTAGCAGCGAAACACCACCAAGATACATGAGGGTGTGTAGCGATCATTTCTCTGACGCTTGTTACCAGCGAGATCTTCAGCACGAGTTGCTCGGACTTCCGCTGAGGAAGAGGTTAAAGCCAGACTCGGTGCCAGACATGAACGTCTTCGTCGAGCCAACGCCAGATCACCAGCCCAAGATACCGATGCGCTCGAGCATAAGGATAGCGAAGCGAGAATCCCTCGAGAATATCTCCGATCTACAATCGCCCAAACTGAAGAAGACCAAGAACAATTTTAAGCGAATAGAGCGCGAAAGACTCGCCAGGAAGATCAAGTACATGAAGCAGCTGCAGCTGAAATTCCAGAAGAACGAGGCAATCACCGTCGAGCACATTGTACTTTCCCCCAAGAACGAGCCCAGCACAAGGTAAACATACTGCAACAATTACATTCTTTACCCAAGTTTAAACTTAACTTTATTTTACTACATTTCATATTTATTAGAGATGTAAAAGTAAATATTGGATTATAAACTAAAGTTTACTGTATTTTATAGCAAATTGGTTCTAAATTACTATTTGTACAATTTAAAAATTTACTTCGTATGCAAAAAGTTGTTGCTTCGAACAAATTGAAATCTGCGAAAAATAAATCTGTTTGCTGTTTTCCTTCAAATGCTATTCCGATCACAACGCATGGAATGGTCGTCGTCGTACGCTTCCTTTCAGAGATCCTCGCTGTGTCTCGCAATGCGCCCGGGAGCCTTGATCTTTGACACGGGTCAACAATCCACCGATGCACCTGAAGGTTGCCATATTTTTCAGCAAATTCAGCAGCGCTTATTCATTTCTTCACATTGGAGGCCTATTTGCGGCGAGGCTCCGTTTTATTATTTTACAAGATTTTCCCCAAGGATAAACCGTGCAATGTAGTACAATAATTATGCATGCATTCAAATAATGCAACAGCATTACAACATTTTTTCATTTCGCTGATGAATTTCAACATTTTTTTCTTCTACTTCTGGTCTTAAGTGGATGGGCTATTTTCGGGAATATTCTCAATGTAGTACATTGTGCAATGTAAAACAGAAATTATGTTAAGTTTGCTTTTAAATTTGGGTCAGAGTTCTTGTAAACGAAACGCGCGTATTTTTAAACGCGCGCGCGTCTGCATATATACAAAATCAATTTTTATTTTACGTGTGTACATTTTTTGTTTCTCTTTCCTCCGGTTCTTCAGCCGTTGAAGAAGCATACTTTATAGTGTCTGTATGCGCGGGAAAATTTGCGTCTGCTCGAGAGGATTCGTTTGCTTTCACCGGACGATTGCAGGTATAAGAGGATCGTGGTGTGCATGAAGAATTGATAGAGTTTCGATCTTCGAAGATGTCGATACTTTTATTTTCTTCTCTTTTTGAATTTGTCAAACGTGAAACGCGTAAATTCTCTTTTCGCTAAAGGATTGTTATTGAATTTTCGATGTTTGAAAGAAAAATGTTTACGTGAATTGAGTCAAGTATTGAATTGACCTTCCAGTAATTGGAATACGCAAATGCGAAACTGGCTTGTTTTCCATTTCACTACAATTATTTGAATTGAAACTAAATAATCGCTGAAAATTAAATGCAATATTAAGATTTAGTGTTAAAGTTGCAAATTGATTGTCAATAGCACTTTTGAAATGTAGGTTGCTGAGTAAACTTTGTACGGATGGTGAAGCGCACATGGATATTCCCGAGACGCGCGTCCCGTGCAGTAAACACCTATGCGTGTAATTGAAGCGAGGAGCTATTTCGGATCCGGCCATAATCTTAGAGTACATAATTTTTACGGTTCGAATTATCTGTGGTCTGTGGGTCATTGACGCCATTATGCGCGTTCCCGATGCCAACGAACTCATTACGACGACCCATCCATTCCCGGATGAACTTTGTTATATTTTTTACCCAAGAATATTTCCAAAATGTTTACAATCGCATTAACATCCAGCTTCTTCTCGACTCAATTTATCGCTATTAACTTTTTGTTTGTTTCTCCTCTTTACACGAAATCAGGAGAAACTTTATTATCCTTCTCAAATTGGAAACTTACAGATTTTATTTGGTATGTGAATCTACAAAGTGCGTTAAATTCAATTTGCATATTAAGGTTAAGCAAACAGTTTGTTGTTGCTTGTTATGGAAGGTGGAAACATGTTTTTGGGGTAAATTGATAAAGGCTCTTTTGTATCTTTGGTTTATTTAGGAATGTTGTGCAATGAAATGTGTGGGTTTTGATAAGATAAGGAAATAGGATGGGAATGTGTTTGTGCATGGAGGAGAGAGAGACGGATGGATCGAATCCAGCTAATTATGAACGAAGCAAAAACATGGCGCAGTGAAATTGCGTGAGGTTTACTTCGCTTCGATGTTGCAATTGTGTATTTACATTTTCGAGGAAAATAGTGCGTTTGGCATCAGCATGAGCGTAAAGCACCGTAGCTTTTCCGAGCGACGTATGAGGATGACCCATGAAGAGGTTAGAGGTTTAGGAGGAGTATGAATATGAGGAGAAGGAGGCGGTTGTGGCGTCGTCGCCGTGCAAAATGTAATAATAGCCCAAGAGCCCGGCTATTGCTCGTACGCGTTTCGTTAGAGTTTGCCCTTGTGCCACTTTGGGCTTCTCTCACTTCTCCGGCTAGTGTAGTCAGTCAAGTGGCGTATTTCTCTACCTGCCGCCGCAGATTACTTGCTTGCTCACTTGGTCTCACCATGATGGTGGTGGTGGTGGATGGTTCAAGGTTTTGGCGCGACCGACTCCATCAACAAAACCTTGACACAATAGAGTCATAGAGTGAGTGCGTATATCGTGTGCGGGGGTGAGATGGAGTGAGATGGAAAAACAGATAATAGCAGACATGACCATCTCCTCACCTCGTCGCCACACGATGCACCGAATTTGAACGAAATCCTTACGAAAATTGAAAAGAACTAAATGCAATTACACAAACCTCAATTGCAGCCGATCGTCATCGGATTCAATGAAATTGTTTACTTGCCCCAAGGAAATCTTCCATCGACTATTGCCAGCCTTGTGCTATTGTTCGAAACCACCTCTTCAAGGTCTTTTACAGAACGGAATAATCTGGAAGAAAATAACAACGTACCTACAGGAACCTGATTTATTCCAAATTTTAAATATCGAAATACCAAAATTCAATACATTTCAGTCCTTTAAACAATTCATAATTTCTCTATAATTTTATTACATTAAATCTAGCTGAAAGTAAAGATTAATTAGATCAGGAGATTCAACTATCTTACTAGAAATAGCAATTTCACTGAAATTAAGGCCAAAGTTTATCTTACGTTAAAATGTAATTCATAGTTTTCAATATTTAAAAAAAAAAAATTGTGACGTTAAAGAAGTTGAGTTGTATGGGGATGTTTGCATCTTTCTAAAGTTCAGATTATTTCGATTGGCGAAGTTAATTTGTACAGTCGAAAGTCCAAGCGTTAGTTTTCCAATTAATGATGTGCGTCAAGGTCGCGAACTGCAAATTCGATCGAAAAATTAAATACCGAAAAAAAAATCATATGAATTCGCAAACATATTTGCATTGCATTGTATTTTATTTCTTTTACATTTTGCAAATGGCTCAAGGACTACAATTAAGGACAAAGTTCCCTTAGCGCACCGATCGATGTAGGACGCAAAATTAAGGACAAGGTTTCTTCGCTCGGTCGCTCGACTTAACAGACAAACAAAATCGCGCAGAATAAAGCTCGGAAAACTCGAAGAGCATCCAATCTAATTAGTTTATCAATAAGTGCATCACATGTGTAAATATTTTTTTATATATATATAAATAGAGAGAGATTGATTGAAGTTGTTAGTAATGGATTCTGACATAATTTAACCTGTTATTATTGCATGCGTGTTATGGCGCATAAAATACAAGTATTTAGCGGAAATAGTTAATGATTACTGACGAATTAAGCGCTTGGAGATTTGAAGTACTACTACCACGATCGTAACGTGAGAGCTGCGACAATAAAAGGAAAACGAAATGGATGCAGTAAAATGTAATTTATTGGAATTTTAGCGGTTGGAGTAATTTCACTAAATTAAATCAATTATTGCCAGTCGATGCATTCTATAAATAAGTACGCGCTCGATCTCTCCAGTTGCTAACAATTATTTTCATGCAGCCATGCTTTTCTTGAGCCTTGAAAACTAAGGAACATCATCATCCATTAATAACTTGTTGCAATTTTTTTTGCTGCCAATATTAATAAGTGCAACGCTGCTTATTAATTAGCGTACGTTTCGTTTTCGTATATTCTCGTCCGACGTCTTTTGGTATTTAGGGGTTGTTCGGAAGCAACAATCGATACGATTCGTTCGTAAATAGAAGTCCGTGGGTTGATATTCTGCACGAGGGGAGACAAACACCACCCCTCCCGCAAAGGGGGTCGCGTTTAATTTGCGGGGGTTGGTTTCGCGTCGCGCGAGGCTCGCTCCAAATAGGGGCTGCATTTATATTGATCGCGCAATGGTAACTCGCCTCCCTTCAAACACACGCTACGTGCACTTTCCGTGTTCGAGAGCACTTCTATCCATACATCTTCCTCATCCACCAACAAACACCCAACATCCATTAAATCTTTAGTTTCTTCGCGATCTTTACAATCATCCATCCATCATCCACAGATCCAACAACTTAAATTTGATCTAATTAAAAATATCGTTAGATCCACACTATAAAAATAACAAATATTTCTTGAAATTGACTTCATCATCGTCTGTTGACATAAATTGTATGAGGAAGTACTAAAAATAACGCGCTTCAAGAGAGCACACACGAAATTATTTAAAGCGTCGGTTGCCATTGGTAACTACCAAAGTTGAATGTCATTCGTTACGTGGAAAACTCTTGTCCTTTTTTGTTGCACTCATTATTGGTTTTAATAACCTTAATCGCTTTTCGCGTTTTCACTCGAATCGGACTCGCTTTGCTTTGGAATTAGTGTGAAATTGCCAAAGTCAATATTTTCGCTCCGGTCGAGTGTAATTTTAGAGAGAGGAAAGAATGAAAAAAAAAAGAGAGTTCTACTTCCATTCCATTCACGTTGAAACTGTGTCGTTCTTGTGACTTGAAACGGTAACAAAGCGTAATTATTTCCGCAGATTCGCAACAATGCAATCGACTGATCGAATGAAACGTGCATTTATCATTATGCACTTGACTTCAACAATGCGGCTATGGCTGTAACTTCCTTTTGCTAACGTAATAAATATACCTTACTCTTCAATTGTTTCAATTAAATGAGATTACCGACATCTTGGTAACCTTAGTAATGGAAATGCATCAATTAGGAAAATTAACACCCAAAAACTGTTGGAATACAAAAAATGGAACAATTACTTAATATTCCGTTGCGTTTAGAAAGTAGACGTTTTGTTCTACGCTTATTGACGTTATGGGTTAAATGGTTGTTCGCATGGAGACGATCATATCTTTTATTTAAAATTTTGTTCAATCCAACGCGCACAGTAGGATATCGTTTCCGCGAAGCTTAAATTGTACTGTAATTTTGAAACTATCCTGGAAGCAAATATGCATGAATTGTAATCAGTGTTGCCTGGTAACGTGAATTAAATAATATCGATTTCGAGTTGGAGAATGTTCGAAGTGTATACGCGAAGAAACACCGCGAAAATATATTTGATTGTAATAATTATATTTCAAATTATCGAGACATTCATATATTGCATTGGATACGATGATTATATAGTGTAAATTTGATGAAATTGGTTTAGTAATTAAATAATTGGTAAAAGGATGATCTCAGGTGCAGAATATTCTCAAACAATATCTAATCGGGAATGTGTCAATATTTGATGTTTGTCATGAATTTCGTAGTGGACGACGGAAGTGGTCGCGTTTTTGTTGAGGGCGAAAGCTTAGTGTAATAATATGTTGGGGCTGTTCGATGACGCCCGAGGGTGCGCGCCCTAGCGGGGGGGTGCCATAAATCGCGCAACCACAGCAAAATTCGCAAATCGAAAAACGTGCGCCAAAAGGAGGAGAGAAGCCTTGTGACGGAGGAGCGGCAAGAGTTTATCCATTCTAAGAGCGGTGTTCATGCAAGGTTGTTGCCATCTGCGACGGTGGGCGTCGATGTTGCTGTTGCTGCTGCTGTAGAGTTTCTCGAAGAGTTCTTTCGACGGATGGAAACGTGTACGCGCTCACGCTGCAAAGGAGGAAGAAAATCGATAGACGCCCGCCACATCGGGGCGAAAAGTAGGGTTGGTTTTATGTGTGAGTGTGCAGACGCCGGTTACGTCACCGGTGCTCAAAACTGGTGGGGTGCGGTTAATGCAGCAACGGCGGTGGCGGCAGCAGCAGCAGCATCAGCGGAACTCGTCGCAGAACTGCACCAACACCCAACGGCGGATGGTGGAAACGCGCAACCCAATACCAGCAGCCAACTACCATACATCCTCAATCCAGGCAGTAAGTGAAGCAGCAGCATAAGCACTGAATAAATACTACAGCGAAGAGAGAGAGAAGAGTGGTGATAAGAGTAGAAGAGGTAGAGGAAAGAGGAGGAGCACTTTCGATTTCGACGCCGGCCGTCTCACCGGAGTTCCTAATTAAGCCGTGACCTCCCTCCCTGAAGTTGGTGCACGGGTTGCGAGTTGAACAGTCGGAGGTGATGCAGTGATTGCGCGATTGATAAACTGTGAATCGTGTCGTTCAAATAGATTATAGATTGTAGCCACAGTCTAAGTACGGAGTGAGGTGGTGCAAGAACCATTACCGCTTGGTTGTTGTCTGTTTAGTTTGAATATTAAGGGTGTTGACCGGTGCTAATAACCATCGTTATCGTCGAAGATGCCGCAATGTGCGGTGTCCGGGTGTAGCAACACGCACCGGAAGACGAAAGGAGGCTCCATCAGGTACCATCGGTTTCCTGGTGACGAGCGGACGCGCGCGCACTGGATCCGCGCCTGCGGAAGGCACGTGCAGAATTGTGCGACGGCCCGCATCTGCTCCAGACACTTCACATCCGAATGCTACGAACGCGACGTCCAGAACGAGGTGCTGGGATTGCCGACAAGATGTCGGCTCAGGAAGGGGGCGCTGCCCGATCTGCATCTCCCCGCCGGCAGCGGACGCCCACGGGAGCAGCAGGACGTCAGCAAGCTCAAGGACAGCGCCATCGCTGTCCTCCTCGCCGTCGGCCTGGTTCCTAATCGGAAGAATATAGCAGGCGGTGGAGGCATGCCCGAAGAGTAAGCATCTCTTCATCCTCCTTCTACAGCAACGCATTACATCCCCGAAACGGGACGAACAATTAATAAGAGCGCGACGACACAGCAACGCTATCATACCTTGCTCGATCATCAACGAGAATAGAATAATAAATATACACTGAAAATATTTCAAATACGCGATTTTCAGTTTAATATAACATCCAACTCACTGCTTTCACAGTTGCGATAATTGCATTCATTTTAATACAATATACTTGATATGTTTCGCGCAGCGATTACCAAGATAAACAATTGTTATTAACTTTATACTAAAATTAACGTATCTATATTATATTATTATCAATCTATATTATTAATGAAATGTTCTGTTTCTCCCTGAGAAGTACAAAATATTAAAAGAAAATGTTAATAGTGTAAATGTGGACAACACAAATTTTCGATAAGAAACGATATGAGTCATCGAGTTTAAACGATTTACAAGACGCTTTTGCTTCCGGTAACACCACAACAAATATTCATAAATACGAATTGGACGTCAAATTCAAGTGTAGATTAATGAATACACTTCTGCTTCCGGTAAAACAGATACATTTACTTATCAAACGACAAGCAATAGCAATTCTGCTTTTGTTTCGGATAAAACTAATTTTCAATTTGACTTGTCTGTTCGCTTACCTCCCAGTTACTAATAATATTTATTAAATATAGTGCATAGCCATTTGATTTATTTCCGCAATAGTCGGAATGTCATCAAATTTGTGGCGGATGATTTATGCAGCCGTTAATAATTAATTATGTACGTTGCAAATTGTGTTTTATGATATCAGCGATAATAGGACATGCGTACGCACGGACGACGACGCAAAGTGTAAACTGTTGAAATCACATTGTAACAGTCAAACCAAAAGAAGCGCCACTAAAACAATTTCATTAAGTACAGCAGGAACGATGATTAACTTAATTTATTAACAGCAAAAATTATAATCGGGAAGTAATGCAATTGTTCTGTTCCGCTACGCTTCAATACTATAATTACAAATGAAGTATAAACAAGATAAGTTTATGTGAATTAACTCACTTGTAATTAGTAATAATTTTACTTGTTGCATAATAATAGTAAACATTTTCATACTATTTAGTTTATAAATAATTTGTTGTTTCGAAATGAAATTAGAAATTTTGGAAGTGCGTACGTGCACCGGTTATCCGGTTATCAAACACCTAATTGACAATTCTCATATGGACTTGTTGACGCAGATTTTCAATACATTTAAAACGCGCGTACCACTACTTCATTTTCCATTAAACTATTCCCATCACGAGTCCAATAAATTACACATGATTTATATTCATTCAAATATCGGCATAAACGAAGTTTTTCTTTAAACTTTACTATCAAGGTTAAACTATTAATAGGTAAATTTCACGAAGAAACATTTAATCTATTAATAAACTACGACAAAGTGTACAACTAAACTAGGTTTAAATTCAATACATTTGAATGGTCTCAACGAAGCGAAGACTGCAATTTACATTATGCGTGTATAAATATATCGTCTTTAGTAGGATTGTTGCTAATTGCGAATGCGCGCGAGATAAGCAATTAGCTCGACAATTAAATCCGAGCCGGGCAGTGAAACACAGCAACTAGTTTCATTGAAATAATAATATATTCCGCTGAAGTTTCACACCAGCCAGCGAAATATTCAGCTTCCATTATAAATTAAGAATCATCTGCAATCTACCAAACGCAATTAAGACCGTAATTCATTACCTTAGCTTTTTACTTAAGCAACTGCTAATTGGCCTATGAAGAGTGCTTATAAAACTTACATATTTTTTGAATTATTAATTTTCTCATATGATGTTTAAATGATGTTTTGACTATTGATGGAGATGTTACAAAAAAATTAATTTTCTTTCTCAGTTTTTATATTAATATTATCCTAATAAAAATACAGGTATAAATGCCTTTATACTTCGAGGACTTGAAGACGATACAAATTAATATCGTTTTTGTGTACGTAATTCAAAGAGAATAATCGATACACACTTCGTATGAAAATGGTGTGTGTCGATGTAGTGCGTAGGTGACTAATAAACAGAAAAGCTCGACGCACCAGCTGAGAGACATCGCCGTTGTTGTTTTGGGGGAGTGCGCGAGGTGGAGGCGGGGGAGCAGGTCGTTCAACCCCGAGGGTCTACGACCCGACGAACTCGCCACGATGGCGCGACCCAATTAGCATTTAGTGAAATTAGTTATTTTTATTACACAACACACGGAGCAAGCACAGCGTACTGCCACCGCTGTTATTCCCCTCCTGCGCGCTCTCTCACAATTTTCGTTTCCAATTCCAGAATTTCTTAAAATTCTCATTGTGCTTGTTCTTGAACGGTCGGGCGGTTACCAGACGCGGTTACCCCTCCGCCTCTGCCACTATTCACTTGACTTGCACCTGGGAAGGTCAAAGTCCCCAACCCGTATTTATACATGCTGTAATCCCTTCTGCTTCTGCTCCGTAGCCTGAACAAGATGCACGTAATGGAGGACGTGAAGGAAGGATGCGATACGCAACAACAGCCGTCGTCCCCGGGACACGCAGAGCAGGGTCGTACCGAGGAGGCGCAGACCCAATCGGATGAAGAGCAGCCGAAGAGTCCGACGGAGACGAACGTCAAGGTGCAGGAGGACTTTGAGTTTCAGTCGTACGAGGTGAAGCAGGAAGATCAATCGATTACCCCCAAATGCGATACCTCGCAGAAGCGAAAAAATGTCGAGCCAGAGGAGACGCCGCCGAAGAAACAGAAATCTGAATTGCAACAGGAGTTTACGCTGCGCAACAAGATTCTCTCCGAATTCACCGATTCCCTGGATATGACGAACGAGGACCAGATGCAGCTGCAGACCGAGCAGATACTTCAGGACATCCAGAAGCTCGGAGATTTGGCCAAGGAGAAGGAACGTGAATGGAATAATATTTTGACCGTGAAGAAGATGAAGGAGGAACTGCTGATGCGCATCCAGCGTCAAAAGCAAGTATACCTGCTGAGCAATGGCTTGGAGATATCGGAAACCGATCCGGAGGACCGCGGTAACGGCGAGACGCGCAGCAAGCTGATGCCAAAGAAGCGGCAAGAATTGCGCCACAAGTTGAGAAATTATGAGATGAACGGTCACGATACGAGGAACAACAACAATGGAAGCAGCAATAACAGCGGCAGCAACAAGCAGAGGCCTGTGAGAGACGTGCAGTCCATCATAGCCGATTACAGACAAAGACATCCGGAAACGGTGCCAAGGCGGGGGCGGCGGATCCGATCGAACGGCCACAGCGGAAGCGCCGACGGCTCCTCAAGAATATCTAACGCCGGCGTCATTAATTTCTCGAATGTCGCCCTGGGATCCGGATCTCAGGTCAGGCAGAACCTCAACAGCTCGATCGATTCTAACAGCGACATCGGCATGTTACTCAGCGCAATGGACGCCGTAAGTTTTACACTTATCCGTTCTTTATTCGAATCCTTACTAACTTATCATTTCCGTTTGCAGGTCAACCCGGATCTGTCGAGCTCCTCGAACTCGGACGCGCAGGATAACACATCCTTCAAAGATATCCTGGTGCACTTTGCCAAGATGTCTCAATCGGATAAGCAGGAGCTTCTGCAGAATACTATGAAACCTCCGCCTCCTTACCCGGAAGTCACGGTGCATCCTGTTTCTACGACTACTCCGCCTACCAACTCCTTACTCCATGGCATTTTAACTAAAGTAAGTTTCTTGAATTAAAAAAATCTATCATTAACATAGATTTTTTTAATACAATCATATTCATAGAATTACAAATTTTCAGGCTCAAAGCAACAAAACAGATAATAAGACTACATTTAGCCCGACATTGGCAAGACTTCTAACTGCGCCCGAGTGTTCCGTAGCATCCCAGAACCAATACTCTCCCGGAAACAAAGCTTCCAAGGTTTCGCTGTCGGAAATATTGAGCACGAACAAGGTGAGCGTAGCCGATTAGATGAAGTGGTGCTGAAAATAATCTATTGAGCACAGATCGCAGCTATTTTGTTTGTTTACTGTTTTTGCTTAAATGTTGAATGTTTATCGTGTACAGGCCAGGAACGAAATTACCATCACGCCGGTTGGAAACGATTACGAGTCATCGCAGAAGCGAAAGCACCAAATGGTTGTGTCCCGAATGCGACTCCCCAACAGTACATACTGACTGTTTCGTATTTTTCAGGAGGACGAAGAGGCGGAGGACAGTGTCGACAGATTGGTGATCGATGAGAGCGGCGAAATTATCGACAGGGCGGACACTAATTCCGATAATGGAGATGAGGTGCCCCAATGCCAGGGATGCAACCAGAAAGCAGCTCAATTCGTGTGCGCCGGCTGCGGAAATCAATGGTATTGCAGCAGAGACTGCCAGGTAATTATTTTCCTCCTACGTCGCTTCCCCAGTCTGGCGCGATCTAATTGAAAATTCCTCCGAAATACACATGCATGCATATGCGAGGTTCGCGGAATGACTTATCGATCTGACCTTACCAAACGGACATTGAAAATACTAGCTATCATATCATAAGATTTATTTTATAATAAATAAATATTAAACTTTAATTAACATTTAATTATAAACTAAAATCATATTACAATTCGCTAAAATTTTACAATGTAATCATCGCATAATAATTATCTTCTTTTTTGTTTGTTTCAGGTTTCAGCATGGGACGAGCACTCTGAGGTTTGTTCCGGTTAATAATTGCGGATTCGCTTTTGACATATTTATTTTCTTATGAAGAGGAAACATGAAAATATATATATACACTATATTATATATTTTCGTAATAAAAAAATAATGATACACCAACAAGATAGGCGTAAGTTAAACCAAAGAACGGACGGATTTTATTTTGTAAAACTTACTTTTTATCTTGCGAACTGATAACCGTGGAAGGTTTTAAAAAAATTAAAGATAGAGAGGAGTAATATATAAATATATATATATAAATAAATGAATATGAATATATATGATTAAGTGATAGTCATAATTTAATTTAAATACAAAATACTATGTAATAAACACGAAAATAATATTAAGTACTATGCGTTCTTTGCCGTTAATATTTTTTTTACTAGTCATATATGATTGCTATACTTCATAGTTACCATATTATATATTTTTTTTATTTTTTTGTGTGTTTCTGTTTCCTTTTGTTGACGTTGTTGTTGTTGTTGTGTAAAAGTGAGTGCCATCTGAATATTATGCGTATTTGTCTTGTTAAGTGGCTGCGTTTTGTTTTATTATTTTTTTCTATATATACTTAAACACAGACAACACAACACACACACACTACAAGCTAGGAAGATTCAACTATTTTCTTAACAACTATTACGATTAATTTCTTGTTCTTAGTTCCCGATTATTTGTAATTTGCATTATTATTACTACTATTATTAATTATTTAAGGATTTTAAAATGTAAGATATTATTCTGTGATATCAATTATTTTACCATATAAAAGAAAGTAATATGAAAAAAAAAAGGAAGCGACGTGCAACAGCAAAATAATACGAAAGGGAAGAGAAGAGAAGAGAAAAAAAAACAATTGATACTTAAGTTTTCTAATTGTCCGAGAAAATCGTCGTGCGAAAGTAAGAGAAAAAAAATACATGTGAACCACACTTTCTTTGTTTTATTACAATAAACGAACATAAAATCCCATTTATATTAGATAATCACTTCTTTATTTGGGCAAGGATCTGCGCCCTCATATCGCTGTTCGCGAATAAAGCTTTAATCAAATGCTTGATCTCCTCTGCTTTGTATTGCAGTGCCAAAGGGCCTTTGCCATCTGCCCACCGGTCGTTAATGTCCAGCATGCTGGCCTTCAGAACGAAAGCCAGTTCGGAGAGCTTGTGCCAACTGTCTACGTACATATGTATCTCCCTGGGATCAGTGAAGAGCTTTGGTCCTCTCGTTAGAACCACCTTCAGGATATCCACCAGCTGCTCAGAGCCGCTGGCGGAGATATCCTGTATAGTTAAGATGCAAGTAATGAGCGTCTTCGTCAGAGAGTTCAGCAATACTCCGATTGTCTTATTGTACATATAGTAGTTCAGGATCTTTTGCCATACGGTTTTGAGGAGCTCCAGCTGCCGCAAACATTGCCTGATGGCTTTCTCCGTAGTCGCTTCAAGCTTCTGTTGGAACATCAGATCCAAAATACCAGATTCATTTATGGTCTTCTCGATCTGCACGATTTGTGTCCTCACGTACTCCTCGAACTTGTCGTTAGCTATATACTGCAAGCTGTGCTGCCCCAAATCGAACGGTGCGGACCTTATGCTTGGTGGTAATTTCATGAGCAGAGCGTTCCACTTCTTCAGTCCGAATTCGTGGTTCATGTACATGCAATTGTTGTAGAATATAGCGATCTGCTGAGGAATGCTTTCCAATAGCTTCTGGTGATGCTCGCAGACCGCCGGACCATATAAGAAAATGATGTTCTTACTTGTAGTATACAGACGTCCAGCGCAGAGTTCGGAACTTGCACTGGCGCTGATCAGAATTTGCTCGACCAAGTCCACAAGTTTCAGCACACTTTTAGATATAGAACTTTGCGGAAAT
This sequence comes from Nicrophorus investigator, assembly GCA_963457615.1. Classification (NCBI taxonomy): domain Eukaryota; kingdom Metazoa; phylum Arthropoda; class Insecta; order Coleoptera; family Silphidae; genus Nicrophorus; species Nicrophorus investigator. The sequence goes on from OY735142.1 coordinate 3,283,020, forward strand.
TCATCGTTTACCAACGCGTCGCTCTCTTTACCAACTTGCACAATATCGTGTAGATCCTCCTTCATAAGATTTCTAGCCAACGATACGTATTCTTTGCATTTCTTATTGATGAAATGAACATCGATATTCTGGGCATGTTTCAAAATCGACTTAGTTTCAGGCGAAAATATGTGTGTCTGTATTAACTTTTGCTGAAGCAACTCTGTAGCAGCAATCACCTTAAAATTAAATAAAAATATTTACATTTTCGTTCTTTTTTTTTTCAATATTTAAACTAAAATCATACCTCATTATACTTTTTCAAGCCTTCCTCAGTTGATGGGATAGTATCATTCAAGCAAAACTTAATAATCAGCTCAGACAAATTGTCCCTGATATCCTCACCAATGTAATCCAGAACAGTAATGTTCTCCTTAATCTCACAATTAAAATGCTTATCCAGTAACTCAGAAACTTTGATGATCTGTTTGAACACATCACTGTAATTATCCTTGTGTTCACTGTTTGCTTTCAAAGTGATCTGCACCCCTTCATCACTTTTCTCTATGTGCAGATCAGTGGCATTGTTAACAATTTTACTGCAAATATGCTCCCATATAAAGTAAATCAAATCATCCAATGGTGCTATCCTCTCCTCCAGCTTTGCCAAGGCTTTTAAAGCCTCTTCAACTTTCTCATTTCTTTCCTGTATATTAATTGTTGCCATTGTAACATAAGTCCCAATTTCCTTCACTGAATATTGTATGTGATTGTTAACAACTTCACAGAGTTTAGCAATCAAATTAATTTTTGCCTCTTTGAATCCCAATGAGAGATTGGTGAACAGTTCAAGTTCATCATATTCAGGTTTAATTTCAGACAGCTTTTTCTCATTTTTCTCAATTTCCTCCACACATTTCAAATACTCTTTATTGGATTGAAAGTTGGTGATCTTTGAAAGGGAACTGTAGATACTTAAGAAGTGGGAACATAGCACTAAACACAGGTTGATCTCATCCTGTTTCTTGCTGTAATCCAACACATCCAACTTTGCCTTGTTAGCATCATTTTTTACAACCACTGTTATGCTGTCTTTGATTTCAGTTTGCTTATCTATGAGCGTGTTGCATTTAATCTGCAGACCATTTATCACAGCTTGTCTGCTGAAATAATTTTTGTATGTTTCTTCCAAATACGCGACTGTTTCCATTTTCAACGACAGCGACTCCGATATAAGTTTCGGAAGATTCTTGTTTATTTTTTCCATGTTCGCCGTCTCGAACGAGGACAATACTTCTTGCACTAAACTCATATTTATTATTACTTGTATGACGATGTTATTATACCACTTTTAACTGACACATTAACTTGTCCTCAATTTGAATCTGACGTTTAGAGGTTACCTTCTTACAAAAACTTCTGAAAGAATATAAGCATAAACAATTACATTATTAAAGCAATAATTTATTATTTATTTTTATAAATATCTAACATAATTATTAACAAATATTAGTAAATAATTAATAAATATAATATAATACAGCGCAACTATGAATGAACTACAATCTTTTTCACTAATAGATGAGATGGCACTATCAAATTAATAGTTCAACTGACTTGACGCTGTCTCAATTTAGCAATTGCAATTAACCAATTTATTAATATATACTTTGTTACCAAACTTTTGAGTTTAATCTTAATTTATTATAAATATTTTCATTTCATTAATTTAATTAATATTAACGATTCTTTAAATTATAGAAAAATTTTAAATACCGACATCTTGTGGTATTTTATGGAACATTTGGTTTATTACTTTTAACTACGAGAGCATACCATTTCATTCAAATTTTAACCTATAAAAGAATAACATTCAACAACAAAAACATTGAAATTAAAAAAATATATTTAAATATGTATATTTTAGCAGAAATGGAAAATGTTACGCGTATCCCACCAGACGTATTCAATTTAAAGTTAAATACTGTAATAGCACGTGAGTTGGATAAGAAGTTGGCAAATAAAGTAAGTAAATTTTGTATATTTATGAGAAATATAATTAAAAAGTATTTATTTCAGGTTGTTTTAAATGTTGGACTGTGCATAGCACTGCATGATATAACGAAATTGCAAGATTCATTCATATTCCCTGGAGATGGGGCTTCACATACCAGAGTAACCTTCAGGTACATAGTTTTTAGACCCTTTGTAGAAGAAATACTTATGGGTAAAATAAGATCCTGCACAAAGGATGGAGTTCAAGGTAAGCTTCATTTGTTTAATATTATTATTATTAAATAAGTTAACTTTTAGTTTCTATGGGTTTCTTTGATGATATTGTCATTCCTCCAAGTGCATTGCAACATCCATCGCGGTTTGATGAAACTGAGCAAGCCTGGATTTGGGAGTATGATTTAGGTGATGGGGAGAAACATGATCTTTTTATGGATGCAGGGGAAACCATTAGGTTTCGTGTCACTGCTGAAACGTTTAAGGAGACCTGCCCCACTCAACCAAACACACAGGTCATCAAGCAGGAAAATTCTGAAGGAACTGAAAACAAAATTCCTTATTTGATAACAGTAAGTGCTTGATTTTGATTTATTTTTGTATCATCATTGACTGATGTGTTTTAGGGGAGCATTAATGAGCCTGGATTGGGATTACTGACTTGGTGGGACAATTAGCTTTACATATATTATATTTATAATAGTTATTTAATTTTATTATCAATAAATTTATTTCTCTTAGAAAAAAAAAACTGCTAACAATTGTTATTTACTCATTATTAGTAGTTACCAATCTCCACATTTATTCATTTCGTTTTATTTATGTGAAGCGGAATTATGTAATTGGCAATTGTATTTTTCGGCAAGTTTCGATACTAGTCAATATATATATTTATAATTTTACAATATAACAATGCGAAAGCGTTGGTGCAGATTGATAAATTTGCAGATTGGTAAAGTTCGGAAACTTATTTACTAAAATAGAGCAGTCTTTTCTTATAAAATAACACCTGTGTTCTTTTTCATATTATTTTTTTTATTATTATTTTAAAACGTTCAAATATTCTTACATTATTTACAAATTTAAATAAATCATTTAAAAAAAGTTAGGGAGAATTAAAGAGATAGAAAAACAAACAAACAACCCGCTGTTTCCTCTCGAATAAGTGAAGAGAACGAAATACGGTGGGAACTAATCACGATTGTACATTTACAAATAAAAATACGCTCCACGTTTCTCTTAAGGGCTTACAGATAATATTCCAAGATATTAGTTATTGCACGAAACTAGCATCAACGGGTGATATTCGCAATTGGCGCTCGAGGTTCCAGAAGGGATCGGACCCAGAGCCTCTTTGGGTTCATCCCTTCTTTATTTATTTATTATTTGACCTCTGAGGACAATGTCTCCGGTTCGGATTGGGTTGCGATTCCTAGATATTCTCACTATTCTATAAAAATATACGCTTCTCCGGTTGACTTTCACACCTTTGCAAAGGTCTTATTTCCTTTGAACAATTACGTGGTGAGTTGTAAGCGTCTTCGACTAAAGTTTGCTCGAATTATGTTTCCCTATATTATGCTGAAGTGGATATCGGTTTGCAACCCATCTCGTATCATCCATTCCAATCGATTATTCGATAACAAGACACCGCGGCAGATGCTCCCGAAGATAGTCGAAGAGTTCTTTCGAAGCTCCCGGACAATTGGTAAGCTCTAGTTCTCGCATGTGCCTCAATTGTATGAGACTGGACAAGCCGCTGGAAGTCAAGAGCGGACAACCTGAAAAGAACAACCGTTAATAGTAAAAGCTTTTTAATTCTAAAATTAGCTTAATAACGAACCTGCCAAGGATAGGATCTGCAAATTTCGCATGCCGCATAGGTGTTGCAAACCGAAATCCCTGAGTTGCGAACACCAGCGCAGGTATAGAGCCGAAAGGGAGAGCATCGTCGAGATGTAACCCACACCAATATCGGTCACATGGACGCATCTGCAAACAAATTCCATTTTGAATCTATCCGTTGTTTCAAGATTTTCTTCGATTTAGCAATACCTATCTAGCGTTAGCTCCTCGAGCTGATTGAGATCGCAGGCTATGTATTCCAAGGCAGCATCGGTGATCCTGGGGCACCAGGAGAGGTCGAGGGATCGCAACTTCTGCAGGTTTTCGGCTATCAGCTCGACACCGTCGTCGGTTATCTTGCTGCAACCGGAAAGGCTGAGCACCGTCAAATTGGGTAAAGAATGGACTGAAAATTTATAACAAAATTCGAATAAAATAAACTTAATCCAATAAAAATATTTTTCAAGTTTTTGCAAAATATGAAGAGGAATTATTTTATTAAAAACTTATAGCAAAAGACCTGAATTAGAAAGGAACTAATGAAACCAATCGAACCATGATACAATTATTACAAAGAGAATTCAATGAATAAATAATTAGTCACTCGATAATTCGAAAAACAATTGAACTTCCATTTCGCAAATTGTAAAAGCAAAGTACGTAATGAAAAGTGATAGCATCGGAGTGTGAATACAAAGCAAATTGTGAAAGCCCGATATAGGACGAAACCAATCAGTCCAACAGAGAACAAATGTAAAGGGGGTAATCGATAGTATAGTTTTTTTTTTATTTGTACAATGATTAAAGCGATACATGACATGATGTCTATTATTTTTGTTTGCTGTTGCTATGATATTACTAACATTTATTTAGTGTCATTTGAGAAAGTCGCTTGGTTGGATGTGAATTGTGGTTCGCATGAGTGAGTTTAAAGTAAAGCAGCGAGAACGTCGATATTGCTAATTTCATATGCAACGGAAACTAGTAGTTACGAAACTAGTGAAAATAATATGACCGGAAATGCAGGTGCAAATGCGGTGAAATTGAATACATTTTCCATAGTTTTGGGCATGGAATAAGGTCAGAATTTAATTTACAAATTAATTAATTCTCGTTCCATGATCATTTTAATATTGATACGCGTATCTTTTTTAATGGACATAAAAAAACACAATATTGACATTAACTGACTTGATTTAACCAAAACGGCTATGCTCGTTGTAAAGCGATAGTTACCGATATTGACGACGCCGTGATTGGTTAGTTCCCAGCAGGAGTGCAGGCGGAGGATGTTCAGGGAGTTGCTCTGCTTCGGCGAGAAGTAGCAGAGAGCGGCATCTGTGACGTGGTAAGCCTGCAGTGAGAACTCGTAGAGGGCGGGCAGCAGCTGGGCCACCGCCCCCACAGCCTCGTCGGCCACGTTTATGCAGTCCGTCAGCGTCAACGAAACGATCCGAGGATTCAGGCACGCCCACAATCCGGTCTCTGTGATCTCGTTGCACCCGGCCAACTCCAGCTCGAACAGCGACTGCAAAGGATGAAACGTATTCGATCAACAGGTCCTCTCACATACAACATACGACGAGCATAATTAATATTGATTTGAAGCAGCAACGGAATCGAAAAGGTCCCACAGCTTCGTTTTTCTTTCACTCGGAAATAGGCATTGTACATAACAAATGTTTGTTTTCGTATTTTATGTATTTTGAAAATTATTGTTTTTTTCAAATTATTTTAACAATATCATCAAGTTTTCAGATCAACATTTTTAAAATTGTAATTTTTTAAATTTGACATTTTTCTTGATTTCAATAATTTTTCAATATCTTATATATAAGGAAAACGATATTTTGTTACGACATATGATATTTTTCATCATTGATGTTCTTTTTTCTACTACATTTTTTTTTTAAATATAATATTAACTTTTTAAAATTTTACATTTAGGTGAGATGAATCAAAACTCAATATTGTTGAAATTACTGATTTTTTTACAAACGAAACATTAAATGAAATTTGTTCACATTTAGAATCTGCTGCACTCGATGAAAGGACGACCGAAATCAAGTTACGCAACTCGGTGCACCTATTTTCCTAATTCAATTTGAAACCTGCTGCTGCCGGGAGCGGCGCTAATTAGATCTTCGCCAGTTGATCGAATGAATCCGGGAGCTTCGTTAGACATTGCACAGTGCACGTGTTCGTAAGTAATTGCGAAATGTATGCTATCGAATAGCGAATTTGGCCTGCCTGGAGCGGGGCCAAAGGAATTCTCTCCCCCTATTCATTGAAGCCCTTTTGTTCTTTTCCACATCCTTTCCTACTCCTGCCAAGTAAATAACTGTGCCAAAGACATTTTCGCACACATATTTCTGCAACATTCCCAATGCGAAAATGGAAAATCAATGCAGGGACATCCCACAATGCGCAAAGTAAAAGTTGATTGTTAATCCATACCTTATATTTTTGAATTTAAAATGTTCGTTTTGAACTGATACAATTTTCATATACATTCAGTTAATTCAATTTTTTTAATTAATTATTGTTTAGTGTTTCAATTTCAATACTATATATTCATTAATTTCTGCAGTAATATAAACAAAGTTATGACAATATTCTCATTTGTGAGGTTGGTTTTCATGACAAAGAAAAAGCAAAGTTGCGATGCGTGAAAACTATTGATTTGTTGTTCAGAATTCCGGGTGAGGGTCAAATGCATAAATGAAAAGTTTGCGTGTTTCTCTGCAGAAATCCGCAAACACTACAAGGCGTTTGATCGGCACATGGAAATATTTAACGGTTTACTTATATTCCGTCTTTATTCTCGCTAAAACCGCACAATTTATGTGTATCTGCAGGCAAAGCCGATCTTGACGTTAAGCGGGTCATTTGTTACCGACTTTGTATCGATTAATGAAATTCATTGGGAAATGATCAATGCAATAAACTATTTATATTAAATTAATTCCCAGTAGGAATATGAATAAATAACGTTAATAATCGCATAAATGTTGTGTATCTAATATTCATTTATTTGTTAAGAAAAATTTATAAATTTAATTTAGCATTAGGTCATATTTTCAATTTTATTGTTGAATGCAAAAAGGATAAGCTGGGAGACCACTTTTCGCGTGTAAAATATGCAGAGTAAGGCACTTAAGGGTAAAAGTTTTAGCGTCGAATTTAATCAGCGTTCACGATAAATTTATTATTTTAACGCTCTCTGTGTGCACGTGTGCATAGAGTCGAGGTGTCTTTGAACTATGCTACCTCTTTATTGATTCGTCGGAGCCAAAGGAAATAGAGCAAAGAGGAAAAAAATGCGACGCAAAACTTCTCGTATGCTGTATTTATAATGTTATTAAATGTGGATGCGCCGGGCAAAGGCTTCCCTTTGTGATTGTAATCTTGCCCCTTTTGAGGTATCCGAAACAGATACACGAAACGAGGTTTTTTGAACCGAATTTCAGTATCAACAAAAAAAAACATTATCTTTCAAACCGCCTCAGGTTTAAGCATTCAGCAGATTTACCGGTGATTCTATTTCCAGATTGGCAAAAATCGATAGTTTTGCTTTTATCTCGTAATACAAAAAATAACTTTTATATACTTATAATTCAAATCCAACAAAACGAAGCAATAGCAGTTTATTTCAGTTTGATTTGAATAGTGGAGCCATTTTTTTTGTGATTTATGCTTTTAAAAAGTTTCCTTTGTTATTGAACGTACTTTGGATTTTAGGTCAGACATTCAATTGTAAGTTTTTTTCATTTTCTGAATTTACAATTCAGATAGAATAATGCACGTGCAATGTTTGGATAAGTTCCACGATCCATTATTCATGGATACCATTATATATACCATATCAATGATCAATGTGGAAATAAGAGTGTAATTATATATATATGAAAATTTAAGATACAAATTTTTTTTCTAACGAACAATCTTTATACATTATTGATTGAAAATTCAATTCATTTTTGTGTATAGTTTCTAAAGTTTCGTTGGCGTTTTCTTTTTTTTAGTCATATAAAGCGTTAGAAATAGGACAAAAACCATTTATTACATTGGATATACAATAGTCTCGTGTTGTAACTTTGATTCAATATCGACCAAACATGTTGAGAGTTTATTTCTATCATGTCTCTGCATATCTGGCTTGTAATACGGCGTAGGCTACATAAATGTAACACGTAATACCAATATATCATATATTTATACTTATATTTTTATTTAGCTAATTTCAGTATGTACATATTCAATAAACAACTTAAAAAACAGTAAATATTTCTGCTTATATTATTTTCAATTCAATTCTCCCAAAATGTATGAAAAATACAAATTTATTTTGATAGAGTATGAGGGATTAAAATTATTTGCTTTGTTTATGTTAATATTGACCTGTTTGCATTTATACCAATTTGTGTACGCCGTTGTTGCTGGTAATCTGCATTGTTTACGCGCCGAACGAGCAAATGCGAAGCTCTCGAATATTTACGATAATACGTGCAGAACGGAAACGTCCCAGAATCAATATTTATTATATATTATTGATGATCTACCATATGTCAGTGCATCGAATGTGAACACGTTTCTAGTTGATTATTTCGTTTGCTTGCAGTTGGATGCATCTGTATTGTCATTATTTTAAACTAAATGAATTTTATTCCTTTTGAAATCATTTTGATTTTAACTTATCTTTACTGATTAAGCAGAAAAAGGAGACAAATTCTATTTTCAAAATTTCATCAACGGAATTGTAACATAGTATTTTTATATACTAATGACAAAATTTGAAACTAAATATTCTCTATTATATATGAATGAAATGAGAAAATTAACTTGCTGAAAAATAATAATTTTAGAACCTGGCGCATCCACCTTTTTTATAATTTTTAATGGAATTATTTTGTTTAATTTGATTCTGTATATTTTACTGATTGCTGCTTATATTATTTTAATTTTACAATAGAAAATACATTATTTATTCACAGTGCGTATGAACTATATATCGTTTGTTGTGAGTGTACGAAGTATTATTTTAGTGGTTTTATACCTGGAGATGATCCAGCAATGTTTCTAAACCTCTGTCTGTGATGCTGGAGCATTTGAGACTGAGGGAGTGCACGTGTTTGGAGGCGAGCGGGAATGAGCTGACCAGGTCGAGGGCATCCTCGTCGGAAGCAGCCATGAGGCCCAGCGTGTGGAAGCCACGACACACCCAGGACGCGTAGAGCCTGGCTCTCTCCGTCTGTTGAAAGTTCCTGAGCTCACGACACTGCACGACCGGTACCAGACCCGACCAGAACCTGGGGGACCGGTACAGAACGTCCCTCCACTGCGAGCACACCTGCGCAAGCACGCACCGCTCGCTGGAGTTGAAGTACAAGAAGAACTTCATCAGGAACCAGTCGGCGGCCATCAGCTGTTCCCACGTGAGATGAGCCTGGAGGAAGGTACGCGAGACGGCAGCTTGCTGCTTCTGTCTAGCGTGGCTGCTGAGAGCCTTGGCGGAGGCAGAGGACATCGTAGTCGTGGTCGTGCTGTTTCCTCCTCCTCTGGGCAGCAGACGGGACGGTTTCTCCGGAGCCGTGACCGGGTTGTTGCTGCTGCCACAGAAGACGTTCGTGACCCTCTCCATGACGCTGCCCTTGGCTGAATGATGCTTGCTGCCCCGGAGGCCATTGATGCGTTTCGATAGCTCCGCGGACGCTCGCTCCACCACCCCCTGGGCGGATATGGAGGACATTCTCTGCGATCAGGACAACACGCGACTCATGCAAAAATCACTACACGCGCACCCCGTTCTCTCCCTCATGAGCACCACATCCCATAAAATCTATGCCTCTTCTTATCTCTGATTTCTTCGGCGTTGCTTCTGATGCAGACACGCTCGTCTCCTGCACTGCACTGTGTTTACTTGCCCGCTCCACTGCGGGACTACCCAGCCAGTCGATAATATCGCCAACCCTTAGAGCTCTCTTACACTCCGCACGCCATACACGACCATCGATCAATAAACTCCCACCCCACGCGGCCTCTTCCAACTCGCACCCTCTGCACCATCGCCATCGCGACGCTTTTCATTCAAGTTCAAGCACAAACGAAACTCTCCCTCTCTTAAACCCAACCAACAACCTCCAACCCCCCAATAAACCCGCACAACAACTTCTCTCTCGCTATACCATGACAAACTACATCAACCATTTGCACACTCACCGAACCATTTCTTTCATACATCATAATTATCTCCTCATAATTTCAATGTTCACAACAATTTATTATGTATTTTCTAAATCAAATAAAATACCTTTTTCAATTTCATATTTTGAAATTTAGATCAATATTGTACAGAACGACTGCTCATGATTATAAATATTTTATAAAAAAGTATATAGGTAAAAATATCGTAATGTTAACGATATTTCTAAAATAAATAAATGAACAAGTTTTTAGATTAAATTTGTGTTCTCTTGATTAAATCACATAACAAAATATGAAGGGGAAGATTATTCGTTATTTTTTCTCATTCTCAAAGGGTGACTCATGCAGGCTTCTTAGGGTTGATAATTGATGTGTGTAAAGCTGTAAGTAGTATCGAGGGTCGTAACTACTAATGCAGCAGCTGCATTTTATCATTGCCAAAATCGTAATAAATCGAATTTAGCTTGAGATATATATATAAATAAAGTAAATAGTTTTTTTTTAATAAAATAATATTACATTATTTTCATAGCAAAAAGTACCTACCTATTTTATTAAATAATTTGTTTCTTTTTATAATAAGTTGTTTTAACATATAAATATGTTTTTGCATGTTATTGAATTATGATAATATATAGATTTTAATAAAAAAAGACTAGCTTATGTGCTAATAAAATATCAAATTTTATATGAACACCCTGTATACAAAATGAATGAACGGAAACTAAGTATTTTGCGATACACCATCTACTGAAGAATAATTGAACTGCATGACAGTAAACATAACCGCACTTTTGTATAATCTGTAATTTCGAACAACTTGCTTTTCTTGAATTTACGATGGAAGAAACTGCTGTGGTGATAAAGGCAAAACCACAGCGAAAAGTGGTAAGAGCCACGAAAGTGAATAAAATTCCGGAGCACATTTTGAAAAACCCCAAGTTGCAAAGGGCTATAGAAGATCTCCCGAGCAACTACAACTTTGAGATTTACAAAACACTGTGGCGCATTGAAGAATTGAAAGCGACAATGGTAGCCCTTCAAATGCCAGAAGGACTACTTCTCTACTCAACAACTATAGCTGATATAATTTTGGAGTTCACTGGAGCTGAATGCCTGATCTTGGGTGATGTAACTTATGGGGCTTGCTGCATAGATGATATCACTGCAAAAGCTCTGGGTGTGCAACTGTTGATTCATTATGGGCACAGTTGTTTAGTTCCAATGGATCCTAAAGCTGGACTCAAGGTGCTCTATGTATTTGTTGACATCAAAATAGATCCTTTACATTTAATAGAAACAATCAAATTGAATTTTGATACAAAAACGAGATTGGGCTTGGTAAGTACTATTCAGTTTATATCCACTCTGCAAGCAGTTAGCAAGGAATTGGATGCTGCAGGATATCACACAAAGATACCCCAGTTCAAACCCCTATCTCCTGGTGAAATCCTTGGATGCACTGCACCTGTTATGACCTGTGTTGATGTGATCATCTATTTGGGGGATGGCAGGTTTCACTTGGAAGCAGCAATGATTGCAAATCCTAAATTGCAAGCATACAGATATGATCCATATGACAAAAAGTTCACTAAAGAGTATTATGAGCATGATGAAATGCAAAGTAATAGACTTAAATCTATAGAGTCTGCAAAAAATGCTAAAGATTTTGGTGTGGTCATGGGAACATTGGGAAGACAAGGAAGTGTGAAGGTTGTGGAACATTTGAAACAGAAACTCAAGGAGCATAATAAAACAACCACTGTTATTTTGTTGTCAGAAATATTTCCAGATAAATTAAAACTGTTCCAGTTAGATGCATATGTGCAAATCGCTTGCCCAAGACTTTCCATTGATTGGGGAAATGCCTTTGACAAGGCCTTGCTGACCCCATATGAATTAGCAGTATGCTTAGGAAATGCCCCTTGGGTATCCACAGAAACCAATGACAGTTATCCTATGGACTTTTACGCTAGTGGCAGTCTGGGACCTTGGACACCCAACCATAAACCTTCTGATGATTTAAGTTTGAAAAAATGTTGTGGAAAATGTACTTAGTCTCCAATAAATTTTATTCTTCTAGTAATTGATAGCTTTACTTAAAGCACTTGCTTCCTTAGCACTCAATGGTTTCAATCCAAAGCCAACTATTCTCTCTTCATGCTCTAAATCCCTTAACACACCTGCCTTGTTTCTTATCTCACCATGCAATCTATCAATCTCATCAGTGGTCTCTTTAATATCTAAAATATAAATAAACAATGACAAAATGATCATTTCCAAAACTAACCATTACCTTTTTGAATTAAATCCATAGCTAAATCCTTTGGAAATTCCAAGAAGGTTCTTCCCAAGTCTAGGAATGTGGTTCTTTGCTCAGTTTTTTGCAGACACCTCAGAGCTTCATTAAATTTATTGCGACTATTACTAAGCCGTAACTTTTCTTCTTTATGTTGGATAATTTCTTGCGCTATAGTTTCTACTTCTGCCAAATAAGTTAACGTTTTATCCATGTTTACAATTTTACCACTTATTTACTATTTACTGGATATTTATAGGTTATAAATCTACTTCGCAACCAAACGTACATTTATTTATGCTATGACCAGCATTATATTAAGTTGAATATATAAATTAATTGATCAAATCATTTTTGTACAATTCAATATATGACTGAATTATTTGTAACAAAAAAAACATAATTAACAATTTGTACAATACATTATATTTAGCTTAATTTACCTACGTCCCGGTGCAATAGCCGCTAAACTATTTGGATTTCTGTATATGCATAAGTTCATGAAAGCTATAACCAACATTAGAGATTGTCCCATGAGATCCTTACGAGACGCGGATTGGTTAAAATAATAGTCCTTCAAATTATCCTGGAATTCTATAGTGGAACAAGGCAAACTTTCGTCTTTATCTAGAAGTTGTTTAACAATTCCTGTAGTTGAGACTCTTTCATTGCCCACAAAGGTCCTGAACATTCTACAAATAAATAACTCGTAATTGATTTATACTACATATATATGGTCAAGATTTACCTTGCAGGTAAATTAGATCTTAGGTAGTAAACATTGTTGTCATAACTAGGATTCTCCTGAGTTCCCATGTTGATGGCATGTTTGTTGTTTGTATTAAGAAGTGCCAACAGCATTGAGCTTAATTCAATTTGCTGGGTATAAGTTGGAACTTGTTTCATATTACTGTTTTGAGGTCCTGCTGTTTGTGAAGACTCCATAACATACACCTCTCCAGTTGGCAGTTTATTGAGAATACTAACTGACTGAGGATAAGAACAACTTAGATTTGAAAAATATCAGATTTGTAAAAACATACCATTTGAAATATATCTGTTGGAGTCAGTTTCTTAGGAACTGACATGAAATCAATGAAGTTCCAAGCTTGTATAATATTTGAGACTTTATCCATCTTGGACCAGCTCACACCTGTTGGCGCCAAATGGATTCCAACAGCATCTTGCAAAGTCTGTAAACAGCACAACTATTAAATTTGTATCAAATATCATAATGGATTATCACATTTGCCAAAAGTGAATCTAGCTGAGGGGTCAGAACTTGTCTACGGTTCTTTGTTGTGTTGGCAACTTTGTCAGTGCTTTGTCTATTCATAATAATGCTTTTGCATAGTTTATCCAAAACATTTTCTCCCAAACCCTCAACCTCTAAAATTTCATGAAGAGTTACGAAGGGTCCATTCTTGGTTCTCCACATATCCAAATTCTTTATCCTTGCCTGTGACATATCATACCTTGAGAGATCTTCAGCATTTGATTCATTGATAACGCTTAGAATCCTTTGTTGTTCTTCAGATGAGTAATTTGATTTGAATTGAAATTCATTGGGACATACATTGGTTGAGGTAAATCTTGCCTGTATCATCAAAACGGTATTCATTATTGCATATATCATGATAAATTTGAAACACTTACAATTTGGCGAGCACTTACACCAACAAGTGGCCTTAAATATGATAATATGATCATATTGAAAATATTGTGTAGCGTAGCAAGATTATAGGTTAGTTCGTTTCAAACTAAATTAAAATCAATATTATACAACCGGATACACGTAATAAATTTTATTATACCAAAAATAGCTCAAAATCAACAAATGCTTATGTCCACTAACTTAGATTATATTGCTTTATTTTTATATGGTGTTACATATATATATTTAGTGCTGTTCAGAAATATATTTTAAAATTATTCCCAAATCTGCGAGTTTCAACTTTTCTGTTATCATAATTTATGTTTCAGCAAAAGCAATATGCTTTTGCTATCTACATTATCAATTTATTTATTTAAACCAAATTAACATAATTTATAGATATTTATATATATACATATGTTTGTGTACGTAAATCAAAATACAAATTATATGATTAACAATATATACGATTTAATATATATATTATGGTATAAAAAGGAAACATTTGATTGTTAAAATAAAGGCAATAATTTGAAAATTCTCATATTGACAGTATTATCAAGTTGAAAACGAATGTTTGCCTCAGGCATTATGAATAAATTAAAATCTACATTTACATTAAATCTGCTTCTCTCTCTTTCAGTTCTCTCAGTTTGTACACTTTATAGATAAACAAGGTTCTCACAATAATATTGTTTGATAATCACTAAATGATCCATGTCTTGTAAGAACGTCTACAGCACGCACAGCGAAATAGTATCGGTTGCCAACAGCAAATTGTGTTAAAGTAACGGCCATAGGAAGTTCCAGGGCTTTGACATCGCCAATTTTACCCCAACTGTCAGTCTTGGGTTCACTCTTGGTTTCCTGGTAGGCATACAATTGGTAGCTAGCAATTTCCTCATACAAATCTAATTTATATGGCATCTTCCAAGACAACACTATACCTGTACCGCAAGGACTCTTATTCAGCATCAGTTGAGGTTTTGGCGGCAAGGATTTGGAGGAATAGATTCCCGGTTGATCAGGACCAATGGGCAGTGGAGCTGGATGCCTGATGATCTTCTGGCTTACCAGAGGATAACTATTCCTCGATCGAATGTTACCTTGAACAGGAGCGGTTAGTCTCTTTCCGGAGTTTATTCCAATGTTAGGAGATCCAATGCGAACATTAGAAGATCGGACTACTTTGCTGGTGTTAGGAAGATTTGTTACTCCGTTTTGCCCGGACCGCAAAAATGGTTGGGTCACAACTATGTTTGAAGTTGCTGCAAATATTAAATATTCAATCAATATCAAAAAAATTAAATATTATTTACGTTTCATAGGTCCAAGTTTCACCATCATAGGTTGTCCATTCGACATCACGACGAATTTATGACCATTAGGTGGATTGATCGTGTTAACTTTAGTGCCATTTGGAATATTTGGATGCATATTTTTCGCTCTGTCATCCTCGTCCGTGAGATCGATAACGCCTTTATCATTTCGCGTGGGTGTTCCAGCTGCGATTATGGGCGAAGTCTGAGTTGCGCTCTTAGCAATTGGATGCTGTCTAGGAGAGGTTGTTGCGACAGGCTTTTGTTGAGAATTGTGCTAAGAAATTAAAAGGTGTTAATTTGTTTTAAACAATGAGATATACGAAACTTACTCGGCCGATCGGCATTGACTTCGCGACTACAGGTGTCAAACCATTAACCTTTGGACTCCTCGTTACAAATGCAGCAGTTGCAGTTGCGATGGGAATTTTCTTTGATTTTCGACTATCGTCGTTTCGTACGTACGCCTGCAAACCCACCGACCTAGTGATCTTCGGTAAGATCAACGGTTTGTCACGGTTCTCTTGCATCTTGCTTACATCTTGTATGACCTTTTGGTGTACGATATTAAGATCACGTGTCTGTTTGCCAAGTAACACAGCCTCTTTTCTCAAGCTATCCAAGACCTGCTCATGAGCTTTAATTTTCATCTTCAGTTCTCCAATTTCGCTCCGTTGCACAATGCATTCGCACATTTTCTGTATGCAAAGTTCTTCCAATTGATCTCTAGTTAAACCGGTCATCTTGTTATCCAACATAAACTGTTTAAAATTCGTTAATTTCACTATGCTCTTTGCTTCAGTGTCTAGTTTTACACGTTTCGAAGTGTCCTGTTCGCCTTCTTCCAATAATCGTTTGCTTGGCTTCGTTGTGGTTTCCTTTCGACCTGTATAATATAATTATAAATAGTTTAAAAACTATAAATTATTTTAATTGCACATACCATTAACTAAATAATTTGTCAAAATTGATTTCAATACGCTCTGTCGATCATTGTTCTCTGGTGGAGTTGACTTTTTCTCGTTTTCATTGCTAGTGTCGTCAGCAGTTTTGTTTTCAGCTTCATCTGGGAGCATCTCGTCAGTTTTCTCTTTTGACTCAACAACCTTCTCCGACTGCCCTGACATCCTAACATTTTCTTCGATGATATCAATGTGGTCGGGTGGATCTTCAATTTCCATAGCATCATCGTCCTCTGCTTGATCATCCTTGCTTTCATTTCCTTCATCTGCTTGCGTAATTTCTTCATTCTGAGTAGTTTCTTCGGCAGTTTCATTGTTTTCACCACTATCCTCCTCAACATCGTCGGAGTTAGATGCCTCGTCGTGATTTTCTTCCGCATCGGAAGTAGTTTCTTGCATAATTAACAATAAGTCTTCATTTTCTCCCTCGTCTTTACTACCTTCCTTGACTGCCTGAACAATTTCAGATTTCTTTTCGTCATTAATGTCGCATTCAGATGAAGGCTCATTTTCTCTGATCTCTAAACCGTTGCATTCGACACCATTTGCTGGAATAACATCGGTAGATGTTTGTGCATCTTTAAGCGATTGTTCTTTCTTATTCTGATTTGCAGTTTCAGTAACTTTGCGTCCTATTGTTCCATTGGCTTTGTCCAACTTCTGTTTGGACTTCGAGACATCATCGACAACATCGAATTTATTTAAGATCTCATCTTCATTTTCCATTGTTATATCATTGGTTTTAAGTTTTTCTGAAATTTCGATTTTGTAGATATATTATATTCATGAATTGTGATGCTAAACACTATTTACCTTCTTCTTCGTTATCAGAGACATGTAAATCTAAACTAACATCCGAATCATCTTCGAACGCAGCAGCGGGATTGGCCACCGGCATTTTGATACCTAGAATGGATAAATCTTTTATTATTATCTCTAAAGAAATGTACTTTTCAACATCTTCTATCAAATATTCAAAAAAAAAGAAAATTTAGCCTGAACGTTAAAGAATATCGATGAACATATTTGAGGTTATGTTTCAAGAGGGGACAATAACCCGGAAAATAGTTATCAATATTCACTATTCAATAGAAAAAAATAAAATAATTGATGGAAACATGATGGATATGATATTAAATATGAATATTTTTAAATTTTATATAAATATATTTTTGTATTAATCGAACTTTATTGGGAATAAAAATAAATAAATTTTATTATTTTTTTTAATGTTTTTGTAATGTCATTGTGACGGTAGGAAGTCTAGGAATGTCAAAAATACTTGGAAATATGTTGTTGGTTGGTATAATTTATTTCATTTCCTATTTGAGACGTGGTTATGCTTACCGGCGAACACTGCTTTTAAATTAATCAATGGTGTTTGCCATTAGGAAAATGATTTTGCAATGGAAGAGACAATTCTAAAGGAAGTTCCAATGTGTAACTGAACTATGGAGAGTAAAATAACGGGGACACTACAAGAGGTAGACGGCAACAGCGCAACTACGTTTCTCGTGCACACTGAGAAGACTACTTCAATTCGATCACAAGATGGCCGACTGCTATATTTTTTCGATACGCTAATTTGTTAATAAATTATTGTATTCTGTACAAATTATAACAAAATCTAATTAATTTTACTATATTGTATTGATTACTAATGGCAGTCTACAAATGTCAATGAGTAAATATTGAAATTTAAAAAATCAATGCAATTATAGAACTAAACGAGATGATTAACATATATATTTTTTATTATTAATATCAATGTGTTACGAAAACATTAATCAATTTAGATTTATATTTTCACAAGGATACAACTAAATTAATCGAAATAATATCAAAATTCATTGCGAGATAATATTGACAATCGTGAATGTCATTTTCGTTATTTTTTCATCTCCGTATATTTGCTTTATTTCCATTGAAAATATCAAGGTCGCGTAATGCAAGGACAATGACCTAATAATAGTAATCTCGTGAACGATGCAATTAAAAGCATTTCGCCGTATGTAACCTAAGACTTTTGAAAATGCTATTATTTCTATTATATTATCGTATTCCTAAATTTATGGCTTTCGTCAAAGCAATTATTCGATTGTGGTGACTCATTCGACATGTGCCAGTTATTCGTCTTGGTCAACGTTCTCAAACAGGATTTTATATTTTTGCTGCCTTCCCTTCTCAATGTAGCCATAACAAACGTATGCATATAAAGTAATACCTTCAACGGAAACTTGGCATATGAGCGCTGAACATTCTAGCAACACTGCGCTTCTAAATTATTGCAAATAACACACTTTCTAAATTCGCATATTTTCAGTAAAAAACAAACTACTCATAGGTATTAGTCTGTAATGTCAATGTGACATAAATATTTTGTCGGTCTAGTCTTTTAAAAATTTAGGTACCTAAGTATAGCTTCATCCACCAAAAATTCTGTACTGTCATATAAACTTTAATTTGTCATTAAGTGTACAAAAAATGATGTTCCGTAAATTTGCACAAATTTCATACTTTCGGGATAATATTTTAGAATTTTATTTTATTCAATAGAGCCTAGATTTTGGTTGCCTTCCATTATCTGAAAAATGTTGACGTTTTTTTAAATATTCACTACATATGAGACAAGCGGTCCGTATCCGTGCGAATGGAATAGTCCAATCCTTCAAGGACATCCAAAGGTCACCCCGAACAGTCTATTTTCGAAGCGCAAACAATCCTGCTTCGCTTGTGTCGCAGCGCACACATCGATAATTCGTACATATAGCGCAAATATTTGTCCCTTTCCAAAAATATTTTACTTTCATTAGGCTTAGGTATTTCCCAAAACCCACCTAATACTTGATTTTGACCTTTAAAATTTTTAAAACCAAAAATCAATATTTTGGCATTAGTAAATTAGCAACGAATATAAATTCCATGCCTACATGTATATCCAAAGAATGAACAAAAGCAAGTTAATTTTTCAGGAATGCCGTTACATTGTCGGGCGTGGCACCAACAATTGTTATATACTACAGCAGATGGCGCTTTCGCGAGTAATCATTACGTAAGAAACAATGATTAGAATGCCAATGCGTAGAGAAAAAATGCAATTATTTCGCATCGATAGGTATAGAAATTGATGATTTTTTTATGTTCATGCAAAGCAAAATGTGCATCGAGGTCGGCGGCGCGTTTTGAAGGAACAGAAAACAAAAGTTAACTTGTCAAAAAGTATTATTACCGAAAATCGTCGTTCTTAAATTCAATTATTAGTATAATGAACGCAGGAAAACTAGATCAATTGTGGGTGGTAGCAAAACCGAAGTTGCTGTTCTTCCTGAAATACGCAAAGGTGGAATTGGTGCCACCATCGCCGTTAGAGATTCCGAAGATAATTAAGGATATATCAGCGGGGATAAAATCATTCAAGACCGGATCATGGAAAGAGACGCCGGTCAGAGAGGCATGGCTTAATACTTTGGTAACCGTGGAAGTATTCTGTTGGTTCTACGTGGGCGAGTGCATCGGAAAACGGCACATCGTCGGATACGACGTCTGAGGATAGTGCGTAGCCCTACCGTAACGATACTTTTGATCATTGATTTTTTTGTTTCTTTGCTATGGTTCTAATTATAATTTGAGATAGAATTGACAACACAGACTATGTTTAAATAATAAGAAATAAATTTGTCAATCGCAGCAAGAAAATATTTTTCTTTTGGTTTAATTTCTACAATTAAAAAAAAATCACACATACCAATATGGATCATCTCTGCTACTGAATGTACACTTTAACTTTTGCGAAATAGAATAAATCACGACCACTTGAAACTTAAAAATAAATAACTAATGCCATTGTCGCTAGGTAACATTAATAAATGATTAACGTGTTCATGTAGATGTGCAAAGGCGTAGGTATACTTGATGTCAAACTAGCATAATTTCATATTCAACAATTTTAAATATTTACATTTTTTTGTTACTGTCAAATTACTCATAATGTGTATTGTATATATTTATAGAAAATAAACACGTATTCCTTTACTTTGTAGATATTGTTGTCGATATTTATCTTTGCAGCGCTTATTAATACCAAAGTAACTTACCTATATGTACCGAGTTTCGAGCAGAACATTTATTTTTTGTATGTGACATAAGTTCGTCGTAGCTGCCGTGCGGCGTCATGCACATATCGCACCATTCCAACACATCGAGCGGAGACTCATTCATCAGACGTGAGAAATGCTTAATTAGGCAATAGTGATATTTGGCTTTCTTGTTGTCGCTAATAAGTAACAAATTTATGTGGACGTTCCTTTTCTTTCTTGTCACATAGAGCTGCAAGAATTTTCCATTCGGATCGATAATATCCATGCCGAAAACGTTGATACTCATATAGTTTCGCACCTCGAACTTGGGTATATCCTCAATTCTGATAGGCATTTGGAGGCCGTGCATCTTCAGTATGGCCTTGTAATGAGGATAACTGGTTGTTAGGTTAGACGAGTTATGGGGTGTTGGTGACAATCCTGCTATAACGCACCAAGCGAAGCAGGCCTCATCTCTGACATTTTGTATGTTCAAAACGGCATCTTTCTCCTCAATAGTCTTTGGTAGATTCAAGTACGATGTTCTGTTGATCTCGTTGAACAGTTTCAAGTGTATCTGGGACACCTGGGAATATTCACCTCCCTCGTAATTCTTTACGTTCTTCAGAATACTGTCAGAGCAATTTTCGTACCATTTAGCAACGTCTTTGTCCACCAACCATAATGGCGTCTCTATCAACACTTTTCGCTCGATTTCAGTATCAAAGCTTTGCACAAGAAATACGGTGATCATCTCAAAACCTACTATCACAAACTTATTGCTCTTCAACAATTCCTCCATGATACCGCAGATAGACGCTGATGTCGTTTTTAATATTATGTCTACACTATTAGTTTTTACATATTCCTTAATGGGTAATAACAACGTATTTTTCTTTATCAATTTCTTGTCGTGAGTAGATTTTCCGTTTATATTGCAACCGCCAACTCCACTATTAAGTATCTTCTTTTTTTCCATTTTACCAATATTGCTCTCTTGCGTAAATACTATTTTTAAAAGAAAAGAAACAAAAGATTGAGTAAAAACAATGCAATGTGTCATTCACAATCCCATACTGATACAAGAGGAAACAAAAATACCATATGTACGAGCACTTTTTTCTACGACGTAACGGTTGAATACACGGTAATAATAATTTTAACCTAGCTACAAGTGTAGCTATTATCAGAATAAGGTGTTAAATACATTTTAAGCAAGAACTAATATAACTTGATTCATTTTTGGCTCACTATCTTCGAAAAGTTTACAATATTTTTTCCAATTTTTTTTTCCTACCTGAGGAAAGATTTTGTGTATATTTTTCAGTTGGGATAAACTGAATGAATGCATATTCATTGCAGCAATTATTTAATAATGCAGTCTATTCAAAACATTATTTTCTTAAAGAGGCAAATTGTAATCTAAGACGTTGACTCAATTTTGTAGTCGTGTCCGATGCATATTCTTATACGATGTATATCATGACCGTCAAAGAAAATGCAATAGTTGCAATTATAGCCAAGATAAAACAATGATAGAATAACACCTTACATGATAAATGATAAAAGTATTAAATAACAGTTAATGGTTTTTAACAGCTTGAAGATTTACAATCACACATTTTTTATATATAAGAATAACATTAAATTGTGATGAATATTTAGTATACATACACATTTACTTATTATCAACACAGTTACCAACATTTAAAACCAAAATATTTTAAAATAGTTACTATAGAAATGTCATTCTGCCGTTATATTTTTTTGATGTCAATGTTGGGATGACAATAAATTTAATAGCAAATCAATTATAGCATAATTATGCTAAATAAACATTAACATTCTTAAATATTTACTTGAAATGACATTTGTCAGTAGCAATGTCATTAGGAAAGGCGCATGCGCCCCCTACTTTTTTCTCATCTATGCCCACGGACAACTACCATTTTCTAAAATTTTATTTTACGATTAACATAAGTCTGCATGTTTAATTATCGATTACAAACAAGAATCTCAAATTCTAATTTAAATATCATCTTTGTTATTAATGTTTATCAGGATCGCATGCGCAAACCTAATTTTTGTTGCATTCTATATATGGATGTACATATAAAATAAAATGGTTAAAACTTACCTTGAATGATTCGAGAGTAGTTGAAACTCGATTCGATTGGATTACCCTTAATATCAGCCTTTGCACATAAAGAGGTATATGATGAAATATCGAGAAAGGACGCAGACACAAACACACAGTCCAAGAAGCTCACTACCTAATGCCGCGTTTTTACTAGTTTGATCAGATGGCGCTATTATCCATGGCGCAAGCGTTGACGAGGAGGTAACGCGCATGTCTACCGTCAAAAACACGACGACACCTCTCAATAATTTTAGGAATCAACTATCAATGTCAGTCGTCATTTCCGACATTTGTCAGTAGTCATTAGAAGACCAAAGTTTGGGATCATCTGATGCAATCCAATTCGACACTATGTCAATTCAATTAATTGTTGATAATGAAAAAAAAAACATATTTGCGATGATTAACGATGACCACGCAATAATTCAAAAGATATTGTTTTATCCAATTTGTTCTAATAAAAGATATAATTTTATGTAATGCATTATCGAGCGTCTACGGTATAAACTTTATGCAACTTTATGTGCAACGCCATCTTTTTAAGCAACCGTCACCATTTCACATTATTTACTTTTAACAGCAAATATAATTATTATATGAATATTTTAACAATTAATTATATTGCTTAAATATTGTATTATAATATTGATATAGTATGCAGTAGGAAATTAATAAATTAAAACATAACCTAAATAAATATATCAATATATTTTTAAATAAAGAATAATAATATTTTGTGATTCAGTACGTATAGTTAAATAATCATTTCATTTTCAACTTAAATTAATTAGCCACTGAAGGTGCCTACTCTTGTCGCAGGGCTTCACTATTCGAAAGATCCCGATATTTTTGCTGACGTGCACATCCGTAAATTCGACGATAGGCTGCAATTCGATGTCTTCCAAACAAACCAAGGTGTGATGGAGGCTTTGTATTTCTTTCTGATAATGAACTTTGTATAGGTAGTTCTTATTATCTGAATGTAGGATGCATATGTTCATTTGATTCCCAACATATGGAAGCTTCCATTGGAACGTGATCTGTCCATCATTCAATATGAACCAGCTAGTGTCGTGGACCTTTTTAACGTGCCTGGCAAACTCATCGCCAACCCCATGGTATTTGCAGATGCGCTTCACATAGTCCATTCCCAGATATTCAATTCCGCATTTGTACCTGTTGAAATCATCAAATAAGTTTCATGTTTCATGAATAAGTTTAAGCAGTCACAGTTATAAGACGCAAGCTTGATTTAGGCATTCCCAGCAGAATTGCAAAAAAAATCAATATCTTTGGGGGCGTGAAAGATCGGCCAATGAACGATCAGGTCAAACTACTTCCGCTAACCGACAGTACGAAAATTGGTCTATTCGAAACGTTAATTAAATATTTTTTTAGTTTTGACAATACTAAATTTTAGACTTCCGAATGCAGAAATAGTGGACTAACATACTAAAGATTATTATATTAGTAAACCGTAAACTATACGCATTTTCTTACTTACCAAACTTAATAAAAATGATTATAACAAATTAAATATGTTTTGATATTACAACAGCGCCATCTACAAAAAATAAAGACTGACACGTCCACTAAGTTAATTGTTCATGATAATTTCTTCCTTGATGGCAAATATAGTATTTTTATATACGTAATGCAACTAAGTTGAATCAATTATTAATATTAATTTAGCGTATTTGTCAAACTGACATAATTTCGGCGATTTTAACTATTAACGATACGTACATTCCATCGACGAAGTAAGCACACATATCGACAACCAATATAAATAAATTACGAAGTACTTGCAAACATTAAACTAAAAAGAAATGAACTTCCGCTATGTATTTGTATTTAAGAAGAAAAAGGCTGCGGTTTTCCTGAGTGATAACAATTACATCGATAACTAATGCCAATTGCGGTGACTTGCTAGAGGTGATGCAGCGAACTTTTCAATTAAACTAAATGGATGACTCAATTGTTGCATGCGTGAAATGGAAGTGCATATTAATGTGTAAAAGGAAGATACACAAATACATTATGCTTTAGGTTATCACGTAATAAGAGAATAATGAAATGCATTTAATGAAATGATAACAAATTTTCAGGAAAGGATTGCAGTTCTTTTATCTCTTGTCACACAATATCTGAAGTCGAGTGTTTATATATAAATGACTTAACAAACGTCATCAAATTTTAATTTATATAACGAACTTTTATACAAGAAATGTGATAATTATTAGATATACATAGAATATGCTTATACGATTCTATGCAGTTGCTCTATCGATACTTACAATTCTAAGTCGAATGTAGAACACATGTTGTTAAAACTATTTGCTAACTTTCAAATAGAAGCAAGTGACTTGACTTAATATGTCTATTGTAATAAGCGATATGAAATGTACTAGTTTTATTTATATTATTGCAACCATGCAACTGAGAGTAATGTATTTTACAGTTCGGGGAATACCTTAAATATACCATTTTTAATCGCTAGATATCATGATCTTCTAACAGCTACTGTTCTATTATTATTATTTTATTATACACATTTATGAAAATAGCTATGTTTATATGTATTTTAAATACAATGTTATAAAGATAATAATATTTTTCTTAAGTTTGTAATTATGAAGAATAGAACTTTGTTCAACGTTCTGTTACTACAGAAACAAATAAATTTAAATAAGTTACCTAATGAACATCTTGTAATTAAATTATAGTAAAATTAAATACAGAAAATGCATTTTATCATGTTGATAAACAATTGAAAAAAAAACAATCGGTGTTTAACAATGATAATCCCTAACTAAATCTATTTATAACATAGACGATACTTACAAACCATCGTTGAACGCTGCACACATTTTGTACAGAATTTAAAAAAAAACGAATGAAATCATTTGTTGTATTCTAATAGTTGTAAATGAACCACTTGACTCGAATTATCACGAAGCGCAGATTGTCTTACTCCGTTGCAGACAAATGCGCGATATCCGATACTTGTTTCCTGTTTATATACAGTTTATTTTATTTATATAAATAAATTATGTTAACCACAGCCCATAAAAGACAGTATTGTTTATATCTGATACACTAAATAATATACTACTCTGTGATAAGCATCAAAGAAAAAAAAAGATCTAAACAGAAATGTTTAGTACTGCTGGTAAAACATGATTAGAAGTGAGAAACTTTGGTTGCATAATAAACATTCAAGTTTGGTTGTGTGGTTGGTGAGTTTTTCAGCAAAAAGTAAACATAGATATGTCCGTAATAAGGAATTGTATGACCAAATTAAACTCAGCGAGACGTTATACGTTGGGAACAGTAAGATTGTTCTCAAGCGCAGAAGGATCGCAAGATGCAAACAAAGCAGAAAATGAGCAGGTTGGAGGTTATGCAAAGGCATTTGAAAAATTCGAAAACATCAATGAGGAACCAAAGGCAGCACCTAAAACGTTCTCCAGCCTACTGAGGAATTCCAAATTCATTGATGTAAGTTGCAGTTTTGTTAATTGATAGCATTAAATTAATGGTGTTTTTTTTTTGTATGGAAGATGGGTGACCCAGAGGGAAAAGTAGTTACCGGAACTATTTATCATGTGGTTGAAGATGATTTGTACATTGATTTTGGTTGGAAGTTCCACTGTGTGTGTCCACGACCAAAGAAAAATGCAGACAATTTCATTAGGGGCTCCAGAGTTAGACTTATGGTTAAAGATTTGGAACTGTCCTCTAGGTTTCTGGGATTCGATAAAGATTTAACTTTACTCGAAGCGGATTGTGTACTGCTAGGTTTATCACAAGAACGACAATCCTGAAATGTACGAAATATGAACTAGTTCAATCAATAATTTTAGGCAAACCAATAAACATGTTTTGATAAAACTCGCAACCTTAATTGCAATACTGTTTCGAAATTACATAACTGGACTAACCTAAAAAAAAAGTTGTAATATTTGCAGGATGTCGTGAATGTTGTTAATTAAAAAATGTCTTATTTATTAAGGAGTATTACTAGTTTGTGCGTGAACGCTTTCAAGACTAGACCTGTGATATTTTCTAGAGGGTTCACCAAAACTGAGCCTGCAAAATGCAAGTCTTACATGGATGTGAAGACAAATGTGGCCAAGGATGTGATACTGTTCAAATATGAGAATCCCAGATTTTTCAAAGTACTCAATCTCTTCGGAGCTTCACAGTTCGTGTTTTGGGGCTATCTCTCCATATTTGCATTCACAAACTTGAAAGATGCACCAGTACCAGTTGATGAAAATGCAGATTGGTGGAGGAAAATTAATTTGGGCGAAAACAAGTATAAAAATACCATAGCTGCTCTGTCATTCTTCATAGGTAAATCTTGTTAAATCAAATTGCTTAACTTATACATTTATATTTTGTTGCTAGGATATGGAATTCTTGTTATCACATGGATGTACACTCTGAGATCAGTTAGGTATTTGGTGCTTCGCAAAGGAGGAAAGGACATCTCCTTTGTGACTTATACTCCAATGGGACAGAATAAGATATTAACAGTTGGTTTGGATCAAGTGAGCTGCAAACAGATGAGGTCTGCTGCTCCTGTACAGTTGCCACTTAAAATTAAGAACCACTATTTGCATTATATTCTCGATATGAAAGGTGAATTCAAGAATCCCACATTGTTTGACCACACAGCCGGATTAAAACGAAATTGGTTGAAATGATTTTGTGTAAATATTCAATCTTAATAAAGTTTACATATTTGTCTTATATTTTAAATTGCTTCAGATTTTTTATTATCCCATTTGTTATTTGCTTGGAACGTTTACCAAAAGATGGGACTGAAATATCCAAGCCTAGGTAAAATCACACTGAAAATTTTACAAGTATTCAGTGTTTGTATTTCAGTCATTTCAAAGCCAATTAAGGATATAATTTAAAATTTAATAACTTAAGATATTATCTATTCCTTAAAATTTTGTTTAATTATTTATTTTAGTTGTCTCATTCTCTAATAACTAACTTCTTCCGGTTTAAAATCACCTCCATCTATGGTGGACCAGGCTAAATAAATTTAGCCAGTCATAAATAATTATTTTAAATAAGTTGCGAATAACTGAAGCTTACGTAAAACTACTTTCTAACGAAAATGTGTCTGAACTGCAGGAAAATTTATATAATACAATTATTTACTTTGGAGAGCACTTAATTATCTCTGTATTATAATTACGAGATAATCCCTGAATAATACAAAAAAAAAATACGAAATGCGTTTATATAATGTGAACTAAATATATTTTGTATATAAGTACATAGTACCCAAATTTTAAACAATGTAACAATATATATTTTCATTTACAACGTGTCTCTGTACAAATACCAGTAACATAGTCCTTCCATTTCATCATCAATTTACAATATCATACAACTTCCTAACGCACTTTAATTAGTAATTAAATAAATAAAACGAAACGAAATAACTAGTTGAAATTAGAAAAAGTGAAACCAAAATAATTTATCAAAACTAAACGAAAATACAGAGATTGATCAAGAACTTTTGTTTTCGGCCTCCTAACAAAATTAAATTATAAAAAAATACCTTCAGTCAAAATTAATTAATATTTTTGTGTGTGTTTATGTGTATATATTTCCGTGTACTAAAATTATTTTATTTGAAAAAAATATCATCAAAATTTTAAGTACTTCTCATAAACTACGACTAAATCTCAAAGTGTTATCACACCGAAATAATAATAATAATAAACCTAAATATATGTGTTTATATGTAATATAAGTAAAAAAAGATATAGACACGAACAGAATGGATTACTTAAATAAAAAGAACTGTAGTAAATAATCTGTTTAACATTAACTTAAGAACAACGTATGTTTTTTTTTCGATAAATCACAAGAGAATTTCAACTAATATACTATATATGTGTATTCTGTTGTTGTTGTTGTTGTTTCGAGTAAAGACACAGACGGCGAAACGATCACAGTTCTATCACAGATTCCGTCTATGCACAAAACTCATCACTTCTCGTCATCACACTTCTCTTCCTCCGCATCGCGCACCAAACCAAAACAAGAATCCGTAAGTTTTGCAACGTACAATAGTACCTATCTATATATTTATATTATACGTGTACGTAGCCACTATTGAAGACTAGATTATTTATTGATGATTATTACTCGTTCTCTGTTATATACGAAAGAAGCCGCAGCAGCTACGCTAGAAGGGTGTCCGGTAAGTCGTAAGGATGGAGTAGGAAAGGTGGGTTGTGTGTCTGTATATTAAGAACCTTCGCCGGGCAGTTCCTCTTCGTTGTCCAATTTGGTGGTGCCTGCGTTGCAGAAGCGGCATTTGCAGCACACGATGCAGGGGGCGGCCAGCAGAAGGAGCGGCGATGCGACGAGCAGCAAGATTCCGAAACCGGCGAAAATCCCGATGACCTGGGTCCTGTGCCAAATCACGGATGCCCGTGAATGACCCAGCTTGTTCTTGCAAGGACCTTTGTCGTAGTGCCTCAGCAGGAAGTCATCCTAAAAAAACAAAAACAAATACTATTATAATAAATGAGAGAAAGAATAAAAAATAATGCTAATTAATTTTAGTTGCATATATAATTTCCAAATTCTCATCAACTATTTTTGAATGCAATATGCAAAGGAATTGATACGTACATCGAGGCTGGCAAGACAGTACCAGCAGAAAACGTGTTTGCACCGTTTGCACATCATTTGAGCACAGCCTTCGTCTTTTTCAATAGGAACATTGCACATGGGGCAGCATTTGATCAAGTCGGAGTCGAAAGGAATACCAGCTTCTTCGCCCTTCAAAAAAATAAAATACACAAACCAATTAAAACATTGCCCAACGATGAAACGTGACTTTGCATGGGATGTAAAATCGAAACGAAAATCTACTTACTCGTCCTTGCTTGGCGAGTTGCTTGTTGTACTCTTCACACGTGAGTCCTGCGTGCCATTCCAGCTTGCAGTTACTGCAGAAATTTACGGTGCACGTCGGACAATGCACGCTCTGCGGCTGACACCGTTTCGATGGGCACAGGTTGCAGACGGTTTCGCAGCCGGCGCGTGGACACCACATCCGGCTCTTGTCTATTTCAACCTCTGCAGAATACAACAACAATTAAATACATTGCGAAACGGAAGCAAGATTAGAATCTATTGTCTACCAAGAAAAAGAAAAAGAAATTATACTAAGAACTTAAATGCCAAGAAATTCAAAATTTTCATGAAAGACTAAATATTACTTAATAATTACTAAATATTAAATTGGATGTTTTAATTGAGTTTGAAAAACATTATTAAAAAGCAGAATTTAAAGTTATAGAAAGAGCACCGACCTCGGTTAAGTCTGTATTTCAGGTGTTTCTCCAGAAGCTCGTTGCCGGCCAGTCTTTTAATCTCATCTTGTTGGAGCACTCCTTGGGAAGGACATTGGGCGTCCGGACACGAAATATCGTACGCTCCTTCAGCCACCTCGAACTCTACATACGATTTCATGCACTGCAAACGCAAAACAAGAAATAAAAAAATAATTAATAATGTTGAATTGAAGAAAATAAAAAAAAAACGTGAAGGTGTCGGTAAAGTACGCAACGGTTACTTCACAAAAGTGCCAAGGTTATTCATTAACCTGATGCACTAAGTAATAAAACAAATAAAAACAGTCTCGATGATAATAACTAGAGAGCAAATATTGCTGTTGTCGATTAATGGCACTTAACAGATTTCTGGATGAGACAAGTTCTTGCCATTAAAACGTTTAATTGCATTATTTTTATATGCAGAAACAATGAAAATCACAACGAAATTTAAAACAATATTTTTTAGAACAAATACTATAAATATTTATGTTTTGATATTTTCAAAATAAAATTGAAAATACGCAATTCTAAAGTTTCTAAATAAAATAATTTACAGTGCAAATCCATATTAATATTTTTATTTACTAGATTTTCTGTATTTTTGCTATAATTTCCCAAGAAGTCAAAAAAATGTTTTTTTTTACATAACAGCAAAATAATCTGATTGTTGTGCAATGATCATTCTTTGACAAAGTTTTTTTTTATCAAATAGGAAAGAAAATTGAAGAATCAATCGCATGTGATGCTATTAATCAATCAAAACAAAGCAGCATTGAAAATGTAATGAGACTATCGTAAATCAATGCCCGTGTGACAGAGGTGACACATAATTGGTGACAACGATGATGAATTGAAGTCCCATAGCGAGAATGGATAGACTCGACCATCGCTTGAATGTCCATCGAATTTGGGTTATCAACCGTACCGTTCGCAATGAGCTGCACGGCATTGCACAACTGCAGCGCTATGCATGCATGCAGGATTGCGTCACGCGCTGCGTAACGCCGCTGCGGAGCACCCGATTAAAGTGCAAGAGTGATCTTGAAAAAGAAAAGCAAAGCAGAAGACGAAAAAGCACGTAAAATAAGTAGAAAATTGCAAAATGATCGCAGGATGGTCGGTCTCCTCCGTATTGGGTTACGTAGTGAGAAAGGTAAAATTAATTGATGTTTACATTGAAATTCGATTCCAGCTCATTAGAGACGGAAGGCCTTTCCTCTTCCGTTAATTTGCTATTCAAGGCTGCAAAAAGGCTGTTGTTTCATTTATATGCTTATACTCAATAGCACAAAACTAATCCACATTTTCTCAATTGCTTTCAAATTTCGCGAATAAACGAACAACGATTACGATGGACGGATTCCGTCAAAATGCAATCGTGTTATTTATTGGAAATGTGCTGCACGGATCTCCTCCGTTTCGTAATGCGATGCACGTGTCCAGTGGTCGACGATTTTTTTAATTTTCAATATCATCCGCTCCTGTAATCCATACATGGTGTACACGAATGTTATGAACAAACAATGCGCGCCATCCGCGCCCGAAGGCTGACGTGAATAGCAATTGTTTTCGCAAACACGGTGTCACTCGATGAGGGAAAATGGGTCTAAACCACCCACGCAGCGCACGCAAAATATTCATAAAACCTAAAATGGATATCGCTGTTTTTTTAGTCCGCTACAACAACAACTTTAAAGCAAGAAGTATTTCTTGCACTCTGTATATGTATGGCACATCCAGAAAATCTTCATTTTCAATATAGATATTAACTTTCTTACTTCTTTCTAAATATTTACACATTAAAATTGAGAATCTACCAGAAGTGGATAATATTGTAAAATTTAAGATTTAAATAAACGAAGGTCAAAAAACACTTTTGACTTGAAAGCGAACTCTAAACTAAATAATCTTTCTTTTTACATAAATTGTATAAACATTAGTAAAATTAGTTTTTTTTTATTATGTAAAACTTTTTCAAGATTGTAGTTTTTACTATAAAAAGATCAAAAGAAAACAAAAATAGAAAGGAGATGTTGTCTAATTGAAAGCAACACTTTCTGTCGAATCAATGAATTCGGTTTCTAAACCAGTTTTTTTTAAATGTTATTAATAAAGTTATAACGGAGTATTACAAGGAGATTTCGGTTAAGAAAGGTCTAGGTTTCTAGAATAAATTGAAAATTTCTTTTAATTTGAAATAAATTAAATAAAAGTGAACACGTTTTGCATCAAATTGAAACTGTTTACAACCGTTTTTTAATCTTATAAAAGAAGCATTAGATCTCTACAAATCTAATTCGAGTGATTATGTAAACGAAGGATTCCAATGGAATAATAAAATATAAGAAGAAAAAAACCGGTTTTCTGAAAAGCGCTATATTTGCAAGTACAATATTAGAGAAGTTATTATGAATAAAATATGTTTTGTTTCAATCGCCTGTGACAAAAACACAGAAATGATCTCGTACTTTCACATGAAATTAAACATTCATAATTCCAATGAGTTATTTTCAGATTTCCATGTCTACACTTTATTTGAATGAATGAAAGAAAATTTGGTCATATTACACAGTTTCAATTATTAATTGTGTTTCCTTTCCTCGTATTACCGTAAACGTGATCGGTTGCCGGCATGCATTACAATCAGTTGTCTTACAGCAGTATCGTCGTTGCTGCATTCAAGCGTATGATCGAATCATTTGAAAACCGAACCGAAATTGTGTGATTCAACGAAACCACGAGGAATGTGTTAACTAATTGAATTGTTACCAGAATAATAAAATACATAGATGAGCGTAAAAATAGACAGCCTTGGCTGGAGAGTGGACGTACGATTTTTTGAGCGAATGATCGAAATATTTCGTACACAGGAATCACTCGGAATTTTAATAAATTTACAGATGAAAAGGAAACGTGATTTCGGAAGCGATCGATTATTGTTTGTTCAACTAATTATTTCAACAATTTAAACGCGTTCGTTTCGCCATGAAAATACAGGAAGCCAAAGCCAAATAATAAATCTAAAAGCAAGAGAAAAAAAATATACATAAACAGTTCTTGCTCTGGCATTGAAATCGCTCGACCTTAAACTTCAGCGAAATTATTCTTTCGTCCGTACATCTTGCTTGCACCCAAGGTTTCCCCTATATATTTCTCTCTTTCGTAGTTTCAAGAAAGATCTGTATGCAAATCGGCATCGACTTGTAAGTAATTTCGGGAAACGGGTAAATTTCAAAAACAAAAGTCTCACGGTCACCGTTGTTATTGCAAAACAAACTGCAACTTTGTAGTTTATTTACCCATCCAGTCTTTTTTACATTTTCCTTCCAACGGCGCTCGCAGCTGCCAAAACAAATTCGCATTCGCAATTTCCTTTTGATTCAACTTTTTTTTTTCACTTGGCGTCGGAAACTCGAAGGTCGTCTCTTCCCTCCGTTTTCTTTATTTCCTTTTAAAACTTAACCATCGATCCGGATGCAGCATGTTCAAGCAGTGCACCCATTGGACGCATTTCTTGCACCAAGTGGAGGATAAAAGTAATTGTGCGTTGCTCGAAGCACCTTGCATTCTCTTCCTCCAACGACATTCCAGACGATTTAATTAAACCTCGAGATGATGCAAGCAGCTCAAATTAATCAAACAAATAAGAAAATAATCTTGGAGCGCATCGCGAAAACAAACATGCCACTTGTTTTTCGTGTCATCTGTGCGAAAATAAACGTACGAAAAAAAGCAATCAGAAATCTAATTTAAACTTCGTTTTAAAAATAACGTAATAGGAATAAGTAAGCGGTAATTTAATTGGTCAATGATTGCAGTTTTTTTTAATGATTTACGCGAAAACGGAAAGTTTAACATTTAGGTTGTATTAACTTGCGAAATCTAAAAGCGCAATAATCTGCATACACAACTTCGCGTACATTGATTAACTTCCTTTTCGCTACAAACGAATATACATGTAAAAAAAAAAGAACGAGTAGAGCACGAAATCGGAAATGGGTCAAGTAGGTCGCACTATCTCAGATCTCTTTTAAGGTCGAACGTCTTTTCTTAGATATATTTTTTTTCAAATTCAATTTACGATACACATTTAATGTTATTATTAAATAATCCGTTTGAAATATGAAATAGTTTTTATAAAACATTTAAATTCTAAGCAGTTCCTAAAATCAGTCTTTCATGATTATCGTGAGATTACATTAATGCATTTGCAAATATAGCAAACAAGATAATAAAAAGTCTCTCTTATAATTAATTAATAATGACTGTTAATTTCACAAACACATGTTATAAACAACATTAAATTTATTGCTGAAAATTATAAGTCTCGTGTATTTCATTAATTGTAGTAAGACGACTTTTTAAATAAAAGGTGCATAAACACAATAACAAATATTTTTACTAGAGCGGGTTCAGAAAAGTTACTTGGCGAATTAGTTCAATTTCCTATAAATGTCATTTATTTATATTGCATGCGATATGTCCGACACACATAGCCTATATAAATAGAATTAATGATTCATCCGTAGACGAGAGTACAAGAATGCATTTTGTTTAAGACACTCCGGCGACATCAGATCGTCAACAATTAATTGCAATTAAGCGCGGTTTACTTATTATTTTATTGATGTTTCGTCTCCTCGCGACAGTTGACAGTGGAATAGGTAAACAACTGAAAGCCGGTTTCTTCATTTTTCGTTCATCTTAAACCAGTTTTCTTTTTATTATTTTTTTTTTAAAGCAAACGGCATTTGAACACACCAATTTGGGAACAGCTCTTTCGTAGTTCGATCTTTCCATTCTTATTTCGATTCTCGAGAACCTTATAAATATGCGCGCCGAGAGTCACGTAAGTTGCAAATGAAGTTTATAATAATCGATGCTGCATCGAAGGCAAAGCCTAACAACGTATTGTATCGAAATAAAAAAAATAAACAACAACAAAATCATAATGATGAAGAACTGTTGTTCGCATTGATATTGTAAACAGGATAATTAATATCATACCTGATAACAGATTATGAAAACTTGTAAACAAAACTATCATGAAATTGTTATTTTAATTTTCTTTCAATTTTATTGAACTTATGGCTAAACTTAATCATGAATCTTATTTGCATGAATCCGATTTTCTATATATTGTGATTTAAATGTAACTTATAGAATGCGATGACGTGAAAAACATGATTTGATTATTACTTAGGATTGTTTGCAAATTATAGATAGATTTATTTTTTAATAGAAATAGATTTGAAGTATCTACATTTGTTAGGTCTTAATTAAATGATCTTTAAATTGATAATACTGTACTAATTACGTATATAATATTAACATGGTATTGCTTTTAAGAATATACAATTCTATTAGGTAAGTACTGCAATAACTACTGAAGTAATTTAATCACAGTAATGATGATAGATTTTATAATTTTTATCTATTATTGTAAATCTAATGTTGAGTTAAAGTAAAGAGTTATTCCTAAATTGTAGTAATGATGAAAGATTCATTAAAAATTGAGAATATTAAATCTAAAAATGAA
Source organism: Nicrophorus investigator (assembly GCA_963457615.1). Lineage (NCBI taxonomy): Eukaryota > Metazoa > Arthropoda > Insecta > Coleoptera > Silphidae > Nicrophorus > Nicrophorus investigator. The sequence continues at coordinate 3,318,429 of OY735142.1, forward strand.
TTAAGAAGTAATGATGTTAGTTGAATTTTTTTAAATTTTCTACAGAAAAATTTAAAAGATGGAATCTTACCTCGATGCAGAATGAGCAGTTGCATTGTTCGATGCAGCATGCGTCTTTGGATGGGACGTCCGCCAGGCACAGTTTGCAGAGCAAGGGTGGCGGGGAATCGGGGACCTGGACGAAACCGCCGGTGGAGGTGTCCAGGGAGTATCTGGAGGTCGATGCTAGGGTGAGCAGACTGGAGCATCGGGAACAGACGCGATTGCTGGAGCCGTGGGGCGAGATCCGTAGCCTGTTTACAGGTCGCATGGGTTCGAGGCTGCTCGACGAAGAGGAGGACCTCAGGATACCGTTGAGCGCGAGAAAGGTCTCGCATTTCCTCAGACTTGCAAGACTTGCCGCCGGTCGTATCAAGTTTCCTTTGCTGCCATTGCGGACGAGAGGCGCGGATGGCTGATCGGACGAGGGGGCCGTCGCCGTCGTGGTGCCGCTGTTCCGCCTTCTGCTCACGAGGGACTTGAGACCCGGCATCGTGGCCAGGATACGGTTGCTGCCTTTGGGGCGGGTAGCCACCGTTGGGGCATGTGGCAGCGGTATGACCGTCGGCCGGTTGAGGCCTAGCGGCTCCTGCAGGAGATTGGCGCGCTCCGCCACCTTGTTGCTACCTTCCTCCACCTCGGTCAGCGTGCCGTAGCCCACCGACCACGAGCATATGGCGCGTCTACGCTCGCGTCGCGACGCCTGCTCCGGCCAAGCGGCGCTTAGGCAGTGCTTACGACGCACCGATGCCGCCGCACTCCGCAATTGCAACGGATTATCCCCACACAGGGGCTTTATTGGAAGCGTCATCCTTCGATCCTAGTCCCTTCGACTCACACCGCAATATCACCGCACCGTCTAACAAATCCTGCAACAACAAAAAACCAACGGTCACTACCAATGCTCAGTCTACTATCTACAATATAAGCTTGCTTCCACTGAGCATAACCAACCCGCTACCACCACCACCACCACCTTATCAACAACGTCATACCATTGCCACAATTAAACTCGATACTTCCGCAACTCCAAATGATTACTAACGTTAATCATCCCACCAATACGTTTCATTTTACAAATAAAAACGTAAACACAACTCTACATTTACATGCATCAAATCATGTGTTTAAATGCCAATCAACATATCCAAATATTAACATCTACGAGTAGATTTTAAATAATTCTATCAACTAATTCGAATACTTACAAACAATCATTTTTACAACATTCACATATTCTTTTCATTGTTGACATAATTGTTTATAATTAACAAAGGACTATCGTTATTTTAAAAATTGAGAATACCGTTTGAACTACATAAATGTTCCTCATCAACTACTTTGCAAGTATCGCGTAAACCATACATGAATAAAAATAAAAATGTTTAGTTAATTACGCGCCATTTACGTACAAAAAACGACAAGTCGCGCATTTTGACATTTCATTTGACACAACCTTCATCGTCTACGTGAATTAATGAATTTTTAATTCCGACACATTGATTGATTACTATTCATTGCAATTCACAATACAATTATATTTTTTAAAAAATAGTTTAATTAGCAAAAATTTATCTGCATATCTCATACACTTTTACATTAAATTCTTAAAATCTTCAATTTCACCATTTATGAATCATAATTTAAATAAATTATACTCGATATTTCCGTAAATTGAACATGATTATTAAACCACATTACATGAATCATCGACATTAAAAAAAATTCAATACTAAAATATATACTTCGTTAAATTTAAAAATAACATCAACGTCGGATTTGAGACAATCGATTTAGCTATGCGGCTTTCATCGCCTACGTGAATTCAATTAATTTACAATTCTAACCGCATTGATTGACAAACAAAATTAATTACAAATTCGCAGTTGAAACCGAGAAACCATTGTTAACGATGTAATATCACGCATAAACAACATATTCCACAGGATAAAACAGAATTGAGATAATAAAACAGAACACGATTAAAATTTTCAATATTAATTTAAATTTTAAATTTCACTAATGATAATTAAAATTTTATATCTTTATCATCATTTATAGAAACACAATAAAATGTGACTTATAAGTTCATTACACTAATTAGGTTATCAATTTCAATTCTCGTTGCATCGCTACACGTGGACAATAAAATAAATAACAAAACTGCAAAGCGAGCGAAACAACTTTGCAATCTACTCATTTCATTACTCCTAATTATATAAAGGCAATTACCTCCTTACCGAATCAGAACTATAATTTTAACTATTAATTATTATTACTTGTTAACGAATATGACAACTAGAGCGGTTATCGTTAGATAACGATGCCTTTCCTTTACGAATTCTTATCAGAAATTAGCGAATCTCCTTGGACGGGGATCGAAATTTTACTCAACAGTCACGTTTTCAGAATAACACGTAATTATGATAATCAGCTTGCGATAATTAAAACGCGATTAATTCCGTCGTTTGCATGGAACTAACAGAAGAAAATGCAAAAAACAGGTAATTATGCACAATAACACGGTTCAAATTATGTTATTTGCGCGAAATCTGCATTTCATCATTTCGCATTTAAAAAAAAAAACGAATGTGCATACGAGAAGATTTATTTAAATTTGCAACCCATTTATGCACAATAATTGCTAGAATTTCCATTACATCATATATTCAAATCAGAAGAAATTGAAGTTATTTGAACTTTTCTTATAAACATAAATTTTAAATAAAATAATGTTAAGAAAATCAAACTTACCATATCGTTGTGTGGTCAATACAAATATAAAATTTACTAAAATCCTTTGTTGTATCTGTAACAAATAAACAAAATAGAAAATTAGTTTTAATGATCAAGCTGATCGTTTAGTTTATATAATAATGATGGGAGGTAAAGTATTGAATAATACCGTTTAAGTGTATTATTATTATTATTAAATGGAAAATTTTCTATTAAACGCACGTTATTTTCCCCGGTTCGTAAATATGTATAAATAGCATAATTGTATCCGCATTGAATATTCATCCATTAAAATGCAATTGTGTGAAGGAATTATACGTTACTAAAGGAAAAATAAATAAATTAAAAAGGTACACTATGTTGATTTCCTCTTCTGACCTTTGCGACAGGGTTCAAACAACAAACAAAACAAAAAACGAGCTCACAAACAATGCCCGTTAATTTCCGTTGCAACAAAGATTCCCTTGGGAATTGTTTAGATCTCAGGATTGTTCTTGTACGAAGAAACCATCCGTTCGCCATTGTTTGCATAACGTAAAGACGAATTAAGACATAAATAAGAAGTTCCTTCCGCCGTTAAACGTGTTACCAAAGTGCCGCCTAATTATTCTAATATTCTTATAATTAAACAAAATCGTGTTCACGGAGAAACCGACATCAGAGAAAATTAACTTGCATTTGCGGTGAATATTCCCATCGGATTTTCTTTGAAATTTATAATGGAATCGTGGAAAAAGCAAATAAATAAACTAGTGCCATCAATATTTAAACGTCTTTGAACGCATGCACTGAAAGTGGCGAGTGAAAGTTGTCCGAGCGGCGACGAAATAGAAATTTTTCCATGTTATAACTGGTAAATTTTACTTAATCAAAATATAGAACTGTCTTATAAGTAATAGTATTTGCTTAGTCTTCAATCTGAATATTTATAGCTTTAAAAGTATTGGTAAAAATATTTGATCACAGTTAATCATTTGTATTGTATTGTATTTGTATATATAAAAATTTTATTAAATTTATTTTTATATTTATATTTTTTATAATTAAATGTTATACAAAGTTTATTTTCATCAAAATAAATACAAATATATTATTATAATTTTTTCGTCGCTTTGTGCTGTTTTTGATGTTTCAAAAATCGCTTTATGGTTATGAAAAGTCGATTCGATGCAGCAGCACACGTTTAATCAATGAAAATATTTAAAAACATTAATAACACTGATTTTTATTTAATTACTTCATTTTTTAGAGCATATTACAAGAAAATCACAAAAATTGTAAATTCACTTAAAAATCCCAAAGATTAATATTTAAATATTTATTGTGCTATTCGAAATAATCGAGAAGTATGGAAAATTACGAATTGTATTTGATACACACACGCCAGAATTAATCCTCGCGTTAAATTATTCTAGACAAATAAACACATTGGATGCACCAATGCAATGTCGGACGTGAATGCATAATGCATTGCAGCGGGAATTCCGACATCAATTATTTGCACAGCAATAGACAATACGAAAATTGGAAAATAATAGTTACATAAGAGAGCTTCTGCGAATTCCAATCTGACGAATTTTCCAGACTTCGCGAGATACGATCGAACGGGCTTTTGGGAAATAAGTGGAGCACGGCGTACAGATTATTCGGTTCGCAATTGGAACGCACGCACGAATGAACGGACTATTGAGAACTCGAGTATAACGGCAATGCATTCGAGAAAATTGCTGGAAAATAGAATTGGACGACAAGGAATAACGAAAGAAGAAAATCAAAGAGAAATAAAACTTAGCATATAAATAATTTAAATACTCTTGCGATTTGATTAATGACTCGAGTGAACTGGAATTATTAAGACATCCCAAGGTTGGAGAACGTTAGATGTGTATTGGAAACACCGCGAGATACATATATACACATTTTATTAGATCTCTTGAGGTCGCTGGTACTTTCTCCAGCTGGAAACGAGAAAGTGTAAAGTGAAACAAACAAAAAAAAAAGAGAAGAAATGGAAAAACACCGGGCAAACTATTTGGCACGTAGATGCAGTTTTGGAGCTAACGTACTTTGCGATGCACGGTGTGCACCAAAAAGCCGCTGGGGAGGAGGAGGCAGTTAAGCTAAAATAATGGGATATAAATAGTGGACGACGGTGAGCCAAAAAGGATAGACTTTTAATACGAAAATTCTCCAAAAGTGATGTTTACTATTCGGCAATTCATTTGGTACAATTACTAACTCAAATAATATGCATTTTCAGTCAGCATTCAATTTTCATAATCTATGACACTATTATTTACTAGATTGTTTTAAAGCATTGAAAAAATCTATTAAGATAATATTAACAACTTTTAGTCCAAGAATTACGATTAAAAAACTGAAAAATGCATAAAACTGTATGTAAACAAGATGCGGGTGGTAATAAAAACGAAGCTGAGGATCTTCAGATGTGGTGATACGCAGTGCGAGTGGTGGATCAAGTTTCGGGTGAAAATTCCATCCTTGAACTTGATTTTTGCCTCTCGGAAACAACTTATTTTTTTCCTTAATCGAAATTCAGTGTAAAAAACTTTCGAATGACCCAAAAATAGTAGCTCTTCGGAGAAGAAGAGTTCGATTAACACTGTTCGCAAATTCAACTATTTGAAGTGATACTGATGTAGAAAGTTGCAAACTTCGGCACGTAATTGGAAAAATAAGGCGCCAAAAATTGTAAAAGTTTTCTGCGGAGGCGACGCGCATTTGAGGTCAAAGATCTTAGAAAGTAAAACCCACGGAAATCGAAAAGAACTTTCGATTAATAATAATCTCGTATTCGAATGAAACACGGAAATTATTCATAGCGCATTAGTGGACGACACATCCAGGAAATGCAAACTCACTACTTGTCAAGTATCGTTATTATCTATATGACTTGCATTACTCGTTATCAGTACTTTTACAAAGTAATTTCATAAATAAAGTAAAACTTTGGTAATAAAAGAAAAGAAAAAAATTGCAATGATTGATTTTGTATGAAAGGTAAACCCGGCCGAGTTCGAAAATAACAGCAATAATAATAATAATAATAAAAAACAACAGTGAACTAGATAATCCCAATGGAAAATCAGGCGTGAAAGGATAAAGTCTAAAACGATACGATTTATTTACGAGCTGCATGCGCACTTCGAAATCGATATCATAAATTCGTCTAATTATAATATAATTTATGATATAGTCGATAAGTTCGTTGGGTGTCGAGCGCAGAAAATAAGAGTGAACGTAACCACAAGGAGAAAAATAAATTTAAAAAAAAAACAAACAAACATGCAACGAAACGTCCATTGACGTCAGCAAACGTAAGAAAAAAGTGGCATAACTTGCGAAGGATTCGAAAACAAACCGATAATTTTTAAACGAAACGACCAATAATTACGCACATATCGGAATGCGCAAAATATAACAACTTATTTCCAATGGCTGATAACAAATAAGGAATGAAACGTGAAAAGCAAGAAGAAAAAAAAAACAGTTATAATTAAAATTACTTAAGAAACATTCATTAATCATTTATAAGAATGGAAACATTGGTTGTACATTTTCAAGAAGCTTCAAAATAAATAAAATACTTTTATGTAAATATTTCTTGAAAATAAAATGTTCAAAATAAGTTAGAAAATATATAGCTTCGTCCGTTTTGTTCAACAAACCAATACATAAATCTAGTCTTTAACTATTGAAGCAATAAATCCAGCGTCAAATTGAATAATTTAAAAGGTAATTAAGTAAATTATAGAAAATCAAAATAATCCCACATAGAAATATTTTGGACTAAACTTAACACAAACAACGCTACGTGCACTAATAATATAAGAGATATACCGATCCAGAAATATTAGATAATTAAATATTGTTTTCTGACCTTATTTTGAAGCATTTACATCATAACTAATTCGTTATTAAATACAATCAGTTTCCTAACAAAATAAGTAAATATTGACTGCTTTTCTAAATATGTAAATATACGTAAACTACACGTTGTTAACGAAATAAACATGAAAATATTGAAGTAAAACTGTATTTACTTCATGTTAATAGAAACGTTTCGGAAATTAATTTGTGAATTAGTGAATCTGATTATCAAATATGACTTTTTTATTAACAAATTCAATTCCTGAATCTATTTGATAAACAAATGTTTACCGATGTTATTGGGAGTTCCGACGCTTTAACTTCGATGCGAAGTTCAATTCCAGCAAAACAAACATACTAATACCGAATTGACTGTACATTCACATAAATACTACTGAAAAAAAGGGGTCGATTAGGGATTTTAAGCAAATATTTGCGAAAGCGTAACACATAAATCGCCATTGTTTAAAGCGAGCAACAAAAAAAACTTGGATAATGGCATTTCCATTGTTTCTGCGCAATAAAAAAAACTCGAATTTATAATTCGTTCCACTCGTAATCATTGCTATTATGCACAATTACGTAACGACGACAATTACGGCCTAATTGGCAGCTTTTTAGTGTTAATTCGATGCGGAAAGTGTTTTTTTTTGTTGTAAATATGATTACTAGGTGCAAAATCGTGTTCGTAAATTATCGTAACTTCTGATGATTGGGAGGCGATAAATGAGTGGCGTTGATGCGTTGAGCTAATGATGGAATGCGGATATTTAACATATTTTCCCATCGATAGATCTAAAATTAAAGAACCCAACGCGTTTGGAGAATAAACTTCTTGCTGCGAGATTTACGGACAAAATATATAGAATGTGGAACGAGATCGTCCGTTTCGCAATTTTCACAGAGTTGCATGACTCGAGTGTTTACATTATCCGTTTGGACTACTTAATAAACCGATTGGTGAAGTTTACACTGCGAGCGGAGGCGCTTATAAATAGGATCAAATACAACATTAAGCAGGATGCCGCATCGTTCTGCAGGATTAACCCAAATGCAACAAATAATTTTAGTTGAAAGTTGCGCTGATAATTGACTTCGCTGCACGGTTTTATCACTAGCTCGGATAGACCTTGACCCCAAACATATTTTTTATTATAATTCAGCATGGAGCTAAAGAACGAGGGCTCAATCGACGAAAATGAATTATTCAGCGAGGTGCGAGAATACTTGCGTGCATTTAGGTCCGAACCTTGAACTCAAAAACCGCACTTGACACTTCAAATTATGTTGCTGCAGCAGACAACAATCCAAGCACACACAACAAACACGAAACAACTGTTTCGCAAACGCTAATGGAGAATCCTGCGGCACGAAATCTATTGATATTGTTAACAAATCATTGACGCTGTTCGGTGCAGCTGATGATGATGATGAAAGCGATTGGGCAATCGGCGGATTGGATTTTCGAGGTCAATAGCTTCGTTTTGTCGTCTGCGTAGGTGCGGAGACAGGTACTAATACTAATTCGCATAATCTCCATTATTCCATATAGTTCGAGAGACGAGTGACGTCCGCGAACGCAATTCGCATCGATTAACGCGACCCAACGAAAACCAATCTTTATTGTTGCAGCATCCTCCTTAAAAACTAAATCTTCTGTGCACAGAACTTTCTACATTTAAATTCCGACAAGACAATTGCTGAAATAACCAATTTCTACTTTTAGTTTATTTTCAAGTGTATTTATAGATAGTGCAACATAATGCAGGCAACTTTTTAAAACTATTAATAATATCTATATTTAAACTTAATAAACGCAAATTCCGGTCTTATAATTATTTTTAAACATTTTTTTTCCTCTCTCGTATAAATGGTAGTAATTAGTTGCATGATTCAAGAGTAATTGTAATTGGATCATTACTTACAATTTGCAAGTTTCTATTCAAGATTTATGTCGTTTCCACGAAATAAATTACATGCAATTGTACAAATTCATAATTCACAATTATGTAAACAAATCTTTACATATGTTTTTTTTTTAACAAAATCCTATTTCCATAATACATCCATTGTATTTAATTATAAAAAGTGAATTTGTAACTAATATATATAAACTTTTACAGAATACTAATATATGAGTATTTATAATCGAGATTAGTTATAGCTGAAAGTTATTTAAATCAAAAAGTTATTTGCCAAAAATTTAAAAATATAATTGATATTTTGAAATTGGAGCAATACAAAATTTGCAATTGTGTGGAGTGTGCAGAGCATAAAATCATTTTGGCATCAACTTGCCTTAGATTTAATATATTTGACTACTCAATAAATTCATTATATTTCAACTGAAAATTAGGTTAATCAGTTCACTTAAATTTTCAACAAAAGTAATGACAAAATGTTTCAATCATAACATTTTTAGTTAAGTTGAAAATTGAAGTTTTTTTTTTTAATATTATTTCAAAACTTTTTTTCAATTGACCCAGTATCTGACTCTTCGTAGCACTTAGGAATTAAGTTATGTAACCACATTATTTAAATTAAATTTATAATATATGAAAAACCGGAATGCGGAAATGACCTCATGCATGCCGACCTCTTATATAGTATCTTAGTAATTGACAATATATATTGATAATAACATATACTTTGTTTCGATTAGTTTACTTTGGTTTAATTTGAATATTTATATTTTGTAACAAGTCCTCAATAAAAGAAAGATAATTCAATTATGAGATAAAATCTTATCTCTCATGGTTATTTGGAATCTTGTCAGGTACTTTGTAAATAAGTTATGACATATATCAAAAAAAAAAGTACAATCTAGATTAAATGTGAATGTTCTGTATTCTCTTTAAATCATCGATTAATAAACTTTTTCTTTTCTTTTTTGATGAAATCGATTGACACAGATCAGCTGATTTTGAAATCTGAAACTGCGATCGTCGAGTTGCGAGAGGAAAATAAAGGCAAGGAGTGCGTTCTGCGAGGAAAGGTCAAATTGTTGAGGAAACCAGTTGAAAACTGCAAACATGTTTACCTGGAGATCGCGTTAGGTTGCAACTACCAGCTAGTAAGTAAACGATTCCCGTCCTGCTGGAGTGACACACCAATAAACAAACAGATTCAAATAAAGTAAAAAAAAACGCACACACACACTGCCGTCTGCACTATACAAACATGCACTTCCAGTTACAGTTGCGACAACAACAGAAGATGCGATGCGAAGACTCGCGTCTTCCTCTTCCAGAAGAAAATATAACTTTCGTGTATATTTTTTTGAAAAGTGTGCCACGTTCCTCGCTCACGACGGCACCTTCACTACGATAATCACCGAGTTTGACTGGCTTGACTTGGTCGTAGTACCACCGCGCTGACATTCACATGTACAACAAAATCCTTTGCTCATACAAAACGAGAGCCACCAGGCGCGCGCATTCCTCTCGCATCCTTTTAATCACATTTCCTTCCTTTTTGTTTATGCATAATAAGGCATAAGTAATCGCGACTGGTTCCATCCACGGACGAACAAGACATCCGCCGTCGCCTCCGATTTCTTTCCCAGTTCTCTCAATCTGGATTAATCACAATTTAACGAATTAATACATTTATTTGCATCAATATTCAGTAGCATTTAGTAATAATATACTAGAACACACTTCATCAAAGATAAACGATGGCGCTGCGTTTAATTAGCAAATTGGCTTGTTAATTAGGAAGCCGATGGTGAGGTTCGTAGGCAACCAGGATTGCGTTACATAATCACTAGGATGGCGCAATTATACACAACATTATTTACCGTTTGTAAATTTGCTAAACTTGCGGCAAAATCGATGTCGAAGACTGAACGCGATTCGATTATTCCACGTGTACTTAAGTCAGCACAAAGCAAAAACATCGACGCTCTGGAATTTCACTTCAATTATCCTATGAATCGTAAATAAATATTATATAAATTATAAATTAACATTTACGTCATGAACAATTAAATGACTTAAAATTTAAATAATTTGAAAATTAAATATTCCAACTAATGTTACTCAAAAACTTATGAAAGTTAAGTAACTTGAGTGATGAAGGTTAAATAATTTCCCAGAAACGTTAACGATTTGTTAAACTAAATGATTGGCCAATTAGAAGAGAAACTTCGTAATGGAAATTACTAGAACAATTCCTATTGGCAAACAAAAAATATTTGAATCAATATCTGAGTTTATAAATAGCGAAATATCTAAAAAGCTACGTCATCATGCATTTATCAATGATAGGAATTTCATATCGACATTTACGAATTTGACGTTCTACGATTCAAATATGAATGAACTATAATGTCGTTTTTTCGTTCATATTGTGCATTATCCACAGATTTTCATCCAATTTTGGCATGTTTCATCACACATCCGATATGTGTATTATTCCGCTCGGTGTTCCCGGAATGTGCAGAGCGCGACTCATCAAAATCAGATCGATAGTTCGCTTGTTAATTATTCAGAATTAGTGTCGTCCCTGTACTACTCCACCGTACTATACCCACGTCAACGTAACAAAACAAAAATAACATTAAAATTTAAACATCGTTACTTATCCTCATATTAAATTGACGTTACAAAAACAAACGCTCTCGTAAAAAGAAAACATTAATGGTAACTAAGGTTGTTACCGTAGTTACGACTCGAATAGAAATCAACCTTGCGACCTAAAAATAATCTCTTTTTAAAAAAATTTATGGATTGGTGAGCTTTTTTAATGGAACTCATTTTTGACTGCGCTTAAAATAATTAATTAATTTCGATGAACTGAAGATGAAAACAAGTATATTTTGCCATGTTAACACATTGATATTTCTATTTTATAAATTATTCATAAAACGAGTAATGTTATAGGAAACATCTTGAAAACAATATGCAAAAAAATAATACGATTTGCAAGATTTTCAAATTAAATATACAATTCATTAATATTACTTTTGATTGCAAATTGTATTTCTGTTTAAGGATTTGAAATTTATATTACATATTATAATTGAAATAGCATTCAGGAGTTTGTGCAGAAAGTGGTGGAAAAAGAGGAAAACGAAAGTTACGAGTCGACCGCAGAAATAGAGCTTTATCCGCGCGCGAGATCTTGAATACATCATGCAAATGAATGGGCAAACAATACGAAAAGCAGAACAATTGCACGAATTTCCACGTCGCGGATTTCTCCTCCAGTATATTTTTATATTCGTGAACCGAGAAACAAAGTAGTTAAAGTACGCCGCGGCGATCAATGACTGCGAAAATGCCGAAAAATTTGTTACAAAGTAGGTCTCGTGTAATTATTATTTTATTCTGTTTCCTTGAGACCAGGCGCTTCGATCCCGTGCATCGATTAACAACAATGTTGGACTTACCATTTTTTCGCAAAGAATATAATCCATCTCGTTCCAAAAATGTGTAGCCAAAAAGAACACCGAATTTTCACCGAAAATCCTTTCTTTTTTGCTGCGGCGGAGCGTCGCGATTTTGGTGCGTTGAACTTAATACTTTATTTACTTGCGGCGGGCGTCGTGTTGTGACGTCTATGCGACTGCAGGAACAGGAGCGGACGTCGCGACGCCAGCGCCTCTCCTACCCCACCTCTGAAACACAGTCTCTATCTTTCTCTCTCTTTCGCGCAGAACGAGGTGGGAACCTGGCGGGGATCAATAGATCACAAATAAAATAGTTGCGCGTTTAAAATTAAATGTGCCATCATACTGTGACATTTCTGGTGGAATCCCCCCAATGGACGCAACAACAAACAAAAACAACTGCAGCAGCGGCGGAATGAAAATAAGTCACCTCGTTCGCGAAGGAAAGACTAATTGGTGTGGCGCAGTGATAAAGCTTCAAATGCGTTACAAAACTGTCACCGCAATTGGCTAACAATTTGAAAAAGAAACGAAAGCCGTTTGCAAAATTCTCTCTGAACACCAATAAATTCGTTTACTGTCTTGCGCCACCAGACGACTCCTAATGAATTCATTTAAAAAAAAAATACAAGTACTCAAGATTTCCAAACAAAAGAAACAATGCTTCGTTTTCCATGCGTACAAAATTGACCTTTTGAAAAAGTGACTGAAAAATACTGCAATTCCTAATTGGTCGATCACAGTTGAGAAACAGGTAAACGATTTCCACATCTAATATTGAAAACTCGAAATTGCTGCGTTAATTTCCTGGAGAGAATCGAAACTGCCAATAAACACGACGCACCAAACGATGCATGTCAATATTATCAACAATTAACAGCAATTACGAGATTCGTAAATAAACTATGTACCTTTTATATTTAGAACGTGCAGCGAACAAACAAAAAAAAAACTGTAGTAAAACGCGTTTTGTTTCCAGCATAATTATTTATTTTCGTCGCGTTAATATCAACGCAAATATCTCATTTTCTTTTTATTTTCGCATCACAAACCGTTCTACGTCTGTTTTCTGTACGTTATGAGAACAAATAAGAAGTTGCACAAAACCGATAATAAAATTAATCGCATCGTTCCTAAGCTCTTACGTCACAGTGCAATAAAATTAATTCTGTTTTCACCTATTGTACTCATATTAATACTTATGCTTAATCGAATATTTAAACGAATGTTTTGTGAACGAGACAGACGTGATTTCTTAACGAAAATGATTCATCTTTATTGATTATGGGCTAATGTTATAATAATCTAATGGTATCCTGTATTGTTTTTATGTAATCTGCGTCAAACGAATTCTATTAATTTTAATGAAACGGATTTGGAGTCGAGGAAACGATAAAAATCAATTCCCAAATACTTAATTGCAACAGGAAAAAGATAAAAATAGGGAAAGAAAAATGAACGAATCGTATCGTAACACGACACACTTATTAATAATGAAGTCATTTTGTATTACGCATAGGATATGTCGTTGTTTATAAACTCAAGTACGGCACGATTCTAGAAAGAAATAGATATTTCGTTGATTATAAATTGCCTCTCCAGCATTAAAAATGAAATACATTTATATCGACGTAAGAAAATCTGATCAATCGATGTAAAAAAAACAAAGCAATAAGGTCATAGCTTTTAATAAGACGTGATTTACTTATATATTATTACGCGTTAAGATTTTGTACGAGAATCTAAACATTGAATAAAATTTAAATTATACAAATTTTCCAATTGCGTTTTAAAAATTCATTGCAACACCATATTAAAAGTATGCATGCTATCATATATGTTATAAGAGTTTTGATCATAATTTTAATTTCTTAATATTCTGTTTTTAAATCAAACAATATATTTTTTTACTTAACCATGGTTTCTTCAATATATAGAATTCAACGGTTCAATTGTGAGTAACTTGGATTCATTTCCCTTTGTACTCAAAAGACGGCAAACAATCTGAAGATTTTAAATCTAAAAAGACCGATCGTATCAGCACATAATAACCAAGATCCGTTTTCTTGATGTTACCACGTGCTCTTCAAGCCTGAACAATTCAATTCAAGCTAAAGAAAATTTCCCAGTATTGCCTCTTTTATCATAGAACAACAAAAATGGATATAATGATACCTAGTGTTTAAGTTCCATGGAACTCCAGTCAATTACTTTGTTTATTAAGATATTCACATGTTTTGCCAAAAACCTAAATCTAATAGTCAAAAACTTCATAAAAAATAAAACAATTCTTGTTATGACACCATTCTTAATTATTACATTAAAATATATTATAAGCGTTACATACAACGTTATTTTGCATAATAAATCACACTATTCAATTTCACTATAACCTTGGTTGGGAGTAAATTGTTATTTTCTATAGTAAATATTATATTTGCAGTGCAAAGTTGATATACATAAGAGAAATAAATAAATAGCAACATTCTTTTTGAATGGCTATTTACAATAATATTACCAAAACATCAGCTTTATATAACATTTTTAAGCCATAAGATTGAATGACTCAACAGGTGGGCAAAATGATTGTACTCACCGTAGTGGTCCAGTCTGCAAAAGTTCTTCTATTTAGTAGGACACTTTCAAATTAGCAAGCATTCGTTGATGTTTACAATGAGTCACATGGATTTGAAATTGCATTAAGTTATTTCAATTAAAGGACACTGCACACAGACAGTTTGTTTGCAACTGATGCACAATGGATTTTAAATGTCAGCTGATGAGGACTTGTCAAAAGTCACGTATCAGAAGTTGCCTGAGCAGTAGGCAATGTTTACCTCTTTTCGACAAGATCGGTGTGTTGCCTACATTCTTAAAATTTGCATTTTATCCAAGCCTGGGCGTGTGCTCTGCGTGAGTCAAGCTGAGTCAAACATAGCCGACTGGATCAACCTGTGAGCAACTATTTCTTCATCCTCATTCGTGTCGACTGACCAGAGTCCGCGAATTTTAAATTTCATCTCCATTTGGAACAGCAATAATGGCAGAACAACACCGTTTTGGTAATATCGTAACACCGATTACTTGCCATGCCTGGAACAAGGACCGAACTCGTAAGTTGTTCATATATAAAACAGTATTCAGCATAAAAAATATCATTAAAAACGCTTGCAGAGATTGCTCTGTCCCCAAACAACAACGAGGTTCATATTTATAAGAGGACTGGGCTGGACTGGAAGCTGCTGGATGTCTTGAACCAGCATGACTTGCGGGTCATGGGTATTGATTGGGCTCCTAACACCAATAGGATTGTGACCTGTGCTGTGGACAGAAACGCCTATGTTTGGACTCAAGGAGAGGACATGAAGTGGAAACCGACCTTGGTTCTGTTGCGTATCAACAGAGCAGCAACTTGTGTGAAATGGTCACCAAATGAGAATAAGTTTGCAGTTGGATCTGGAGCTAGATTGATATCTGTCTGTTACTTTGAATCTGAAAATGATTGGTGGGTCTCCAAGCACATTAAGAAACCAATCAGATCAACAATCACTGCTATTGATTGGCACCCAAATAATATACTTCTGGTTGCCGGATCTGCCGATTTCAAAGTTAGAGTATTCTCAGCTTACATTAAAGATATCGAGAAGACACCTGAAGCGACTTTTTGGGGCTCCAAGATGAGTTTAGGGAATTTGATGGCGGAATTTCCGAACTCGCCTTGCGGCGGTGGATGGGTGCATAGTGTGAGTTTCTCTCCGGATGGTAACAAAGTTTGCTGGGTTGCCCACGACTCTACCATCAACATTGCCGATGCCAAAAACGCTAACATCACGTACAAACTTCGCACCGAGTTTCTTCCATTCCTGAGCTGCACTTGGATTACCGGTAACTCCATTGTTGCTGCTGGTCACAGCTGCATTCCTATACTCTACACCCTGAATAGCAACGGGCAACTGGTGTTCAACGCCAAGCTAGATACTTCTTTGAAAAAGGAAATTGGAGGCATCTCTGCTATGAGGAAGTTCCAGAGCTTGGACAAGCAGGCCCGCACAGAGTCTAACGACACCAACTTGGACTCCATCCATCAAAATGCGATTACATCTGTTGTTCTCTATGCCGGTACAAAGGAGAATACCACCAAGTTCAGCACCTCCGGATTGGACGGGCAAATGGTCATTTGGGACTTGGTCTCTATTGAGAAGTCCATGGCAGGACTCAATATTGCTTAAAATTTTTCTATTTTTGTATTTACAAAGCATGTTCCAATTATCCGCGTTCATTTTATTAATATGATTTAAACATTTTAATTCTTAAATAAAGTCAACTTCAAATCTACATGTATTTATTTCAATAAACATAACAGATTCAAGCATAACAAAATTACAAGCATTTTAAATATTTGCAAAATATTACATCTCGCTGTTAATTATTAATTATATCTTTAGATTTAAATATTTAAAGTTAAATATCGATCTGACAAGCTATTTAAAATAATTATATATAATCAACCAAATTTACATCGCAGTATTAGTATTGCATACAAAACAAAATATATGCTATTAATTACATTTTATTACACATGTACCAGAGGAGATGAAAGCCTCTAGGAAGAAAGAAGATGATTATATTTTATTAATTGCCAATATATTTTTTGGTATTTTTAAGCCAAACATTTGTCAATAACATTCAGATTCTGACCCGGCTGATAATTTATTTGTTGACATTTCAAAATAACAATTATCTTCAAAAACAGTTACGAAATACTTGAGAATATGTTACTAACTTAAGTCGTTAACTGATCAAAACCAAAACATATATAACAATAATATTGAAACAAAAAGATCAACTGTTACAAAAAAAAGGGCTATTGCCTATGGTCTATCCTCCCCATCATCTTAAATTAATGTAATATTCTAATTATTTTAGTCTTTAATGATTGTGAACCTTTGGAGGTATTTGAAATAATAATGAAAGTAATATGCTTATCGTCTTTATTTTTAATGTTTTCATATATCAAATCCTGGTGTCCCGTATCCGATAAGTTTAAATGTAAATAATAATAATGAAATGGTATTACAATGTACTTTGTCCCCCAGTCTATGGTTCCTATCGTAAATATATAAAAGTGGGGCAAGCGTCGACCGTATTGCTCAGTTCAGTATTACAACGAGAAAGTGTAGTTAACTAGGCTCAAATACGCTACAAAATGGCTAACATTCAACAGGTTAACTTGCTTCATCTTTTCCCTAAAGTTGTACTAATATCAAGGTTTTGCAACTCAGATTTTCAGGTCAGCCCTTCGACCAACGGCCAGAGCCTACTCCACAAAGTACACGGGAGGTTACAATTTCGGTGAGGATTCGTTTGCAAAAATATTGTTATTTTCATCTGTTGCGTTTTGTTTACTCGATCAAAGGTCGATCAATTGTATTAAACCTTATCGCTGAAACAGAAAGTTTCATATTTATTTGGTCCGCTCGTGATATGATTAGAACATGAATAATGTAATAAATAGGTCATATTCGACACACTTTTGGCCCTCTCTCCGAGTTACAGCCCAAGTAGGAAAACGCGTGTATCTAAAAATACTTTAAAATGGTTCAACTTGGTCAATTCCAAACACGCCTTTGCTTTCAAGAGTTTTTAAAAATCAGCTTGTAAACAAGTTACTTACTTCAGTACTTTAATCATTCGTTTAAACCAAGAACATGTGTTTTGCTTCAAATGGATATTAATTATATGAAGTTTACAACATACACTGTGCACTTAAATAAACAATATCTAGGTTGAGTTTGTTGTTCTCAGCAATGATTATATATGACATGAACAGGAATATACAAATTAGTTTTTTATGTTAATTTTTAAAGTACCTCATATATTTTTGATACCAGACAAAAATAATATCAAAATATTTATAATAAATGCAAATATTGTTTAAATTTTGATTTTACATTGGGAAATGAGCAAAGTCCAAAACTTGTTTAAATCAGACACATTATATATAAAAAGGAATTAATTAACGATGTATATGCACTTTCCATATGGAAATACTTGTTTTTTTTTATATTTAGGATTAAAATAATTCTTTAAATTTGAATTACAAAAACTGCTACATTGTGTATTAAATTATTTATGCAATTGCAATCCGTTAACAGGTATTAAACTGTATATTATTTAATATTGATCTACGAACGTACATTTCTTTTATCGAATAATAATATATGCATGCATATATAAAGTCGAATCAAATAAACTAAATAGATAAAAAAATAGCAATTCCTATTTCTTAACGTTTGTAAAGAAAGTAATGTAAGGTTTTACATTATAGAATCAATTCTATACATTTATATGGAATTTTAATCATATCTAGTGATAAATAACGTACTTAAATTTTATGTTATTCTATAATTATCTTTCATTTATTTAAACTATTTATTTTATAAAAACACTTTTATGCGTTTCTAATGATTAATGTGTGCGTATAATAAATAAATCGAAAACATAATAACTACATTTGAATATCTAATAATATTAATAACAACGTTTATTGGTGATAAGATTCATGATAGATTGAGCAAATGAAATATTGTAATTATCGTTTTTAGCTCTGAATGATACGCAGAAGGAAATTCAAGATGTTGCGCGTAAATTCGCCCGCGATGAAATCATCCCGGTTGCTGGACAATACGATAAGACCGGAGATTACCCTTGGCCCTTGATTAAAAAAGCTTGGGAATTGGGTCTGATGAATGGTCACATCCCAGAGGAATTCGGCGGTATGGATCAGAGCGTCTTCGACGGGTGCATGATCGGTGAAGAGTTGGCTTATGGATGTTCTGGTATAGCCACGGCCATCGAAGCCACCGGCCTTGGTGTAAGTATGATGCTTTTCTGCATCAAGATGAATTGATTAATCTTTATACGATGATTGCAGCAAGCCCCGATTATCCTTGCTGGTAACACCGAGCAAAAGAAAAAGTACCTGGGACGTCTCATCGAAGAACCAATTATCGCTGTAAGTGAAATCATTACATATTTTTCGAAGCTGGTTTTATGTGAATACAAGATATTAATGATGTTCCTTTTCAGGCGTACTGTGTCACTGAACCCGTTGCCGGATCCGATGTTAACGGAATCAAAACCAAAGCCGAGAAAAAGGGAGACGAGTGGATCTTGAATGGACAAAAAATGTGGATCACTGGAGGTGGCGTTGCTAACTGGTAAATTTTATATTTTATCAAATGAATTGTTTATTTGGATTTAAAGCTAGAAACTTTTCGTGGTTGATTATTAAATTGCTGTCCAATAGGTACTTCGTGTTAGCCAGGACTAACCCGGATCCAAAAGCTCCCGCCAGCAAAGCCTTCACCGGTTTCATCGTCGAAAGGGAATGGGCTGGAGTCACTCCGGGCAGGAAAGAACAGAACATGGGACAGAGGTGCTCCGATACCCGTGGTATCACGTTCGAGGACGTCAGGATCCCAAAGGAAAACGTTCTTATCGGAGAGGGAGCAGGATTTAAGATCGCCATGGGCACCTTCGACAAAACCAGGCCACCAGTGCGTATTCAAAAACTAAATATTAAAGATATAGTTAACTTCTTTCTATTTTAGGTAGCATCCAGTGCCACCGGTTTAGCTCAACGCTGCTTGGACGAAGCCTCCAAGTACGCCACCGAGAGAAAGACTTTCGGTACCTCGATCATCAATCATCAGGCGGTCGCTTTCATGTTGGCCGATATGGCGATCAACGTGGAAACTGCACGTTTGGCTTGGATGAAATCCGCCTGGGAGGTGGACAACGGTATGCGCAACAGCTACGCCGCCGCCATCGCCAAATGCCATGCTGCTGACATCGCCAACAAGTGCGCCTCAGATGCCGTGCAAATTTTCGGCGGAAACGGCTTTAACAGCGAATACCCAGTCGAGAAGCTGATGCGTGACGCCAAGATCTTCCAGATCTACGAAGGCACCTCCCAAATCCAACGCATCATCATCTCCAGGCACATCATCGATGCCTTCAAGAGCAAGTAAATTAAGTATTATCATCAATACTAATTATTTCAAGTATTTGTTTTCAATCCATATATTTTTATTATTTTTTAATTAATTTATCTCTTTTTATAAATTTGTGATTAACCACTGAATAAAGATTATACTCGTCAAAACCTATCTTTCTATTTCCACATATATCCAAATAATATTATTTAACTATCTTTCATGCAATACTTTTAGTTTGATGTAATACAAGACATATTTATAAAATTAAAAAAAGTATAAACATATTTTTGTTTATAAATAATTGAAAAGATAAACAATGAACATCCAAAATCCAAAGTTTAGTAAAACAAATCGACTTTGGAAAGGTCATAAGGGGACGTGCGTCATTGCCAAGAGAATGTAATCAAATTTAAAAATTGTCAAGCTAAAAATAAAAAGATGAATATTATTTGTTTGTGACGTTGTTGCTTAGATATGTCAGTTCGCCTGCATTGTATTTATATTTGAATGTAGACAATGCATAAAATCAATACGAAATATTTTGATATTGAATAACAAGTTAAATACATTATTGAATCGATTTGTTTCTTATATTCAAGGTTCATTGTTGAGTTTCAAAAGTAAAAATCTACAATTTCGAACAGTAGTCTATACTCTATTATCAATTAATTTATAAATTGCCAAGTTTTCTTTTAATAAAAGAGAAGTTGAAAACACTCCTAGTCATTACAAATTTTATTGTATTTTACTGACAGTCACGATAACATCAATTTTAATAGTAATTAGTAGTAATATAATCAAATACATTTTATTTGTTTTCAATTAAGTTGTCGTGAATAACAGGCAACGAATCCTAGATTTAAAAATTATTTATTTAATTCTCGGGTGTTGCGAAAGATATAGGAGGGATTAAAAAAGTAAAAGTAAATTATACATAGGTAGCAGTACTGCCTGAAAGTGTGTATGGCTTTGAGGCGACAAACAAAAAAAAATGTTAACAACTAAATTACATTTTGTGTAAACCTAATTTTGGTTGGGGTCCACATCTTGAACAGAAGAAATTATGCAAGGGGGGGGTAACTTAGGTGCATTCAGTAAAATTATATTGAGTGTGTATCATATATTTTTAACATAATTTACCTTACCTTGTATGGGTGGGGGATTATTATTATAACATATATATAAAAGCTTAGTTTGGCTTAAAATAATACAGGCAAATTGATTCAAATTAAAAAGAGATATCGTATATAAGAATGCCGCCTGATTTTGTGTTTTCAACTACCGTCTAGGTTGAAAGTAGCAAATAGAAGCTGCACACTTTCATAAGAGTTGCTAAAAACAGCTGCCCTCCGGAGGCTGTGTCAGCTTCATGTTCTCCTTAAGCGTCATTAATCTCCTCAACTCCTGCAACACAGTCTTAATAGTATAATCTCGTTGCCACCTAGCCAATACTGGGACACTCCTGTTGTCAACCTATGAAACATGACAATAGTTGTTAACAAATATAAGGTTGCTGTTTTTTTTCTCAATAAAACTCACCACACCAGTCGACGTGTTTATACAATTGATATTAATTCTAGAGATGAATTTGGCGCTTGGTGCATCGTCCGGGTACCTCTGGCCGCACTCGATCTTCACCGAGTACATGCGGTTCTCGTAGGGGGTGCGCGGAGGCCCAATGATCATACCGTTCCAATGGGTTAGGGTCATGTCATCGTCGTTCTCCAGACCCCAGCTGATGGTGCCATCCCCAACGCCTTTTTGGCCTGCTTCCAACTCCTCAAGAAGTCGGAAATTCCTGGGTACCACTGCAAAACGAAACATGCGATGACGGGCATTATTTGCGTGAAGATCAATTGATTTGCTGATGCGACCTACCCACACCGGTTGATGGAGCCGCCATTATTTTATGCAAGTGTCAGAAAAAATAACACACAATCCGACAGACCACAGAGTAAACGCCCAACGACTTCCGGCCTAATTCCACCTGTACAAATTACAACTGATTATCTTGCTTGCGTTTTCAAATATCAGACTATTATTCTAAGAAAGGAATAACGAACTCACTTTACCTGAATGCTCCAAATTGAAGCCTATTATATGTGATTTTGTGCTCCTGTCACTTCCCAGCGAAACTTTATGTTGATTCAGTTGGCTGCAATGCAATGATCTTCACTGATCATCAAAACAGTGTTTTCCAAACTATATATATTACATAGTATTTCCTTTTCAGTTCATTTACTTTGAAACCGTGTATGCTAGTATGTATTTAAAAAACGAGTTAACAATACAAAATTTAAAAAAATAATAAACTTTTTACTAGCTTCTTCAAAAAAAACATGTAAAAACATTAAATGTTGAAAGTTCTATTTAACAAGGTATGGAAAATCTGGTTTGCACAATTACATTTAATGAAAATAAGTGACCAACAAATCCCACGTACTGTTTGCTAAATCCTAAAAATTAATCAATGATTAATAGTTTAAAATTAACGAATTAAATATATACATAGGATGCTCACAAATTCCAATAAATTCCTAATTGCTATAATTAATTTAAATGTGCCCTGCAGCTAACTTCAGTTTAGTTTACAATAATGGCGGACCTGGTGGAGTTATTATTTTTCGATACGTTTGCTCATGAAAATACCGAAGTAAGTATACTTCCAAAGTGCAATATTCGTTCCGGTGTTAATATATGTTACGGTTTAGGAACTGAATTTGGATTTAGTGCAGTTTCCGAAACCGGTTTATGTCACGGAGGTGAGGATAATACCCCTGGGGGCGCGAGTGCAAGCCGACTTTCCTGGAGGTGTGCGTTTGGGCGCCACAAACCCCAGCCAATTTCAGATAGAGTTCTTTGTCAATGATCTTGGTAAGCCAGGCGCCAGCACATTTGAAACACTTGGTGGATTCGAGTACAATCAGAATGGGTGCATCAACCTCAACTGTCTTCCAAATGATACTGTTCGGAAGATACCCACTGATGGTTTGGTCCTGAGAGGTATGTCACAGCTATATTCATTTACTATAGATTGTTAATGGGATTATTGTTATGAAAATATTAAATATTGACTGTAGGTTCATCTATGAAGAATTTCCTATAAGATTCATCTCTGATATAAAATGAGAATAACTTTTTTTTAGGATGGTATACAACAATAACATTAGCAGTCTATGGAACTTTAACTGCAAATATCACAGAGCAGATTATCCCTCCGGTGGTAACACCATCATTGCCAGCTCAGCCAAACACAATTTCTGATGTCCAGCAGATCATCTCACAGAATCCTATTGAAAATGATTGGCAAGAACCTATACAGCAAGTGCCTATGGAATATAACCAACAACCAGCCACACAATACCCACAGCCTTATGTTTCACAAGAGAACTATCAGCAAGAAAACTATGGAGAATATTATGGTGAAGCTCCTAAAGATCCTAGGAGTTATCACCATACACCAGAAACAGATTGGGACAATAAGGGCAGGAGCCGCACTAGTGATGCAGAAAATACTAGGGAACAACGTACACGAGATGCCCCAAGCTATCCAGTACGTTTTCTACTTTATATAATTGCAAGATCGTTAATACGTAATATTTTAGCAAAAGCCAGAGGTTGAACAAAGCGATAGGAGGGAAAGGAGATATTCGCGGTCGCACAGCAAGGATAGAAATTACAGGGAGACTAGCAGGGATAAAGAACAGGATAGGGATTGGGATCATGGATATCGCGAACATGACAAAGATTGGGATGGACGAGACCGAGACAGATACAAACATTCGGATAACTACAGGTACAGGTTTTACATTATTAAAATTAAAAAAATTAAATAGACTGTTATTTTTTGCAGGAGATATAACGATAGGGAGGAACGAAAGAGACCGAGAACACCGCCTCCAGTTCACTCTCCAAAGCGACCTCATACTCCGCAAAGTGACAACGCCAAAGCTTCCCCGAAAGAAGTGGACATGCTGAGCGAGGAGGAAGTGGAACGGCAAAAACTGGAAACATCGAAGAAAGAAGTCGAGAAGACGTCCATAGTTGAGGAGAGCAGCAACGCAATGGACGTCGAGGAATTTGAGCCGATCCTTAGTGATGAAGATATTTTGGATGATGCAGAGAATTTCCAGGACGAGTACGATTACAACGGCTATACCAACAACGACGATATAATTAAACTGTTTATACCTGGTCAAACTCCGCTTCAACACTACAAGAGGAAAACTAGTTTCGAATTGGATAATGGTAATCTCGTTGTGGATGAGCATCTGAAGACGGTAATTGGTATAGTGGACGATTTCTTTAAATCGAGCATTACGAAATACACCACCAAGGACTTCCAGAGGATGAATGGGCAGATCAAGGAAGAATTTGTGCATCTGTGCGAGAAAGTGATGCAAATGTTTGAAGGGAATTTTTGTGTAATCGCGCAAATGTACTCGGTATGTGCAGGTGCTCGTGATGAGATATCGACGCAAGTGGAGTTCATCATCGATACTTTGGTGAATTGGTTAAAAGTGGCGCTGGATTTTGACATGGCCAATGAGCAAGAGCAGCCCGGATATAAAATTAGGCACATCAAGTGTGGTGTTAAATTAGCCGAGTGGGTATCAAGCAGCGAAGATTTCCTGAAGGTTCTCTGGCGCAACAACGTCTACATCGATCAAAGCTTGATCAACTTGTATGAAAGCGAATTTATGGCGTTATCCATAAAATTGATGATCTTGAAAGCTTTAGACACTTATTTATTGAAGAAGGAATCGGTAGAAGTCTTTCTGTGCGGTAGATTCAGTGAAAGCTCAGAATACTCATTCGAAAATTCTGTGGGATACAAGATGCTAATAAGCATGCTGGAAAAGAACCCCTCAGTGCGGTTGAAATTTGCACTCAATTCAATTTTGAAAAAATTGAATTGCTTTGAAGTACTGGAAAGGACGAAAGACGTTCTTAAAAATATATGCGACCAGGAAACGTTGACCAAAGAGGATTCTGTTTTCTTGCAGGACAGCTTATCGTATGTATTGAATCTAATACAGGCGGGATCGTTTTCAGTGTCACAGCCCAAACGGTTTTTGCCGGTGGTCGCCCAATTCGAGATTAATCGCAACGAAAATGACGCTAATTTAGTAGAGTTATTCAGACGCCAACATTTGCTGGAAATGTTGTTACTTCTACTCACGCATTGCTCGACCATGATATCGAGCAATATAAAAACAGTTGTATATGAGATTTTGGAAGAACTAAGTCAAAGTTTAGATGGTTTGAAGTATATGAGCGAAAACGATGAAGTGATCAATGCTTTGGTAAAAGTGTTGCTCGTTGGAGATGAAGAATTCCCGCTAGAATCGGATCTCCGATCGCACAATTTGGGATTGAAATTGGCCTACGAATTACAAGCTCTGTGTCATATTGATAATTTAAAACAATTTAAAGACTGCGAATGCAACGAAGTCATAGATCAGTTGCACGGATTGTTTTGTCTGAGTTTCAACAATGTTGGAAAGTTAGCTGTTGGTAAAATATTGAGCTACAGTGATAACCTGTCTAATTTACTGCAATTTATCGATTTGAAATCGGAGGCGAAAATGAGGAAGTCCCCAGCTGCTGCATACATTATTGACTTGCTGA
Organism: Nicrophorus investigator; assembly: GCA_963457615.1. NCBI lineage: Eukaryota > Metazoa > Arthropoda > Insecta > Coleoptera > Silphidae > Nicrophorus > Nicrophorus investigator. Next base: position 3,344,118 of record OY735142.1, read on the forward strand.
ATCTGGTTATTGTATGTTTTGGGGATATTCCTTTGTTAGAAAAGTATCGAAAGAAATTATTAGATATTTCAGCGTCCGGTGAAATATTTGAAAAGTTAGGAGATATGACCAATTATTTGCGACCCTACGAGAACTTCAAAGGGTCGTACGACGTTGCTGAATTGGTGGATTGCATTAGCAAGCAACAGGTAACTAATTTCTCAGGAATTTTGATTACTTGTTTAAGAATTCTCGAGCACATCGGTATATCGAAACACGCTAACAAAACACCTCTGGAAAACCCTTTGAGCAACTTCAGCGAGCTGAAATACAAACACGTCATTTTACAATTATATCCTTTGGATGGAGTAGGTTTACTTCTGAGGATTCTTGGTGAGCTGTGCGATTTCTATGAACAGCCCAGCTTGCATAATTCCACGTTCGTTTCTAGCCAAGGTATTTTAATCATAAACATAATAGAGCCATGTATAAAGCTGCTGAAGCAGATGCTCACTTACGTGATTCAGTGTAGGAACACACATTTCAAAGACCTTACGGCCATTCAGATACTTTTGCAAACGTACAATTTGTGCCAGAGTTTCCCGATGACGGCTCTTGGATTTCATAAATCTCGGAAACTGTGCCAGGAAATAGTGGATACCCTATTAGTGTATACCCAGCCGGTGTCCGAAGAAATTCACGAAAAGGATTCGTTGAATAAAACGTTATGGACGCTTATGTGCGGAGAAGTGATTAAATTTACTATGTCTGCACCATATGCATTTATAGCAGGTTTATCCGTTTTCTCCGAAATGTTGCCATTACCGCTGCCAGTGCAAACGAGCGAGGAATTAAGTTCAGAAGAAATTTCCTGGGCTGTTAATTTGAGGAAGTTGTGGTCTGCACATCTACATTCACATTCTCCAACTATTCAAGATATGATCGCAAAACTTTGCACAACGACGTATCAACCTTTGTTGAATCTTTTGAGGAAAATATGTGCACAAATATCTGATCTGGCTGCAAATTCAGCGCTCATGATAGCCAGAGGTATTTTAGATAATGTGCACGGGGCTATAGTGTTGAATGATGATACAAAGAAGTTGGTTTGTAACGGATACATAGCTAGGCTAATGAACTTTTTAGCCTGCTTAGTGACACACGGTTCGTTAAAATGCACTTTTCTTCATCTTCTCGCGAATTCGAGCGGTGGAAAAGGCGATGAAAAATATCCAGCAATTATACTGGCGTTCGCACAAATCCTTCGAAGTACAAGTAATGTTAATTCGCACGTTCAAACCCAAGAGTGTATCTTGAGCATATTGCAGAGCTTCTGCGATACTGAAATCACTCTGTACCAGAATTCTACGTCGGACATTTACTTAGCCAATGCACTGCCAGTCAAAGATCACGTCTTGGTGTTTCTCAATACCATGTTGGAACATATCAGTGGAGAGAATTTGTTTATAACGTATTTACCGGTTGTGAGGACGTTGCTATTGTTGACTGAACACGATTATGGTTTTTATCATTTGCGAGAAGTTCTTCTGAAGCGTCCCAACATCTTCCGCAATGTTTTGCAAAAGCTAGAACAAAATTTCTCTAAAGACAATGGGGAATGTCTATCTACTCTGAACACTCTGGTAGAGTTTCTGCGCGTTTGTTCTGAACCCGAATTGGTGGAAGAGGGAATGGTAGTGCAACCCAGGACAATGAAAATGGATATTCAGGACATACAGGCGCTGGTTGGCTGGGAGGATAATACAGAAGATCATCCGCTAATTAAATTGGAGGAAAAATTAAAAGTTTGTATTGCTATTACAATATGATCATTCAAATATAACAATCGACGTTGTTGTTTAGGTTGAAGTGCAAGAAGATTCAACGTTCGAGGGCCTATTGGAATCTATTGAACTGATGCTTACTTATCTGCGCGTTAAAGGCGATTCTGAGGTAAAGGAAAGTACTTATGTGGAACAGGTATTACCATCTCCGGAGCCGCTATTGGCTCAATTCGCGGGACGTCCAATTTTCTCAACGCGCGATTCGTTGGACGATCGTCTCACAGCATCTTATTGGTTAACACCGTTAGGTGTCGACGATCAGTTGCCGCAGGACGCTTGCGAACCGGATAACGTACGTTTGATCTGGTGGACAACGGCGGATCCTACATTGCCCGATGAATTTCAGGTAACCTGTGACTTGGCAGATGTTTGCAGACAGGATCTGGCTTCGGAAGTCAATCTCATTAAACAGGTAGAGAAATTGTGTCGGGTTTGTCCTTCAGAAAGCATCGAGCAAATTGAAAAAGAAAAGAGAAATAACATGCAAAAGGACAAATTAAAAAGGCCTTTCGGTGAGACTTCAAACCATATATACATATTCAACAGTAGCTTTAACTTGTTATATGATTGTAGTGACTCCTGTCAGAGGACGTGGTTTCGCGCGTACTATTCAGGTGAGATCCGATCTGTTCCGATCGCGACCACCGAACACGTCACGCCCACCTTCTCTACATGTGGATGATTTCGTTGCCTTGGAGACTTGCGGTGCCCAACCCACTGGACCAACAGGATACAATCGAATTAGCAGAGAACTTCTGGCTACTTCACGCGTATCCAGAGGCCCCAGAGGTCGATCATTCGTTGGGTCAGATAGATCAGTTCAATACAGACAAATGTAAATAACAATAACACTACTCTTTAGCATATGATTTTTAACTTTATTTTCTCAGGTCGTGGTGGGGACCAGGCCGCGTTCCGTATTAGTAAGTTCTCATACGTTTTCAATACTGTAGAAAAATGGATTTGTGATACGATTTATTTAAAGGGCTTGTATGTTTTTCTCTTTATTTTTTTTTACTGTTGAGACAATTTTTGATAGATATATATAAAATATAAATATATATAAAATATAAATGATTTTAATTCTGGTTTCAATAAAAAAAACGAGCTTATGTTTTGACAATCATTTCACTTTACTCCATATTTGCTTCTTTTTGTAACAGTATATTTTGTATAATGTGAAAGTGGCCAAAGACATTATGAAAATGAATCCCATAATGCAGCTTGTCAATAGAATGTATGTGGCTGGTATAAAAACAGATAGTTGATCCCACGGTATTAATGGCAAGATTATTAGTTTCACCATAAGCGCGCTGATCAGGATGAAACTAAAGATTAGGCCTATAGCACCGACAGTCTTGTCATTCATCGTGGTATTCTTCCTCGAACTTCTTGAAGTCCTCCTCAGTGAATGCCGTAGTTTCCGGTTCCTTTGAGCGACTTTCCGATTTGAGAGGTCGTTTTCTAACTGCACGTTCTAATATCTACGAAAACAAAAAGGATACGTTAAATCACGCTATACATGAATACAAATTTATTGTTTAATAATATAACAAACCTTTGAAGTGATTGATTCATCCAATTCTATTCTGCAAGTTTCTCTTATCAATCTCAATTTCTCCAAGTTCTCTTTTTTGATCTGTTCTTTAGTTTTTAATGTTTTCTTCAGCTCGGACACTGTCAACTTCTTTTCTGTTTGTAACAAGTTCACTTTCCCAACTAAAATTGAGTATAATATAATTGCAAAGCACTAACAAAACTATTAATATTGAGGGACTCACCTTTCTTTCCTTTTCGTACAATACTCCTGTTGAGTTTTTGGTTGTCAGGCATTAAATCATGCACTTTTTTGTTTTTCTTGACTTTACCTTAAACGAACAAATTTAAAGGGTTTACTGAATTAATTTTAGATGGGCTTAATTACCTGATCTCTGATTGAATGTATCATCGACTAACGCCAAGCTTTGTCTTACAATCGCAGACGACATATTTTAAAGAATTCTTGTGGAAGTCTTATTGTGGAATAAATGTGTTGCGAATGTTTTCATGTTTCTGTAAGGTTATGTTTGATAATTGTGTCAGTTGATGTTGCCAACTCAAGAAAGTGACTTTAAAAAATTGTATTACACCCTGTATTGCTGTCCGGGGGCAGAGTCAGGTATGTTAGATACCGATGCTCTAATATTAATCTGTTATCTAATTGCCTTTTTAACGGTTTATCCCTTTTGTAATTGCCTGGTATTTAGTTCGCAATTTGGACGAGGTTGGCGCTTTGTCTGGAGGTAGGACAATTGTTTTTTTCCTCACTGACGTTCGATTGTCAAAGTGCTACTGGGCTTCACGAAGTACTCAGCTGTCGGCTGCGTTAGTAAGTGCTGTAATTGCTCGTAGTGCAGGAATGGAAAAATGGTAGATTGACGCCGCTATCATTGGTAAATATAGATATAGAGAGATTGACGTGCAGCAAGAAGAAAGCAAATAAGATTCGTGCGCGCACCTAAATTCTATCGAAGCAAGTGCGATGCGAGCGAATCCCGTGCCGTTAGTCGCAAAGTGGAGGATGATCGTTTGACGGCGTCGGAGTTGGTCTTGGTGCCAGGAAGTACAGCGGGTTCTTTCGGTCATTTCCTGAAAGGTGCACGGAAGCCCTACGAAGCGACGTGATCAGGGGGTTGTAGTTGCAGGCTATGCGGGCGGTCTTCCGGTTCCAGTGAGCATGGAAACAATATGGAAAGTGATCAGTTGTTTTGTGGCCCTTTTGTCCCTGGAGCTGTGCTGCGGCCTGCCCATTGGCCAGGACCTTTCCTACCAAGGTAAACGAACATTCTAATCTTGCGAAACGACAGCACTTTCATTAACGTTTCACCATCATCAGGAATTCTGTAATATCTTTGCCTGCAATTAAAACGAAAGTCCATCCTTATTCCTTCGTTTCCTCCGACGTATATGGGACCTCCTCCTCAGCAGCGAAGTAGTCAAGAGACAGAGCAGTGTCCCTTCACCTCCCATCCTGTTTCTGCAATTTTCCTTGCGCAGCGATGACGATAAGAATATCGCGGTCATGTTCGACCTTATCGCAGCTTCCTGGTCGTTTAATGAGTAATAGCTCTTTGCCATTTCATGCAACAAGGAAACGTCGACACAGATTCGGAGAGGAACAAAAAGCAAACATTTGCGCCGTTTCTTTATTACGTCTCCGTAAATGAAATCGGTATGCAAAGTTTACGTTTTTATGACTCACGAAATTTGCAAGTAATCGCGCTGCCCTCTTTTTTTTATGTATTGTTGATATTCTTATTATCGAGCAAATTTCAGAATCTACGAATAATATTATGATGTCGACTCGCCGATTTCGTCATCAACGAGTTACTAAACCTGCAGAAAACGAAAGAGAAAAAAATTGATACGCTCGTACGTATTAAACGTTAAAGGTCAGGGATAATGAAATTAGATAACTTTATTAAAGGTTAGAAGAGAAAGACCGAAAATCGAAGTTGGACGCGAATTCGCTTCTTGTATTTTGTTTCGTAGGAGCCGCCTAAATCCCAATTGGGTCGGCCAATGCCTAATTTCGTTTTCGTTGAAAATCAATTATAATTACTTTATAGGAACAAATTACGAATTAAACTTTGCTTTTAGCTGAATTTCAAACATCTATTATTATTCCATTATGCAACGACTTCGTTTTAGTCTAAGATGCATCGTGCATAATTAAATCCATTACATAAACACGACCTCAAGGAAGTTTTGAGAGAACCTCTTTTATAATATAAAATTCAATTGGAAAGCTTTTACTACGATGCATCAAAAACAAACAAATAAGTATGTAGAATCATCAATGTTTCTTTTGCATAAAATAAACGTAAATCAAAGTTTTCTACAACAAAAAACTAATGTATCGATCACATTTTGATATTGATGTATTGTGTACGCAAGCAGTTGCAAACTTTATGCGAAGGTGTATCAGACCTCTGAATTTTTCATAACTAAAAGCATTCATATTTGATATTATGAATCTACGTCCAAGGAAAAGTTTGCTTAACATCAACTTTTGATCTACGCCATTCGAATGTTACTGATTATTTCTTGTGACATCGTTCCACTCGTTTACTATATAATTGAAGGAATGCAATATGCGGATTGAGTGAAGTTTGCCGGAGGAAAGTACACTTTCTGAAGACCATGCAATAATGTTCCATTAATTAATTCAAGGACAACATTCGCGCTGTCATTGCAAAATTTATTTTATATTTTCTTTTTGTAGATATATTGAATAATTGCGTGTGCATATTAAATATCGTAATTGTTATAACACGGTTGCACCGAATTATTCATCATCGGTGGAAGCGAAATTATCCATGAATAAATATTTAAAAATAATGACTAATAATCGTAATGCGATTGCCCGCTTATTATATATGAATGCAATTATTTTTAAAGCAATTTCGTTTCAATTTTGTATAATTAATCACCAAACCGATATAGTCGCGGATTTAAAGTTAATACATTAATTAATTTGCGTTTTTGTAATCGCTAAAGTTTCGGTGTGCGTGCGGTAACGAAAATAAATTGGTGTCGAAATAATAACGAAAACTTGGTTTGTAATTACGTTTTTGCTGTTTTTATAAGAGTAATAATGTGAATTGAAAAAGTTTGCGAATTCAGAAGTTCTTTGACAGAACAGAATGATGATGGAAGGGAGTGGTTGTGAATATAAGCATTTCCAATATTGACAAATTCACTGAATCCAATTTCATATTGATTACTAACTACAGTCTTTCTCGAAGGGGAAGAGGCAATCCGTAAAGAGGGTTGTTAACTTCTCTTCTCTACATTTTTTTGTCCTGCCTCCTTAGGTTTCCACTTGCCTTATGCACCCCTCCTCAATATGGCATGAATGCTTTATTAAATCACTGCGTGTTGCAGTAAACCCGTCACGCCATGCTACATCCAAGAAAAAAGATATGTCCATTGACGTAATCGCGCTTTATGTCATTGTTTTTAATGATTATTTACTTGGAATCATCGATTAATTTTATTGCACAAATAACAAGTTGCTTACACATAAATTATTATTGTCAACATAATATTTTAATTTTTTATAGCAATATATTGAATGATAATATTGTTTATTTTTTTACAACGTTCATTTATATAACAATGTGTTTATTTGCATAGTTCATAATTCGACGTGTAAATAATTGCATTCATCCGAAATCCATTTGGTCGGAGAATGTAAATATTCATGAGCATTATGTTACGAGTAGAAGCAAACGCGTGTTGTGTAATCCGAGCGAATGAAAGATTCATTTGGCCGGAAGTTAGCCGAACTTTCTACGCAACATTCGGAATCCTCAAAAGATTTCTGTTTTTTTGTTCCTCGTCTGTTCACTTCAGAATGAACGCGAAGCGCAAACGTAACAGCGAACCGTTGCGAAAAACCGAAATGTAAATGTGTTTTTTATTGTATCTGCAGGAAAGTAACGAATTCGCTCCGATTATACAAATGCGGCGCGAAATCAGAAATTCAAGGTGTGCAAACTTCGCGTAAGATATGCGCATCATATAATGTTTGTTTACCTTTGGGCTCTCTCTGAATGGAATCCATGTATATTTTGTGTTTAATGTTGTTCAGTGTGGGGAAAATATTGCAATGTTCCCGGAATGTCGGTTAATGCTTTAACGAGGCTCAATTTTCGGGTGGCTTTTGCATTGTCTTGAATTGAATTCGGGAAATTCCAGATGAGGAAAATGCAGCGCATCCGCATAACTCCGCGGGCTGAAATATGCAACAATGGGTATCGCAATGTTACGGTCGTTAGATGTTTCCTCGAATGGAGCTCATAGACGAAGCGGTAAAGTCTTTTAGTTAGGCCGGTTACAAAACATTTGTTTCTTTTAAATATTTCCTTTCTTTCCGTTTTTGCGTAACCTTCCGGAGGAGCGAAACAAATGTTTTAAATTCTTATGTAAATCGCTTTTGTGCGTAGTTAATTTACTGGATGATGGATGATTTCGTATTAAGGAAATTGGAAAGTTGTTTGGGAGTTATCAATGGTGAGATAGATGGGTTGGTGCGAAATGAAGAGACGGATATTTAATGAATGGAAATCGGCCGATAATGAAGTAAATTGCGTGAATAATTTATGGCGATTCCCCGCGATGCATGCATATCAAGATGTGTTCAACATGTGCATACGTATGCGAGATTTGCGCCTCATTGAATCGCGAATTCCGTTTCAGAGTTTATGCACGTACCGTCATATGCACGCATACATATTGCAAACTGCAACTAATAATATTATTGTTATTACAGGACGATGCAATAAATCACGGTAATTTGAGCGCAGCAATGATAACTTCACTGTGTGGCGCATAAATTCGATACTTTTTGGAAAATAAATACATTAATCGCGTTGCAATTGCCACATTAATGGTACATAAATGGTTGAAAATTGTACTTGAGGCAAATGCGGATGCGGTGGTAGTTGTTCCAGGTGTTACGAGGCAATGGGCGAAGAGCACTCGTTGAATAATGCATCGCAGAAGTTCTCCTGCCATTACATGTGTAACAGATGATCGGAAAAGCGTCTGCTCGAAACAGGATTGTTTTGTTGATGCTGTGAGGAAGCGGAGGGATAATTCTGTGGCGGTAATCTCTGCCGGTCGAACGGTGATTCAATTAATCGATTGATGATGCTGAAAGGATCGACCTTTAGTTACCTATTCTAGTTGAGATGCATCCGGTTTAAGCGCCGCCGCATATATTTTGGCATCGGTTCAATTGGGCCGAATGAGTATCATTGTTGCAACAATCGGAGAGGCAACAATGCCTTTGCGTGCGCGATCGAACACATCACGATGTGCTCCGTTGTGCAACGCGATTGTTCGATTATCGGAGGAGAAAATGAAAATTTATGAAAAAAAAAACGTTTCATGCAAAAAAACAATCATTTAAACTCGCTTTAATCAACCGTCTTAATATGTTGCCTTATCGTATATGTGTGGTTTCGACTGGAAAGTTTACATAAATCAACCTTGCAACTCCAAAACTATCGAGCAAGGCTGTCGCATTGTTTTTACTAACTTTATAAATATAAACCGAGAGATTTATACCATTATTATAATTCATATTGTTTTGGCGATTTCCGTGGTCGTCATATTGCTAAAAGGGAATAAACGTAGGCTTGTATTTTATCACCACCAATACTTCAATTATATTATAAATTATTGTTTTCTTAGATTGTAGATGCATGATTTACACGTGCTTTAAATAAATAAGTCGAATAATTTAATGTTTCAATTAGGTTTCATCAAAAATTAATCCTTGCATTTCCAGAAATACAACTGTTAGTTACACTGGCAAGGTCATAGTCAAGGTTTCGTAGGTGATGAATTCTCATAATATTTATTTTTAGGCGCGGACGTAATTGAAATTTCGAAGATTCGTCTGTCATTCGTTTTGATCTTATTATAATACTCCGCTTGATGACAGCGATTTTCGCTAAAATATCCTAAAACTTGAATCACCAATCAGTCACTGTTTTGTTTTAATTTACTTTCTCACAATAAAATTTCTTGGGTTGAAATAAAAGTGATTTGTACTGACTTCTTGCAAGATTTCTTTACTTTAATTACTAAACAATATTTTTGACGAAAATACGAATTGTTTTCATTAAGACAAAATCATTTCATTATATAACTTGATGTTCCAAAAGTATGTATATTGTGATGTTTACCTTTCATAATACTTATTTATAGCAATACTTTTCTGCTGGTTGCTGTGTTTCTTTGAAATCATCATCACCTGCACCTCCAAAAGCATCGACGCTTTTTTTTCCTTTTGCATGCAAAACAAGGTCGTAACAGCTTCATAATACTTATTTATAGAGGCTCTGCAGCGATTGTCGCAAATACATTTGTTTCGTGTTTCCGATCTTGTTTATTATTTTTTTGTTTTTGGTCAGATCGAGACGCGATTCATTCTCGGCTTGTTGTGTAACGTTTATGGAAAAAGCAGAGCAAAATGTAGGTGGCTTTCGTTCCGGGGAATAACATTCACTGAGTCACTCGCTCTGTCCGTCTCCCGTGCTCTCCTCGACTCTACCAAATAAAGAAAAACGCGAAAGCGAAACTCGGAAATTATCCAAATTGCTCAAAGAAATAAACGCAACAAGAAGCACAAAAGAATCGCGAAAAAGAGAGAATGTAACAAAGCGCAATTGAATTGGCACTTTCGAGACGTAATGGAAAAACGGCTTTCGGTAATTGCCGTTTGATACAATTCTTGTTTTGGACTGTTTTTAAAAAAAGTAACTCACTTTCTACAATTTACGTTTAAATATTAGTGAGTTAATAAATAATGTATATGCTATTGTTGCGAATTTCGTGCAGGTCAAGGGCTTATTTATATTTGTGGAAACGAGAGATTAATTAAACGTTAAGTACACGTATACAATGGATGTGTTGTATAAATACATTATTCATCGAGGGAAGAAACATGCCAATCCGAGGTGTACATTTCTGTTGTTGTATTTATTAAGGACGTATTGTTCGGGAAGATTCTACAGTTGCGGATTAATTTTCTTGAATAATTAAAATCTCGTGGGGTTTCAAAATTGGATTTGCGAGTGGATAATGCCAACGTTATAATTACGTTTGTCGCGAGGGCGGGCTTTGTGCATCCGAAGACGCTGCAGTAATTAATGCTGTCGGAATGGGGAAAGTGAATGAGTGCTGCGCTCGGGAGAAATTGCTTGATGATTGGTTATTAAACTTTAGAAAAAGAAAATAGGTGTAAGCTTAGCAAGGGAAAATATAAGGAAAATTGGAGTGAAACTTGGCATGGCGAAAATGCTAAACACCGACATGACCGTTCGAATTGCGCTACACCCATATGAGGGGAGATCGATTATACAAGCTGTTAGCTTTACAAACAATTATACTTCGTTTCCAGTTATATTTAGCTTTCTTCCATTACGTCGACTTTCTCGGTTCATTCATCCTCTTTTTTTTATTTATTCATCTATTAAATCATTACGTAAGCTCTAATTTGGTAATAAATATTTTTTGTAGTTTAACAAAAAGTTTGTGTGAAATACTGAAATTTATTCATGTTTGAGTTTCCAATGCAGTTTTGGAGGAGTGCGTGAAGAAATGTTGATTTTGAAAGGTTCAAATTCGTTGAGTCCACTCTGCATGGCGTTCCCATAGTAACCTTGTAATCGATAGTCAATTAGAAGATGAAACCGCCTTACAAACGCACACATTTATTTGCATACGATTAAAGTGAACCGATCGACGGCGGAAGCCTCGGACGCTTCATTACGCTTCGAATATCATATGTTTACTTTACTACATGAAATTGTTTCCATTTTTGTTTATTTGTTGTTTCGGTGCCGTAACCAAGGAAATTTTATCTATGCACGCGGTAAATATGCCTGTGCGACATTTCCTGCACTCCGGCTGCGACCAACCAGCAACCACCGGAAATGGCTTCTTGCATTCATTTACCACTTAATATTTCGATAGCGACTCGCGTAATTGTCTTTCCTTGGTTACGTTGCGCTTCCTAAACTGTTGAATAAAATATGTTCCCTCGGACGTTGTTCCTGCTTCTGCGATGAAACCTTCCCACGTATAATTAACCATCTTCAGAACTGTAAAAATGACATACGTAAACGTATTTAAGAGTTAGATAATCTTTTCCCGAGCTTCTGTTCTATTGTTTCAAGGAATTATATGAACGAACTTTTAATCATTTTACATTATTAAAACGGATCATTATGTTTGGAAATAAATCATTGCAATTGGCAGAGTTTGAAACGTAATTAGTCACTGCAGGGATTTGCATAATTTCTAATTATCGTTGATGCTCGGAGCCGATTTGTAATAGCTAATCGATGTTTTGCAGGTCGCGTGTCGTTGACTATTATATACTGATATCGCTTTATTCTTGTTTCTGTTGCAGATGAACATACGCAATTCCTAACTGGATTAATAGCAGTTCTTTTGACCGTTTGCGGGGTCGTCTGTCTGGCCGGTTGTCTCTGCTGTCAGAGGAGGAATGGCTTCAAGGTATGACCGCATTGATTCACACATATTTCCATTTAAAATTACCATTTCAAAGTTTTGTTTTCAATTGATGTCTTCTGTATTATATCCTTTTGTGGTGTCGACCTGACCTTGACCGAGCGACCGGCGTTCGGTTAATATTGCATGCGTTCATGAATTTTAAGCCGCTGCAAATGCGCTCACCTTTCAGTTTTCTTTAATGTCAGGTCTTTTGTGCAAAGCGAATGTTTTCAAAACACACAAGACGTAAATATCTGCGTCATCGCTAACATTATTCACCTTGGAAGACCAAAAACGAGTATCGATAGGTCGTCATCATCGTCAGTGTATATACGTATAATTCGAACTATTTACTTGATGAGTCAAGAAATTAGATATTTGGTATTTAATTTATCAATGATGATTCAATGGTTATTTAGTATTTTATGTTTACTGTTATTAATTTAACATTAAAGGTATATGACTTAATGACCAATTTGGAAGGAAATCAATTGTGTTGATATTATAGCTGAAGTCAAGTTTGTTTGCGTTGAGAGAAATAATAAAGTCAGTGGATGGGTGGGTAATATGTTATTCTTCCTATTGTATGTTAAAATCCGAAGTACTCTCGAGGGTCTTTCAGAAGCCCTTCTGGGAGATGCTGGATGAAGAGGTTTACATGACGAAGTGTTAGTCATCCATCCATCGTAGCCTGTTGATAAATATTGTAGCGACGAGGAAATTTGAAACGCCGCCCGTTCCCATACGAACGCAGCAGCTTCCTTTCCGATCCCAGATAACGAGGCTTCCTCTCTTCTATATCAGAGTTGAGCAATATGAGTTGGAGGGGTCCAAACACCTATCGCAACTCCTCTCATCGTGGTATCGCCGTGAATCAGCACCGAAGTATTTCGCCCGTCGTCAAATAATAATATAATATGTCGACCCATCTCCTTTCTATCTTTCTCTCTCTCCGTGCAAAGCGGTCCCCGGGACGTTGGCCCCATGTATCTCTCGGATCGTAGCCGGTTGCCAATTTATCCTGTTTTGAAATACCGTCGCCGCCGTTGCTGTCGCCGCCGTTGCTGTCGCCGCCCCCGCTGCAGCAGTGATTCAATAATGTCACAAACAGCGACTCCTCAATGGATTTCCTAATTAAGTTATTCCCCCCTTTCGCGTCAATTGATTCCAACGAACCCCACGTCGCTTAATCTTTCTCACGAGATGATTCTTCATTACCATCTGAAGATAACCGTCATCGCAACACAAGACTCATCGTGCATTGTCTGCTATTCACAATACAGACATTCCTTTAACAAAAAAAAGAAGATATTTTAATTATTTTCAATGATTATTTTTGTTAACTATAGTTGATCTAATTTCCCATAAATTGTAGAATTTGAGATTTTTACTGTTCACAATTTGGGTTTTATATTTCAATTATGTTCAAATTGCTTTAATAAAGTTTATTAAATTACCTGTAAAAGTATTGAATGACTACATTCAATTTGTGGTCACAAGTAGGGCTTTGCGAGATCCTAATATTCATTATGCTGTCGATCCGGAATTGCAAAGAAGTGGGAACTCTGAAAGGAAGAGGAGCAACAAAGGAAGGAAAGGTAGAAGAAAAAAGCGGAGGGATTGTCGGTGCGGTTTTCCCCTTGTATCTGTGGCCTCCTCGCGCTGCTTCTCTTGTGTGCGTGTGTTGTAGTATGCTGAATCGATTTTTGCGAACCATTCATCCTCCACCCTCCCAGGTTCAGCCACCCCTCGACCTCTCTCTAATTGCGCGAATTAGAGACTCGCCACTACGCTTCTTCCTTCCATCAGAAGCAGCGGCAGCATAATCATCATCCTGACGATCATCATTTCGCAACGTTACTCTCTAAGACATAACACCTTCCAATTTCACATATGCAGCACGGCAAAAAGTAGGAGTGTCGCTACTACTTTCATTTTCCGCCTATCCCACCACCACAACCTCCTCCTCAGACCGTAATTTACTTCAAGGATATTTCACCTTTAGAAATACACATACACTCGCTCCTGCATATACTTTTTTTATTTCTTCTCGCCCGTTTTTTTCCTTCTGTTGTTGCAAACAAACGACACCCAGGATTATTTTTAGCGTGGCCCCCCTATATTGATCCGCGCGGATGGAGCGAAAGATGTTGCCTTTTCATCCTGCCGAATCTTAAATACAAATAGGGAAATGGAAAATTTTCTACAGCTTAAGCAAATCAAAAAATAAAATGATTCAATTCAATCTGGTATGGAATCTCGTATTCGTATCGTTTGGTGCGAATGATATATTGGGTATGGATTAAAAATAGCCGAAGCTGCCTTTCTACAGCTTCGGTTTCAATTGGAAGAGCGACTGTTGTTACATCACCTTGGGAGACTGTTAAACGCGCCTGTGACTCATTCGCGACTTGCATTGAATACTTTTGTGCGCGAATGCAATGGGAACGCTCAATGATGTTAATCATTGCAGATCGTCTGCCCCCAGCCTAATACTATTTATTAACAATAACAACTTACGATGTTAATCATGAACCGACCAACTAAAACACTAATCGTTTCTTTTTTCTTTCTTCCTCTTTCTAACTCACGCTGCTCACCAGGAGGAGGACAGCAAGGTAAAGTAGTCATTAGCATGTCGCTCCTTAATTGCTCGCTTTGTAGTTTTGCTCTTGTTTTTTTTGTTCCTTCCTTTTTATTTATATTTTTTTTGAATTATATATTTTATGTGCATGCTTATTAAAATAATTAACTACTTGTGAAAACAGGTTAATGGTTTCGACTTCTGTAGGCACATTTATTTTAATGATTCCTTTACTCTCTAATAGTTCACAACCAGTGTGGTCCATTTTTTTAAAATACGACAATCCTCTTGTAATATTAATTAGATTTGAGAACATGCATTTATACTTTAGACTAATAATTACAATTACTGATGGTAATCCCAGACTGTTACAATCAATTGCGGCGACTGCGAACAAAGACTGTTTATTTATTTCTCGGAATCACTTGATTGCTAATTGCATCTAGGCAGACTTCGCGTTTTTGCCTAAAACTTTGTTACTTAGCTTGAAACGAGCTGTATTTAAATACGCATATATATGCGTATGTTTTTGCAGTTCAGTTTAGATTTTGAATAAATGCCAATTTTCGCTGCATCCAGTCGCCGACCAAAGCAGATTTAGTGCATGTTTTGAGTGCGAAACTTGTACACACACACACTGACCGCTATTTTTAGAATTTCAGCAAGCGTTTGCCATTTCTTGGTGACGCGTGGAAACAATGCAATTTCTGCATGAATTTAAATGAAAAATAATTTGACGATTCTTGTTAATGTATCATCTCATGAAAACTTGTGCTTGCAAACAATTAGTAAAGTAATTTCTAGCCTTTGAATTATGTTAGCTGCTCGATACTAGTTGCCAAGTAACTTACATTAATAAATGTATACTAGTTATGGTAGTCTAAGTACATTTTTTGATTAGAAAGTTACCTGGCAATGAGTAGATAGTTTTTTTTTGTAAACAAACATTATATGTATTTAATTTCACGATATATTTGGTGAAATGTTTATGATGGTTCTTTTCATTTTGTATTATAAAGGAGTTCAGAGATAGTCCGGTGGTTGTGTCGGTGGCCAGCCAGCTGGACCATGGTCACGTAAATCCCATAGCGAACGGGGAATTCACGATCTTCACGCCATTATCGACGACGGCATCGCCATCATCCCCGCCGAACAGTAACGTTTTCTCCGCTCACCAGCAAATTATCGTAAGTACCTTTCGGAGAAAATGCAGCGAAGTGAAAGAACTAGAAAAAAAAGTTCGTTTTCTAATCTGTGATCTTCTCAAAACCATTCCAGAGCCGAGCGCAAGAGGACTACAAGGACGGAGATATCGATGTCAGCGATTGGTATGGTGAGTACTCTAATTCGTATTTACAATATAATATTAAGTATATTAAATCATTTTGTAATAATTTAATTAAATGAAACATGACTTGAATACTTTGTAATTGTTTTTTATTATCGATTTTCAATTTTAAATAAATTCGTAGAATTATAAATTTTGAAAACCGCAGCTTTCACCAAAAATTTCCGCATACGAAACGGGGAATTCATTTGATCTATCGATTCGAGGAAAACGTTTATTATTGTAAGTGCGAACGAAAACGGATTAAAACTTCTTTTGTTTTACGAAGGATTTGTTTGTTTTTTTTCGCGATGCATTGTATATTTGTTTAAAACGCTCGGCGTGATCTAATTTATTTGGAGCGATTTCAATTTCCTGTCGGATGTTTGATTCATTGCAACGTTTTGCACGACTTCCTGCTGATTACAAATCCACGGGGGGTACGTTTCAATCCGGCCCCAGTAATCGATGGACGAACGTTTTGCACTAGCGTTTCCCATACTATGCCGCCACATTAACTTGCTAATATTATGCAAAAATATACGAATTACCCGGTGCATCCACCCTAAATTTTGCATATGTTTCTAATGCGATTAATCGTTTCTCTTGGATTCGGTGAATTATTAGTTTATAATATTGTTCCTATTACGCAAATAATATCATGACTTAATGTGCATGATATGTTACCATTATATTAACAAGAATGAAGTTAATTAAATATATCAGCTGTCACTTATTACTTAGATGGAAATAATAAAAAGTTTACAATTCATTTTTTAATTTAGAAAAAGTATTATAATTTAATGAATCTTTTCAACGTCTGGCCTTATGGTAACCACCTGACTCACCCGTTTTACGAGTAGTTATATACGACATAATAAAAGTATCGGAAGAGAATGCTGGGGGCACTTGGGAGAACTGCTGTTTCCTAGTATAAAAATAGACGCGACTATGTACGAATGTAATGTTTGCTGATGTATTTATTTCCTTTTTTTTGTATTTTTTAGGGAGTGGAAATGTAGATTTTCCTCGGGCTAAATTGAAGTACATCCGGGAAGTAGGCAGAGGTTGGTTCGGAAGGGTGAGCATACGCGGTTTCTGTTTCGTTAATACATCGATTTATAATGATTATATAACTGGCGTAGGTGGTGGAAGGAACAGCGCAAGGTGTAGTGTCTTCTGCGGACGAATATGCCTGGAGTCCAGTTGTGGTTAGGATTCTGGAAGCAACGGCTACGAACAGACAGAGGATCATCTTTCTGCACGACGCGTCCATTTATAAATGTCCGTCGCATCCGAACATTCTGAAATTGCTTGGCAGGAGTTTGGAGAATGTGCCGTTGCTGTTGTTGCAGGAGCACTGCGAGAACGTAAATCCATCTATGCATCATAAACAACGGACTCTTTTAATGTTTTGTTTTTCATTTGTATTTTAAAGGGCGATCTAAAGGCGTATCTAAGAGCCCAGCAACAGTCCGTGGATCAATTCTTTACTGGAAAGTTGCCTCTGCTCTGGTGCAAGCAACTCACTTCAGCCGTGAGACACCTGCACGAGCACGACCTAATCCATCCGTAAGATAGTAAGGCTTCCTCCGTTGCTGTTCTTTAATTCCTTTTTTTTTTTTCTCCATTAAGGGATTTGGCGGCGAGGAACTGCAGGCTAACGCATGATTTAACCTTGAGACTAGGCGACTACGGCTGCGGAGCTAACGACTACCCGGAGGATTATTACAACGGATCCGAGAATGTTCCGGTACGTTGGTGCGCACCGGAATGTGTAACTTGCACCTCGACGACCATCCAAACCAGAAAGGTATGCTACCGTTACGAAGAAAGAAACTATTATTTGTTTTATGCGACAACTCTTTTTTGTCTTCTTGTCGTTCATGTTTGTTCTTCGTCTCTGTAGGTCACGCGAGCTGGCAACGTCTGGTCTTTGGGGATATGCTTCTGGGAAATCGAGGAATGCGCGAAGCAACCTTACGGCAATCTCACCGATGATGAGGTCGTCTCCCAGGTCTTCGGAAATGCCAGAGTTCGATTGCCTAAACCTAATTGCGTCGCGTCACATGCGGATCATCTGTACGTTCATTTTGATAAAATAACTTTAACATGTACATTTATTATTTGTTGTAGTATTAACATGCAATTTTAATTGATTTATAGATATCGTTTGATGCAATTGTGTTGGGCTGTGCCGGAGTCGAGGCCAAGAGCGAACCAAATCGAAGACATGCTCGAAAATATCGACTCAAACGACTTCGACAGTCGATGGGATCAAATGAAACCGAACATAATCATACGAGAGGTCGACGAAGCAAACGATCTTACTAACATCACCGTACTAAACATGGGCCTTAACAATGACGACGATAGTCAGGATGGAAAATATCTATCCGCTAGTATGCATAACTTAGCCGGTTCTCTGGATAACCTTCTGGAGGGTAACAAGAGTTTGGATTCTTGGGCGGAGGAAGACGAGGAACATACTAAATTGCATTTTGAGTTGGGACCGTTGCAGAAGATACAAAGCAGCGGTAGCGAAACCGAAGACGAAAACTGGAAGAGGAAAATCGAGCTGGGTCTGTATACGGAGAAGGTGCGCCAGAAATCGCGTTCCGTCGCAGATTTGATGGTCCTGACTCATATAGATTGCTCGGAGAGCGATTCGGAAACACCGTTGCCCAGTTTGGGATACAAAAATGTGCGTTGTCACAATCTGGAGGACCCGAGCCAAATCTACGGAAGCGAGGGGAATTTGCTGAACGTACATACGACGTTCGAGGAGGAATTGAAGAAGCTGAAGGAGGATAGAAGAGACAGTCTACTTTTCGTACCTGATAAAATCGAGTTACCTACATCCACTGGCGGAAGTGGTGTTTATGATTCTCCAGAGAGCCGAAGACTGCTGGAAGATCTGAACAGCACGTCCACGCTGGAACCGCAGACGCAGTTTTTCAATGTCTACAACGTCGTTGCCATTAGCCCAATGTACAGTCCCATCCGGATGAACTACAACAACGAACATTCGTCCTCTCCATTGCCCGACGTCGTCCTCAACGCTATCCCCTCGAAGATACCCAAGCTTTCCGAGATCATCGAGAATAACATTGTAGTTAACCCGGATTCGGAACAAGTGTACAAATTAAGTGAGGATTTAGTGAAGAATAATAATAATAGTGAAACTAGTGAATTTACCGATGGAAGCGAAAGGGACGATGTTATAGTCGAAGCCAAGAACGAGATCCTCATCTCCCTGAAGGATCTGCCCAAGAAGTCCAACGGTGAAAATGGCGATGTTTTGCACACGGATGCAATTTCGATACCTATAGAAGAGATACCAAAAATATGTGAAAGTTTCATAGCAGAGGCTAAAAATCATGAACTTTTGAATGCCGAAAAGATTGCGCAGGAACTATCATCACTGGAACTACTGTCACCGCGTAAAAATGGAGATAATAACTATCCAATAGAGGAAAGGGCGAATCATGTATTGAGCAAAGTCGAAGGGGATTCTGAGAATAGTACAAATGAAAATTGCATAGAATACTTGGAAATTATTAGCAATGAAAACATCTATCAAGAGCGATCAATGTCGAGTGAGATTGATTATTTAGAGGAGCAACTGCAGTTGAGCAATCTCTTCAACCGTGAGCAGTTTGATGAGGATCAATCAGTTTCAAGTGAGTACGAAGATATTCAAAAGATGATCAAAATTCAAAATCTGCAAGAAGAGCGATCAATTTTGAGTGAGATTGATTATTTAGAGCAACTGCAGACGAAGAAACATCTCAAACGTAAAAGGATTTATGATGTTGCAGATGAAGTAGATGAGAACCAATCAGTTTCAAGTGATTTCGAAGATGTTCAAAAGATGATCAACATTCAGCAATCTGAAGAAATAAGTGATGATGAAGTTGAAACAGAAGAAGATGAAACAGATGAATCAGATGAAGATGATACAGATTTAAGTGAAACTGAAGAAGTACGACAATTGGCTGAAGTATTCGTTCAAGATATTATCGATATAGCTAGTAATATTAGTATAGAGCGTATTGAAGAACCATCATATTTAGTGTTTCCAAACACTAATAAGGTAACAGAGAACATAAGCGAAATTCGATCGGAAGAAAGTCCGGACGATTTGTTGGATTCATTAAAGTTTACTTCATACTTCAATAACCTGACGGACGATGATAAACTATATAATATAGATACAGACGACACTAAAGATGTAGAAAAGCAAGATTCAGCATCGTACGAACAAAGTTGCATGGATCTTGCAAGTGAATGGAAAAAAATGAAAAGCATCATATATTCAAAAGAAGGTTATCCGAAATGTCCTGAAAATTGCCAAGTAGTTGATCGCACCAATGATTTGGAATTGGTGGAGATGTACTGGAATACCTCGCCAAATAATGCGTCCGTTAAGTGCAGCGAAGGTGATGTTATCAAGGAGAAAATATTAAGAAAACGTAATAACAGGAGAGAAAAAAAGAACAGAATTAAAAAGAAAGAGTTGAATAAAGTTGAAACAACAAATTATCATAGAAAACATAATACTCTAGAGTTCGTGTGGCCTGATTTGGAGCAAGAGAATAATAAGCAAATTGATAAAGAAATGATGAAAACTCGAGATAACATTGCGAAGATTAATGAAGAAGTTCTAAAAACTGATGATGTTACTATGAAAAGTGAAGAACTGAAGGTAATCAAAGAAGAAATTACGAAAAATGATGAAGTAATTACGAAAACGAATGGAGACATCGAGAAATTTGAAGTTGAAATTCAAAAGGTGAAGGACGAAATTATAAAAAATGAAGTCGTTATGAAAGCTTTTGAAGAAATTATGAAGATTGAAGGCAATGTTATAAAAGTAAATGAAGAACTTGTAAAGGATCAAGAAGAAATTATGAACAGTGAACAAAATATTCTGAAGAATGAAGAGGAATTTTTGAGAACTAAAGAAGAAATTTTGAAAAATGATGAAGAAATTGTAAGAACTTGTGAAAAAATCATCACGTCTGATGAAATCATCAAATTTGAAGTTGATATTGCGAAAGAAATGGACGAAATTACAGAAATTGATGAAGATATGAAAATATATGAAGGAGATATGATTGATATCGAAGACACTGCTACAAAAATACATGAAGAACTTATTAATGAGCAAAAAGGTATTACAGACTGTGAAAAAGATGAAACGAAAAACGAAGAAGATATTTTGAAAAATGATGAAATTGTAAAAAAAATTGAACAAATTATAAATAGTGAAGAAGATTATTTTGAAAAGGTAGAAGACGAAAATATACAGATTGAAACTGGAGACAAAGTTACAAAATTGGATGAGGAATTTGTACAAGGTCAAGAAGAAATGATGAATAATGAAAATTTTATTAAAAAATCTGACGAAGATATTAATATGATAGAAGATACTCAAGTAATTGATGGAGCAGTTAAGGATGAGATTGTATCGTTACAAGAAAATATTGTAAACGTTGATGAGGAACCAAAAACTAGTGTAGATGATAATAGTTGCATAGTCTATGATAATACAATTAGACAAACACGGGACTTTTTAAAGAATGAAATCTCCAATTACTTTTGCGATGATGCACCAAAGAACTGCGTAAATTTCGATCTGAGCAATTCACAGGAGGAAATCAAGAATTCTCAGTTTATGTTTTTGAAGTCGAGTACACCGTATAAACGGGACGGAGGTGCTTCCACTGTAATTTTAGGAGCTTCCGATGATTTCTCTATTGATTACTACAATGGTCTGAAGACGACAACTGTTGCGGCGAGTCCAGCTCAAGACGACTCAACTTTCGTTCACCGTAAGAATGATCATCTGAAATATTCCTTGGAAACCTGGGATAATTTCCTGGGAAAGAGTTTCGATGAACAACAGGATAGGTATACTAGCGATGAACCTCAGAGCTTGCTATTTTTGGATGATTCCATTAAATCCTTGCCTTGCGACGAGACTTACGCAGCGGCCAAAACGTACACGAATATTAACGATATGCCCGTTGAATTGGACGATATTCATTTCGAAGTTGATGACGCAGAAGAGGAAGAAAAAAGCACTTATGACAACTGGGATGGTGAAGCTTCTGGAGGTTGGTTCTTGCATCCTCAAACCAACGGGGATGACTTGACAGGACAATTGGAGATTCCACAGGACGACAGTTACGTTCGGTTCAGTATGGACGATGAAGTGATGGCCGCAATAAGGAACGAACTTTTGACCAAACTACCTCAAGCCCAAGTAAGTTTTATAGCGAGCATAGTTTAGTTTTATATAGGCGGCGTAACTGTTCGAATTTACTACTTTTGTTTGAATCGCAGAGAAGTGCAGTAGATTTAAAAATGGATGATGTTGGGGAATACGAAACAACGGACAGGAACGAAGTGTTCATCAAGTACAACGTCTATAATACTCCTTTATCGCCGATCCCAGAGGAATCTCATAGCGAGCTGCTGCATTCTGGCCAAAGCACTCCACATTGGTAATGTCTCAATTAATTTTATTTATTCAGTTCATTTCATGCACCCTCAAGAATATGTGAAAGTAAAAAAGAGTAATTAATTTTATATTTATAGTACAATTAACACTGATTTGGATGACAGTGATAGTAATGATAGCGATTGGTCGGAAGCCGGATCGACTGGACAACACTCGCTCATCGAGGATGAATGCGAAAGTCCGAGATTGTCTCCAAGCAGTACAAATAAGGAGGGAGTGAATAATCTGCAGCACAGACACACACCTAGTCAAGAGTCGTGCTGCTCTAATGATACTCTCTTCAATCTGGAGGACTTGCAGTGTAACGAGGAGGGCACGAAGAAGAATAATAATGGTATAGCGGAGGTAGAAACCATAAATACTACATTCTGCGTGGAAAAAACTTGTGATATAGTTGAAAAGGAGGATGAGACAGAAGTTGAATCTAAAGAAGACGCCGATCAAAAAATCGAAGATCTTCAGGTTGTTACTGGTCCAGTGGATGAAGTAGCAAAGCAACCGGATTTTGTTTTGAAGGTTGACAATACCAATTGCGCGGAGGTTTTAACTTCTCTGCCGGTGGAATCTTCGAGCAGTTCAGAAACTTATTTGACTGTTAGTGATTCTTTGTGCTATACTCTACAGAACGTGGCACCTCTTAATTCCCCGGAAGATAGACCTTGGAAACATATAGAAGCTTCTCTCACGAATGCAGCAGCAAACTGCGACGCGGAAGATCAAATAAAACCCGAAGACAATTTATACGAGAACGTCGAGGATAACACCAACAAGAAGAATATTTTGGTCCAACAAACGGAAATATACGATTACATTGAAAAAGCACCGTCTTATGTAAACGATGTCGTTGCTACAGAAGATATCGACACCGTTAATCCATCTACTTATGTTAATTGCGGTAATATTCAGGAGGGTTACGTGAACTGTCCAGAAACTGAGAACGTCTATGACGGTGTTTACGAACCAGTTTACGATTACTGTCCTTTGGCGGATATTCGATTCACAGGACCATCCGATTCCCAAATGATGACCACCTCGTTCAGCGACAGCGCAGATCTAGCAGATGAGCGCGATTGGGACAGCGGCTCCGATACTAGGAGCAGCTCGAGTGGTGAATTCATATGGAAGGTATGTTATAAATTGTAATATTATCGAACGAGCGAGCAGCACACTGTACGTTTCCATTTTGTAGGAGGGAAGTCACGAGGCTTCAGTGAAAGCCTTGCACGCAGCCCCGCAAGATGTAATTAGTTTTATTTATATGCAATTAAAATAATGTCTGGTATTCACGTTTTTCTTGTAGGACACTCGGGAGGATTTAGAGAAGCCGGAGGACGACTCGAGCAGTTGCGGCAGCGAAGAGGACGGTGATGGACCGGAATTTGTACCTTCCGCTTGGGATAAATACGCCACGCCTACGAAATCCGCCCTTCGGTCACCGGAGAAGACTTTGGAGAGGTCCAAAGGTCGTGGGGTGTCTTTCAAGAAGCAAAAGTATCATTGCGTGTACGAGTATCCAAGGGAACCCGACAGTCCGGTCATCCAGAGCTACGACATATGGACGACGCCAAAGTATCCAGAGGGTAAATAAAATATCGAATGCCGTTTGAATTTTGCATGTTTTTATTTGTTGTTTTTTTTTTGTTGTTTTCTTTGATTTGTTCCGTAAAGTAGATTGGGAATTAGAGACATTTATGAACCGCACTGACACTAAAACATCATCACCATCAACAACAGCATCCACTACTACTACTACTACACAGAATCTGTATCAGACATCGAATGTACCCGATTTTATTGGTACGTGTATGATTGTTGCGCTTAGAATGTAGCGTTTGATGTTTGATACTCTCTTGCAGGTTCTTCAATGCTGGAAGATGATTTTTATATAAGCTCTTCGGCGAAGCCTTTCGATGTTTTCGGGAATAACTGCCAGTTTTTTCCAGGGAAGGATGGCAGCTGCGAGTGGGGAGATTTGATCAAGAGCGTTGACAACGTGACGCCGGACAGCGGAGCCGAAGATGTGGCCTCCGTTCCAAAAGATTTTACCAGCAGGAGACCAAGTGTCATGCCTCTGAAGAATTTGGCGCAGTTGGCGGTGAACAGGAACAAGTGCAAAAATATCGGCGGCTTGAGGCACACCAGGGACAAATTGAAATTGGATCTTCCTCCTAGTCCCAGTGCCTTCACCAAAGGCTTCACTATGGAACCGCCTCCGGTTGAGCCAATAATCGGTGGCCGACAAGTCCCGACCTTCTCCACCTTCGGGAAGAGTCGCTTCGTCGTACAACACGTCGATACTCCGCCCAACGACGAGAATACTAAGAACGTATCATTTGAAGCTTTACCATATAAACCATTGGTCACAGCTTCCTTGAAGGATGCCAAATCTCTTGTTGAAAGTGTAAGGGGCGAGGCTAGTCTGTTGGACAGTGCGGACGAAGACAGCGGCATCGAATCGTGCACTTTAGAAAGGCGAAAGTCTGTTTCTTAGTGGCCAATACAACATATGCCAAAATATGCACAGATATTTTAGAGTTCACCCTCCCCGTTTTAGCGTTTTAACCATTTAAGAAATAATCAAAAAAGGATACAAAAAAAGAAATGAAAGAAGAAGATGAAAGTGTGTATCATTTCTCCTACTTTTAATGTATTGTATGTGTAAACATTCAGGAAGCTAATTGCCTTATAATAATAGATTAAGGCACATTTTATACAAAGCCAATCTCTCGAAAATCAAACAAACAAAATGAAACGGTACTAATTTACTTATGAATTTAACAACAATCGTTATGTTTTATTTTTATTTTTTGCAATCAAAATATATATTTTTATTTTATATCTTTTTAATAATAGCAACTGTATTTTTTCGTCTCTTTAACTGTATAAAATGTAAATTATTAGATTTTAATTTTATATCATTTGTAATTATTGTATTAGTTCCACATTACGATCCGTTTTGAAACAAGCAAAGAAACAAGATGCAAACCAGAGTTGAGGAAAATGAAGAAATTCGTACAAATTGCAGCAATTTTGCGTCCAATCTTGTCCAAGTATGGGAGGTAATTGTAGCCTGATATGATCAGTATTTAATGTGTTATATATTAAAAAATAATAATAATAAACAAATACGGTGTCGTTATTATATTGTATTGTAATATTAGAGATAAGTTACTGTTTGTACCCTTCGTAGTTGAGTGTCCCAGGAATTTTTGTTCTTGTTTTACGGGACAATGATGATAATGTGATCGGTTGAATCTGTAGTTATTTAGGTTTAACTATTTACTTATAGAATAATTATAATATATACATATAAAACAAACGAACAAATTACGTGCAATTATTTCTGTTCCCTCTAATATTTTACCGAATTAATCGAAATTAAGTACATAAATTTAAAACGTTTAAATGAAGTTGCAAAAAAAAAGTTTTGATATTTGTGCATCGTTTTTGGTTCTATTATTTAGTTTGTTGCATATTTTTATATTTACTTTATTATATTATTCAAACAATTATATAATTACGAAATTATCTGGCGGTTATAAAGAAATATAGAAGTTTAGAAATAAATGTATAGATGGCGATACACACAGTTGGTTGCATACGTAACATTATAACGAGACAGTCAATGAAATTCAGGCTCTGTGCAAATTTTGTTGACATTGTAGTGAAGAGCAGAAACTGGACATTTAAGAAATTAAGAAAAAGTGCAAGAAAATGAGCGGTTTCACAGAAAGTGCACTTATAAAGAAGCTGGCTGATTTGAACAATTCCTCCCAGAGTATACAGACCTTGTCCCTGTGGTTGATTCACCACCGCAAACACTATGCACAGATAGTGAAAATATGGTTAAGGGAGCTCATCAAAGGTAAATCACATAGTAGACTGTACTTATGAAACGTCCTTTCCTAAAGTATGTCCATGTCATTGCAGCAAAAGAATCCAAAAAGTTAATTATGATGTACTTAGCAAATGATGTTATTCAGAACAGTCGTAAGAAGGGTCCTGAGTTTGGCAAAGAGTTTTGTATGATGCTGTCAAAGGCTTTTGAGCATATGGCTGAAATTAATGCAGACGAGAAAACAAAAAACAGCTTATGTAGGTTATTAAATATTTGGAAGGAGAGAGGAGTCTACAGCGAACAGCAAATAGCAGAGTACAAGGAAGCATTAAGTAAGGTATCAGAAACATTGGTGATTAAGATAAATATTAATTACAATAATATAGTGGTCACAGAGGAACCTCCCATGAAGAAATCAAAGAAGTCTTTAATTAAAAGTGAATCACCAACTGATCGGAAAAAGGTGGAAAAAGAAAATGAGGTGACCCTGGAGGTAAGCTGGTAATTATGTTTGTCCAAAGATCTTTTCATAATAGAGGATATTTAAGGTTGATGCAAAAGTAGAAACACAAGTACTTCTTAGCCCAGGAACACCAGCAGGGGACCCTCCAGAACCAGAGGAATTGATTAAAGCAATAACTGATTTAGAAAATAATACAGCTTCAACTGATGAGGTGGTCAGGCAAAGAATAGCACAATTGCCTGTAGAGGTTACAGAGATTTCTCATCTCTCAAAAATAGAAGGTACATATACTGCTAAATTAATATGAAAAAAAATAAAAATTGTATTTTCAGACAAGGACAGTGCAGAGAAATTATCAAAGAAAATAGATGATGCGATAATGTTAATAAATGAATATAATACGAGACTTGCGTTGGAGGTGGAGAACAGGAAAAAGGTATCATCGATGTTGAGGGATTTCCTCATATCCCAGAAGGAATTGCTTGCGCAGGCGGAACTTTCGTTAGGCGTTAAGTTTATTGATTAAATTGTTTTGTAAATGCGTACTAAACGATATTATTCTTTTAGGAATATCAAGACAAATTGCAGAAGGCTTACATCGTCAGACAAGAGCTGAAATCGCACATACAGAATTTGCCCGATCTAACTGCATTACCGGACGTGACAGGTGGACTTCCTCCATTGCCTTCTGCAGGCGATCTCTTCAATGTTAACTTACATAATATGCATTAAATTATTTGAAATGCAACGCTATTTGGTTAATAACTATGCTTGGAAGACACCGAAATGAATTGACCGGAGATAAATATATAAATAATTCGAGATGGAAAAGAAGCATTTCAAGAGATGGAAATTTGTATATACACCCTATATAATATTTTCATAGTTCTTTAAATGTTTGTTAACTAAACAAGGAATATAATTAATATTATATTGTTCACAATTAAGAAATTTAAAGGAAACACTAAATGAGGAGAATTCTGATGAGAGTCACTCTAAGTGATATCTATATTGTTTTGTTATTTTTTTTTTTTGCTTTTGATCTTGTAATTAATACATTTTAAGATTATTTATAAATATTGAGTGAATTATAGAATATAATTAGAGGGAGTTATGAAAGTTTCAATATGTTGTGTTATTATGTTGGCCCTATCGTCATTTTTTTTTGTCTTGTTGTTGGTATGTGATCGTTAAATTCCAAATCGATCCAAATATTGTAGTTTACAAACAAAACAGTGTTGTTTGTTGAAGACGTAGTTTTGCTGGTGTTTTTAACGATGGAGGAGTACGAAGACAGGAGCTGGGATTGTGGTGATGTGATGGATGATGAATCTGAGGGTATGGATGAACACAATGATAACCCTCAGCAGGTTCTTGCTGAGTGTGCTGTTAAATTTTCCACCCCCGATTACATTATGGAGCCAGGGATATTCTCTTCACTCAAAAGGTATAAATTTATTATTTGTTGTAATTGAAACACACTTGATGTATTTCTCCTTAAAGATATTTCCAGTCGGGAGGGGATCCTGTACAGGTTATAGAACAAGTCTCACAGAATTACACGGCTGTAGCACAAATGGCTAATTTAATTGCTGAATGGTTGATTATTGGCGGAGTCAAGGTAACAGATGTTCAAGCCATGGTTGAGAATCATCTGAAGGAGATGATATTGAAGACTTTTGATCCCAAGAAGGCTGATACTATTTTCACGGAGGAGGGAGAAACTCCTGCATGGTTGACTGAGCTTATAGAGCATCCCACATGGCGTTCCTTGATTTACAGGCTTGCCGAGGAGTACCCAGATTGTCTCATGCTTAATTTCACCATTAAGCTAATTTCGGATGCTGGTTTTCAGGGCGAAATTACAAGTATATCAACAGCAGCGCAACAATTGGAGGTATTCTCCAGGGTTCTAAAAACCTCTATTTCAAGTTTTCTAACTAACCCAGAGGATTGGCAAAAAACTACAAAGGAGTGTGCAAAAATGGTTTGTCATGGTCAGCATACATACGTTTACGCTCAAGTGATTATACACGTTTTGGCGCGAGAAAGTAAGGGCGGTAGCAGTATGAAGAGGTTGTCTCAAGAGATTACGAAATGTGCCCAGAAGAACAGAAACGATGTTACTCCCATAACAATGGCTTTAAATGGGGCAGCTGCTTATCCACAAGCATGTCAAGCATTGACTGCTATGTTGTCGAAGAATACTTTGAATCCGGCCGATATCAGCGTGCTTTTCCGAAATTACAGTGGGAACGATCCGCCTCCAATAGATTTGGTTAGGACACCTCAGTTTTTGGAGCTGCTCGTTGATTCTCTATTTAAACCCGGTGTAAAATTGAATCCTGACCATAAACCAAAATACATCTACCTGTTAGCGTACGCAGCCAGCGTTTGTGAAGTTCCAGCAAAGAAAGGACAAAAGCGTACATGGAATAAGGATGAATTGAAAAGTACGATACAGGCTATAGAAACCGTTCACAACATTTGCAATATTAACAAAGGAAGTTCCGAGTTGATTGCGGATTTAAAGACGTTATATCAAAGCTTAAGGTATTCATCTTATATCTCGTTTTATATTTAGGTGATTAATTTACATGTATTTTCAGGTTTTCGGTGGTAGCAGTAGGAGTGGTACGTTGGGTCGAGTATACAGTTACGGATTCAAGTTATTTTAAATTGCAAACTGAGCATTGTCCAGTACATTTAGCGCTTCTGGATGAGGTTGTCTCATGCCATACACTTTTACACACTCAGGTGTTGGATTTGTTAATTAGACTGTTTGAGTCCAAGCAGGACGAATTGGAGATTTTAGTTCAGGTTCGTTTTTCGTTATGCACGAAGATAAATTCAATGTCATTTCAATATTGTATTTTAGTTGGAAATGAGAAAAATGGTCCTGGACAGAATGGTGAATTTGTTATGTTCCGGTTGCGTTGTTCCAGTCGTCAAATATATTAAGACGTGCTGGCAGAAAGGGGACACAGATATATCATTGATCCGTTATTTCGTCACCGAGGTCTTGGAAGCCATTGGGCCCCCATACAGTCCAGAATTTGTGAACCTTTTTATGCCAATGGTAGAGAATGATGAAATCACGGGAACTATGCGCGGCGACGGTGAAAATGATCCAGTTTCAGAATTTATAGGCAAGTTTAAAACTAAATTTCTTCACAGGTTCAAATATAAACGATTTCTGACTACTTTTCATTTCAGTTTATTGCAAGGCCAATTACACAACTGTTTGAACTTGGACCATAAATACTATATATATAGAGATTTTTTAATTAACTGATATATGATTATTATTAATTTTTTAATAAACAGTATTTTAATTACAAAATTGTTTCTTCACTTTTCGTTATCTTTAGGAAGGTAATATAAAAAATATATAACCAATTTAAACTTATATTACTTATGTATAATAAAACTAGGGGAGAACGAAAATCGAAACGTTATTCACTACTCCTCTGCCTCTGCAACCTCTTTGCTTTTCTTCTTCTTCTTCTTTTTCTTCTCTGGAGATGACTGAAGTTCCTCAGCTGGCTGTTCTTCCTTAACTTCTTGCAAATCTTCTACAGCATCTGCTTTTTCCTTTTTCGCCTTCTTTTTCTTTTGTTTCGGCGTCTCTGCGGTTTCAGTTTCTTGAACTTCTTCCTTAGCTTCAGACGTGGATTGTCCGCGTTTCCTCTTTCCCTTAGTATCTAAGTTGACATCTTCTTCTTCATTGTACTGCTTAATTTCACTGAAAGGAATGAACGAATAGATTGTAGATCAATAAGAAATGATAATAATAATAATGGGAGGCAGAAAGATCTAGGTCGATATTCTAATAAAAAAAAAAAAGAAATTGATAATTACCTAATACCATGGTACTTCTCAAATTTGGCCTTCACTTTACCAGTGCCGCTAATTTTCCTAGAGTTTCCGGATTCCAATACCCTTAATCTGGCTTCCAACTTGGCCCTGTGTTCAGCACCCAAGTTGAAGGTTCCATCTTCTCCAAGAGCATCGACACGGGTAGCAAGTGCCGCCTTGGCAGCCAACATCCTGGACATTTTACCCTTGTTCTTGACGCTGGTTTGTCCGATCAAAGATGCATGGTAGATCAAACCGTATTTCGGAGTTTCCTTCTTGGTCTTCAGCGCACGGAAGAGAGCTTTTTCAGCACCGAGAATTTGCACAGTGGAAGCCGGGTGCTTGGCCAAGTTGATCAAAGATCCAGCATGCGAAATGAGTCTGGCACCAACCAATTCACCAATCAAAACGGTCAAATTTGGGGCCATTGCCATCATCCTCGATTTCAAGTAGTCGTACAGTTGAGTGCGGTAGTTGGAAATCTCGATTACTTGATCGCAGAGATGTTGAATGTTGATGATATCGTCATCGGAAATCTCGGTTCCCATCGAGATCTCAGCTGCTTCCTTAACTTTAGCCTCAATTTCTTCAGGTAGAATATCCGATAAATCGGAAGATGCCGAGTTCTCCCTTGTGCCAAGGATTTTTACAGTTTTTACAAAGGCAATGTTGTCAGTGACGAGTTTACCCATTTCCGGGAAATGCCAGCCGTACCATTCGCGGCACCTCATGATGTAATTGTTCAATTCCTTATCCAAGTCATCTAATAAACAAACAGCTTGCACAATCATAGTGTCAACTTTGTCAGGTGAGAATTTTAGCTTGTACCTGGATAGCGAGTGAGCTAAACCAAGAGACATAGCAGTCATCTCTTTCTTGGGGAGACCAGCCAATAAACTGTCTAACTGCGAGCGGATGCATCTCATCAACTCTTGAGCATGTGAATGTGCAATGCATGGCAAATCAAACTTCTCTTTGATAGCAGATCCCAATTTAGCATCAGCCACCATCAGCTGCTCCTGGTCAACATGCTTTTTGAGAACTTTCTTCAAGGTCTTGGAAATCTTTCCTTCAATAGTAGCAGTTATAGCAGACAATGCTTCAGTAGTATCAGTAAACTTCTCAAAATGCTTAAGTTTAACACTGAAAAACAATAATATTTACTAGATGATCAAACAAAATAAACAAGAAAATACTCACATCCTGCTAGCCGATTCCGCATCGTTAAATTCTTGGTACAAATTTTCGGATTTCTCCAATTTTTTTTCATCGAGGAGCTAGAAAAGCATGGTACATTGAGGTTATGTTTATAGTAAATACATGTGTTTGGGACAGAAATAGATTGAAAATTACCTTGAACAAAGCGTAACCCGCCGCCGTTTCGAATAAAACCAACATTTTTGCACTGTTCACTTCTTGTCCGTGTTTATTGGGAAAATTTTAATATAAAATTAATAAACCTACGAATAGGTTCAGAGCGACGGAAAAGGAAATGAATCCAGAAAGCACGTTGTGGTTGTGGCTTGTAAGCACGCCTCACAAGTTACTCAACAGTCTTACCAACATTAGAACTATCAACATGAAGAATTTCAAATATTTTAAAAATGATTAATTACAGGGAATTTATTAATAATAATTATAAATTTATTATTAATAATTAAAATAAATAAATAATTATATTATATTAACAACAAATTAAATCGCAATGACCTTTAGCAAAAGCTGAGTTGGTACTACAACACCAACATCTATCAAAACATGTTTAACCTCATTTTATTTAAAGTTGATAACTAATATAGAGTTGCATTTAATTAATTATAATTATGTCAGGATTAAATATAACTATAGAATTTGGGTAAGATTCATAACTTTGTTTAAAATAACTTATAACACATGGTTTCTTGCAGGGGAGGTGCAGAACTGCTGTTTGGAAACAAAAAGAAACATGATGTTATTTTACCAGCGAAGGAAGGAGAATGTAAGAAAATTGATATTTTACTAATAATATAGTAAATATATTGTTTTCTAGGGACACTGAAAGACTTAATATTTTGGATGAAAGATAATTTATTGCAAGAAAGACCAGAACTTTTCATTCAAGATGAATCTGTGTAAGTAATAACAATGGACATCTTTTCAATCATTTTAATAAACTTCTTTTTTATTTTAGTCGACCTGGCATATTGGTTCTTGTGAATGATGCAGATTGGGAGTTAATGGTAAATAATTTGTTATTATTTAATTTTCAGTTTTTTAATAGCCAAAATTATTCTTTTTAGGATACTGTGAAATATGTGCTAGAAGCTAAGGATAAAATTGTGTTTATATCAACTCTCCATGGTGGATGAATGTGATACTTGAATAAAATAATTATTTATAAATTGTATTTTATTATGAATGAGTGTACTATTGAAAAGTTTAATTAAGCGAAAATTAGTAAACTGGTGCAATTAATTCAAACTTTTGACATGAAGTAAGATTTAATCATACATAACTTCTTAAATAATACATGAAACAAATAATAGAAGCAATCAAGTAATTATTAATAATTGTTTAAGGGTTTAATTAAAAAGGTTTGTTTGGATTAGCTGAACTACATTATTTTCCGAATTTACAAGCCAATAAAGTTGCCTAAATATAGGCTTGTAAATTCGGAAAATAATTTAGTTCAGCCAGTTTGGCGCTGCTCGTGATTTTAGTTCAGCACTTTTGGCGCTGGTGATCAACTAAATATAGGCAACTTTATTGGCTTGTAAATTCGGAAAATAATTTAGTTCAGCCAGTTTGGCGCTGCTCGTGATTTTAGTTCAGCACTTTTGGCGCTGGTGATCAACTAATTTAAAATTTTTAATATCTCTGTGAGTTTGGTGGACTATACTTAAAAAATATAATAATTATCTTAATTAATTAGTATATTTATAATAAAAAGTAGCAAGGTACCTCCAATTAATTGCATATAATATTATTATTTTCATTTTGTTAATTATTTAGAACATTTATAAACATATATTTTTATTAACTTTCAATGAATATGCGGAAACTTATAAACAGAAAATGCATTTATTAATTGTAGTTTAATCGCTTACGCTAAATTTGTATATGTTTTATTGAATGAAAAATTTATCAATGATCAATATTATTTAAATTTATTGTAAATTATGTTAAGATTAAATTTAATTGCCTATATTGGAGTCGTTTTCGAATATTCATCACATATGATATGATAGCAGTAATTCATATTGGATAACATTTGCCTATTATCTCAGCAAGATGCTGCGAGCGATTGAAGGAAGAAAGAGATTACCAAGAGAGGAAAAATAAAAGAAAAAGAAGTAGTGGAAGTGTAAGGATAAAGAGCAGAGATATTTTTATGTGGAGTGTAAATATTAGTGGAGGACCGAACCGGGGTTGTCATTAAGCTGGCGGCGAGGATTTTTAATGCAGCAATAAGCAGATTTTAATGTAACGATAATAGGTCTGGAACGGAACGGGGTTAAGAGGGATACTTGTTTTAACAGTCGGTTGGACAAGAGCCAGGTGTTTGCATTTATTACTGGATGTATGCAGTTACTTTCGGCTCCAGGATCCGGACAATCCAGCCAAAAAGCCAGAGAGACATAGAAGGAGAGAGAGAGATTAAATGCCGTTGCGACAAATGAATCTAACGAATCGATCCTCGGTTTTCGGAATCGAATTTACAGGAATTTAATTATGGCCACGAGCAGAAGACGGAGGCGTCGCAGGAACGAAACGTACTTGTTTTCCGGCTTCGGTGATGAAACATCATCTGAAGATCGAGAGGCGGCAACGGCAGAAGGAGGAGGAATTAACGGACCCGGTTTCAATCAGTTCCTCAAACATCAATTAAACATTCTGTTAATCAATATTTGAACAATGCGTACCTTCATTAAGATTTAACTTAACTTTAGACGATAACGATGAAAGTTACCGGAATATCGATGTACTGCAACCCCCTTTGAAGTCTTCCAGATTGTAGTTGGCGATTGCAATATAAGTAATAGTCGTGTAGGTAATTGCGGTCGAAGAGTTTGAAGAATGATGGCTTCATTCCATATTGGTCTCGGTTCGTGGTTTAATTTGCGACATTATTTCGCGTTTGCGTGCGCTCCGGCAGTTTCGACATTACTACATCACTTACCCTAATTACTAATTACTGTGAGTTGTTAGCCAGTATTTGTGTGTGTACGTCTAAGTGGCCCCCAAAGACGGCACAAAATAATCGTCCATTCACTTGCTCCTCTATACTCGCCTACATCGTATCACCAAACTCAATAGGACCTAATTGAAATAATTCCCATTTTATTTTCGGATTACTCTCATTTCACTTTTTGTCTCAAACAAATCATAATTAGCATCATCACAATCAACCTATTATAAAAAAAAATATACTTAACAACATTTGCTCCACCATTCCAAGATTAAAACATCTGGTTAAACCTAAAGTAGAAATGACTTTAGAAATGACATATAACGTGCAACGATTATTATGTTTTTTTTTCGTGAACTCTCTAATTTTGGATATTATTGGATATTATATTACATAAATTGTATATTGACTTTTAGTTTAATAATATTTAAGGTTGTATTGATATTAAATTTGCTCTGCTTAAAAGTCAACGTTAATTAACGTTTATTCTTTTTGTTTTCTCAGTTTTTAAATAAATACCATCAGTAAAATTGGGATTCGAACGTAATGCATATTAGATGAGGGAATCGAGTTTCTTTTGCGCTTTCCGGGCCTTTCCACTTGAGATTTGCAAACGAAATATTTGCTAATGAGCGGAATGACTTAATTAGTTTGGTTTGTTTAATAAATGAACAATTTAAAATCAACATTTATACAGCGAGAACAAACAGTTGGTGTGTAGTAGTAGCAGCAGAAGGAGCGAAAAGGGGTGTTGGTGATGGTGGTTCAGATGGAAATTCAAATATTTGCGTTCTTCGCGTTTTGCTTTGTTTGTCATCGTCGCCAAATTCAATACGTTCTAACTGCCGGGTCCGGGACCGGGCTAATAAATAACGGTCTTATTAAACACAACACACGAATGGGAACGATAATCGTCGCTCCGATGAGCGTCGCGACGCCGCAGCCCGCAAAAGGAAAACGGCATGCCTCTCTAGCCAAAGTGGAATTACAGTTTCAGCGATTGCAAAACAATAGTTTGCAAGTCAAACACGAAACGCGGGATGGTTTCCATCTCTTCCCATCCCTCTTTTCTGGTGTTATGGTTATGTTCTTCCCGCAACATCCGAGATGTTTGATGCCGTTACACAACGCCCGATAACAATTATTATCCCATCGAGGACTGCTTGAGCAGCTTTCATTGCTTCCATCTACTCCAACATAATCGATGTTCTTTTATTTTCTGCTTCGTTTGGTATTAATGGAAGCATAAGGAGATAGCAAAGAAACTTTATTTGATTATTCGTTCATTATCTATAACAATTTTAATTTGAAAGAAACTTAATTATTTCCAAACCACAATATCATATATCAGTTATAAACCATTAGTGCAATTATACCAGTATACTCGTTTTCAAGAGTGAATTTGGTGGCTCAACAATGAATTTGTAACGCTTTTCGAGATAGATGCAAAAATGAAAAGACCCTGCTTTTCCCAATCTTGAAAAAACGTTTCTTCAAATTAGACAGCGTATTACGCAAAATTGGCAAACAATACAATTATGTTAATACACAACTTTTAAAGAATGAACATTTAACTTTAATTTAGTTGCTCAATAATTACTATGTCATGCGTACTTTTCGAGATATGAGCAAAAATGTGAAGACACTGCTTTTTCGAAGCTTAAAAAAACATTTATTCAAGTTTGACAGCGTATTTCGCAAAATCGCAAACGATGCTAGTACATAAGTTTTAAAGAATGAACATTTTACTTTAATTTGGTTGCTCAATAATTACTATGTCATGCATACTTTTCGAGATATAAGCAAAAATGTGAAGACACCGCTTTTCATACAGCCTATTATGTATCAATTTGCATTCAATATTAATAATAATTCCACATCTCTAGTTTATTAATAACAATGTCAGTCAATTAAGAAATTTAATATTTATATATTTTTTTAGCAATTTTTGTGGGAACGTAACTAATTAAAGCAAATTGGCTCCGAGTTTGCGTAAAGGGCGTGAAAAATGGCAATTTTATCCGGTACGGTCCCTTTCGCGCTCCACAGAAGCACAAAAGGGAAAACGGCGCAATTAACGAAAAGTAAAAGTCCAAACCTAATCACAATTAAAATTCTCGAAAAGGGAAGGGAAGCGAACAAGACATGCACAGAGATATAAAGACAGACAGAGATAGAGCTGAATAGCCCTTTCGTGCCATTGACTCGATTTAATGAAATCGTCTTCAATTAAATTAGAAGGAGAGCAGAGCGGAAATGCAAGGATATTGTGTCTTGCGTTTGACTCTTTGACTCAGTTTGTTTGCTAAACTTTGGAGAATCAGAGGGAGGAAATAATAGTGAAAAGATTCACTTCCGTTATCAGTTCCTTCGATGGGCCAATTTCGTGTCAATTAGAGAAGGCACTTTCTGCACTTTGAATTCTTTCCTCTTTTCTTTTATTTAATTAAAATTATTTACTAAAAGCAATTTTCTAGTGGTAATAACAAGCCGCGAAACTATTACACAAGTTGCGGTATAATATCAGTGTACAACTTCGGCGCAAGTTTTTCCTTTTTGCCCCCTCCGGCAAAGTTCCTTTATTAGTTTTGAAGGACGTGTTTGATACTGACAAGCTAAGGCCGTGCGCTCCGCAGCGTGTTTTTCGTTCCCTTTATTTTTATTTTACTCCGTTTTTTTTTTCTTCCTTCATCAGAAAACTTCAACAACTGTTAACACGTGCGGGTCTCGCTTCTTTTAATCGATGAGAGCATCCATTTCATATGTTGCTGCATTATTAAATCAACCGCTTCACTTACCTACACTTCACATCTCTCCTGAATGTATTTCGTCTGCGCCCCATTTCCACACTTGTTGTTGCAAAGTGCAAATTTTTCATTTGCATAACGCCGTTTTACGTAGTTCAGGCGCTGAAAAGTTGTCCGGTGGTGAAAGGAAGGAGGAGGAAGAGTAGAAACAGCAGGAGAAACTTCATTGCATCTCTTCAGCAGGGAAATTGTAATTAGCTAACCGAAGTAATTGGTCGTTTCCTTTTCCCCGGTTCAATTCAATTACATTTACACTATTTCACGTTGAAAGCATCGACGCAACTTCCCTTCCTACACCCCATTTACCTTTTTTTTTACCAAGGACCGTATGCATACAAAACCACACGTTTTACTCAAATTTTCGTAGTTACTCTTTTTCGATGATGGAGGGGAACAAACAGCGTCATGTATGTTTATAGAAAAAAAGGAACTTTAAAACTACTTTTGAAACGCAAACTTTATGCAAAGCCTTCAAATTGCAAATTGCCAGAGATAACAACCTGTGTTTTCTTTAAATTTATATTAGGAAGGACCCCAATTTTCCTATCGCCGCCTTAAACTTAAAATAATACATTGAAGATGACACATTTCGAACTTAAATGAACTGAAATTTCGGTCGAAAACAAAGAATTAATTTGGAAAGCGAAAATCCAGGATATCAGCTTACTTTATGAAACGGGAAGAAAATCCACCACAGCAGCATTCGTCCATCTTTCTGCATTATTTAGAGCTTTTTTTTCTTTATCATTTCTCGAAATAATGAGACCGTTTGTATGTAAATCTCGTGTGTTTAGGTGCGCGTAAAAACTGGGGGACCCGCGACTATCTTGACGCCCGCGATATCCCGTCAACTGTAAGAGAACACGAAACAAAACGAAATGAAAAAAAATGCAGATCTGCATATCTCCAGAATTTACGCGAAAATACAAGTTTTTTTTAAAGAAAAAAAAACGTGAGTACGTCACACGTTCCGAAATAATTAATCTCGAGGCATTTGCATACAAAATGCGCCTACAATGTGTTTTCTGTATAATATCGTTTTCTTTTTGTTCGGTTCAGGATGGTCGGATGGATGGTTGCAAGGATAGAATGGATGGATGCATATAGTTCTTTCTTTTCGTTTTCGTTTTTTTTTTGTATAAAGGGGAGAATAGTAAAATTTATAGGGTGTCGGTTTTCGTACGGTGACAAAGCTTTTCAATACATTGTATATATTATTTTTACGGCATCCTGTTTGCAATAAAAATTGTAGACACGCCCGTAAACTGTAGCCGGCCTGCATAACGGATGAAATTAAAGTATTTTTATGAATATCGTATATCTTATGCATTCTTATTTCATGCTGCTCACTACACCTTCCTCGCACTCACCGATATTAGGCGATGGAAATTACAAGCTGACTCCGGTTGCTCATTACAAACAACGTATTTTTACACAATTTTTTTTTCTTCACATTTAGTCTCACATTTTTCCATATTAAAATTCTACTATTAACAATCTATTTGAAATATAATATCCCTCGTCGCTGAAATTTTAGTAAGTTTCAAATAATGTATGAATTAATAAAATTTTACTTTGAAAAAGTAAATGAATATAACTACTGGATAAATTTAATGTACATTTGGTCGTATAATTATACTATTAATAGAATATTGTCAATCTGACAAATTAATTTCAAAATCATATACCAACCCATTCTAATTTATATATTTGTTGTTATTTCATAAAATGACTGTATATTCGTTTTATTACAAAATGTATCTAAATTGTTTTTTCTTTTTATGCTTTGATGTGACATTATTATATAAAAATTGGACAAAGGGCAAATAATGTGCGGTCTATAACTAAATTTACTGTATACAAAAGCCTTTGTATTGTATTGATTTCTATGCATCCACTTCAGTGTTGTTGCTTTTCTCTCTCTCTGTCTTTCTGACCAAATATAAAAAAAAGGAAATGCAGCAAAGCAGAAAGGAAGAAAAGATGCGTGCTGTTGGTGAGATAATAGCGAAGCGTGACGGCGAGCGAGTGTTATCACGAAAAGGAGGAAGTCAAAAGGACTTTATACATAGATACACGAAAGGAAAGGAGATATTTCGTTTTTTATTCTTGTTCGTCCTGTTTCCCCAACTTACTCTTACTTCCTGCAAGATGAAGAAGAGGAATGTTATAGACTCTGCGTTGGGTTAACTCGATTTGCGGAGGCCTGGCTTCTTGCGGCGTAGAGACGACAAGATGTCCTTAGTCCCCGCACCGACCCTTCATCCTTCTCCTCCACCTTATACCCTGTTTTGCAATTGAAATTTTCCGGTTCCGGCAACCTGCACCCCTTTGTCTTCGGGGGGTTGCTCATTTGCAAGTGAAATGCACACGGATCAGAACATTCTCTTTCCACTCCCCATCTTCCTTCTCGGTCCCACCCGCAGCGCACTTCTCTTCTCATCCCTCGTATCAGTCAGTTTATTAATTATTGTTACATCCACCCTCCATATTACCATAATAACACAAATATTGTATTTAGCCATTGATTTATCCTCATGATACCGCTCCCTTAATTCCTTCTGCGCAAACATTTACCTTCTAATACTTCTACGCTTTCATCGGCATTCAACTACAGCTATACAACTAATTTAAAACACAATTTTCTTACCTATTAGCTGTTCTTAACATTTGTAACCACTTTTCACTGACATGATTGACAACGTCAAATCATATTATTTTGTTTAATCTTTTCCATACTTTTTGTTTTTCATGGATACATAGATGATGATGATGAATTTCATATGTTCAAAAATATTTAAATATCCAGTTTGGAAACACTCTGATCTGATATATAGAAGATGAATATATGTAAATAGTTATTGAATTATAAAAAATTGAGTTAATTGAAATTAGGCTTGATTGGATCGAATTGCGAACATCGAACGCACATTTCATCAGATATATATAGATTAACATTCATCAGCTGCAATGTCCAGTGCATACCTCCACTCTCTGCACAGAATTGTGTATATTCTATTTATTTATTTTTTCATCCATCCATCCCCTGGTGTCCAATTGTTGCCTAGTGCAGAGTACGTTCCTTCATTTTAACAAACCTTTTTTCGCGTAATCGGATTAAACTTCCTCAACATTGGACCGGCCATCCAATTAAAATCGATATCCCTTGTTATACAATCCCCCCCTTTTTTATCTCTGTCTCTTTCCATCTCCCTCTCTTGTTTTAATTCAATTTTATTTTCGTTTTTATATAAATTATTGTTTTAATTTTCATTATTTATGTTGATTCTTGTAATTTGTTTAATCGTTTAATTTATATTTTTTTTCAAATTTCCAATTTTTATTTTCGACTTTGGTTTTAATATACATTTTTTTGTTTGTTTTTGCAAATTTTCATTTGTAAAATAAAAGCACTTAGCGAGAGATGTCTGTTTACTCAGATACATTAACTGCAGCCGCGTTTATTTCGAATCCGTTTGATGATATTACGCTAAAAAGTAGAAACAATAACAAAAAAAAAATATTAAAAAAAAAACATTTCACATATCCATCGGTACATGAACAAGAGCGAATATGGAAATGGCAAAATGGGCGTTACGAACATGGCTTTATGTGAACGACCGAAAATATAAAACAAACCGGATGATAAAATAACCACACAATATAAATGTTAATATTGCCCGGTTGTACGTGTACTCCATATTATTTTATTTCCAATCTCGTTTTATTTTTCCTTCCTTCACATTCCAATTTTTTTTTCTCGGTTGCGCGTTTTATTTATTATTTCTCCATATTTCTGTTTTACCGAATTTATATTGTGTACATTGCGTTATGAGCCGACGGCAATTTTTCTCTCTCACTCCTGGAATTACGTCGATAAATTATCGAAACCGTTCCAGTTACCTGGTCATAAATTTTTACGACGTCACCTCTTCGTTAAAATTACCGATTTTTTTTAAATTCATTCTGCCACACGTTTTACACATTTTATTACATTTATGTAACGCTATACTCAATATAAATGACATTTGATTTAGCTTTAAAGATTAATTAAAAATAAAATTTTCAAAACTCAACTTTATGTTCAATTTTATTGAATGATATAAACAATATTTATATACTCCGCTTATTTCATTAATATAAACCATACTTTTAACTTTAATTTGCATTATTAATTTAGAATGGTTGTCGGGCAAAAATAACTTTTTTTTTAAACTATTTGTATTTTTTTTTCTCAGAGTTACATTTATTTTTCTTGTATTTTTATATTTTTTATTGTATACTGGCCAATAAATGATGTTATTATTATAATTTAGAATGTGATAATCATGGTTTAAATAAAAAACACAAAATTCGACAAGAATATATATTTTTTGAATTTTTTTTTTAACAATTTTACAATAATATTTATATAACAAATATATTTTTATTATACTTTCAGCTATAATTTGCATAATTATGGTAAAAAAAAAATAGTTTTTTATTGAAAATATTTTATTTTGAAATTAACAAAAAAATTTACAACGATTCAATTCTCTACTGATTCAGTTTTAATATACATATATTTTATTTACATATTTACTTGTACAGTTTATAAAAAATAAATACAAAAAATTAAATTCACTGAAATTTTTATATAAAATAATAATAAAATTTAAATTTTCTTTAAATATTATTTTTAAACATAATTCTTAAAGTTTACAATTTATTTGTACAAAAAATTTATTATTATATTATAATGTAATTTTTTAAAAATATGAAAAATTAATGTTATGAAAAAGGTTTACAATTTATTAATAAAATTACAGATTAAGTTACAATTCTGTTTACTTATATTCTAAATAGTGTCTAAAAATATACAAAATATGTAGGTGAAAAGTAATGAAGTTATCTAAAAGCATTACCTTCAAAACAAACAAAAAAACTGCACTAAGTGTAATTTCTTAATGTTGTAAATAAAGTTAAACGTAAGCTGATAAAGTTACATGTTTGAATGGTGTATGTATATAACTGAGAACGAAGCGAACGTTAATCCGATGTTGATGTTTAAAGGAGGAATCGATCCCAAGCGGTGATGTCCATACACAGTTCTCGATACAAACATACAAGAATTGCGTTTGGACAATCAGAGCCTGAAACTCAGATGAGATGGAACTGCTGCAGACGTCTGTAACTGTAACCGTGCCGTTCTGGTCCGGCGCATCGACTAATGCTTCTGTTCATGCTGTTGCGGCGACGGCGAATTTGGCGGAGGCGACGGGTTCTGCTGCCACCATCCCCCATTGCCGATTCACATCACTCCGCGTCCGCAGGGGAGGGCACAAACAAACATGATCGAATTTGCTGGAAATAAAGAAAAATAGAAGAAGCAAAAGAAGAAAACGACTGGAGAACATTTTAAAAGGAGGCCATCCGCTATATGAAAGAGTGGAACAAAGATAAAGGGATGAAGGGAAAGAGAACATACACACACATACAAATAGAGAGAAAGAGGAAATGAAAGGGGAGGTGAAAGAATGGACCTCGGTTGTCCGTCAGGGGAAGTTTGAAAGGGAAAATTATGGTAGGCGGACAGTTAAGGGGAAAATTATAAAGGACAACTTTTATTGGAGGTGACTCCAACTTTTCCAAGTTCTTTATTTTTTTATTTCCTCTCTTTCCACGTTACGCCCTTTTCCCATTCGTTCCGCTCTCACTCTCTTTTTAAGTTTATTTCACTTCTTTCGGCTCATGCCAATTCTTGTATAACCTCGATAACTTCGAATTGCTTATTCATTAGATTCGCGAACTTCACGAAAATATTTTCTTGTATGTTGAGTTTTCATCTTAATTCAGTTTTAATACGGGCACAAAGTTTCTCCGCAGACAAATAATTACTTCTATCAATATATAAAAAAAAATGAAACTTTTCAGCGAGCTGAAAAAGGTATTGATATAATAAAGTTAACTGATTAACTCTGACTAATAAAAGAAACTTTTCAATAAATTATTTAAAAATCTAAAAATAATACTAAGTA
The DNA here is from genome assembly GCA_963457615.1 of Nicrophorus investigator. Taxonomy (NCBI): domain Eukaryota; kingdom Metazoa; phylum Arthropoda; class Insecta; order Coleoptera; family Silphidae; genus Nicrophorus; species Nicrophorus investigator. The sequence goes on from OY735142.1 coordinate 3,387,606, forward strand.
TATTAAAATATAGGCAACTTTAATTTCACATTAGATAATTATCTTTTTTTTTATTCCAAACCTACACCTAATAAATCTAAAATTTAGTGTTCTATTTTTTTGTTTCCGTTTTATTTTTTTGGAATCGTGCAGAACGTAATCGGAATCCCTCGTTTATCCCACAGCAGTGGAAATCCTGATTAGATTAGGTGAAACTAATAAATCAGGTCTGATGGGTCGAAGTAAACCTCGATTAACCCTAATACGTCGGTATGCGAGGGTGGATGTAACAAAATGGAATTTGTAGTTTGCAGCCACGAGATAAGCAGGCTCGAAGACCCCTGAGCAAAAACCGGAAACCCCTTCCGTTTCACCTCACCTTTAGCCCACAATTACCCTACGTAATCCTTCGTTCCGTTTCTTAATTATGCAGGTCGTGTAACCAATATACTCCCTTTTAATGTTTCGCAGGGAAAACGCATCGAATACTACTCAAAAACGGGGGAATCCCCCTAAAACATACATAGGTTGCGAAAGAGAAAGAGATGTGTATATACAAGGTTGAATACAGATCGGTTCATTTGCAACCCTTCAGAATTTGCTTTCAGATACGACTTTTGGGTAATCAAATCAAATCTTTGTAACCAATTTCTAAATAAGTAAATTTGTAATTTCTGCAAATTTCTCCATAATAATGATAGAACAACCATAAAAATTGTCAAATAGTCCTTAGTTACTTAGTTGGTATTATAACCAGTGGTGGATTTTAAATAGTAGGGCAAACTATATATGGGTCCTCCAAATTATAATTATTTTGAACAGTAACAAAATAATATTTTATTATTTACTTTTCACTTGGCAAGTGCTGCGTATTGAACAATTAGCTTTAATTATATCAGAACTTGAATCCTCTTGAAACGTGTGGGAATATGTGTGCAGCAATGTTCAAACAGTCGATCAAGCATGTTGAGAGAGGTTCGGGTGGTGATAATGTAGGTGGGGCAAGTGCTTCGGTTTGAAAGCCGATGGATATAATTACCTTAATTAGCTTAATAATGAGTAACGCGTTTAGTGTTTGCGCGTTGAAGAGATGAGGTCGTGGAGGGTTGTTTGCGGTTCCACCGAGCTGAGCCTCGGGGGCTCCCATTAACTTTCCAGATTGACCGCACGTCACTCAAGGCGAACGTCAACGGACACTTGTGAAAGTTGTCAAAGGGATTTTCGGAAACTTGGGCCGCGCGGAAGCCAGAAAACAGAAACTAATTACACGCGGCGTCGGACCGTCGGGACAAATCCGATCATTCGAATGTCAACATTGATCAAAGCTATATGCTGGATTACTATTTTAAATACTTTTTAATTGGATTTAGTTTTACCAAATTCAGTTTCTAAGTAATTAATAGAAATTTAATTTATTTCCATTGTTTAAAAATTTTTCAAAAATATTTATCAAAACTATAAGAATATGCAACAGGAATTGTCAGTTTGACACTTTAATTTGAGCGCTGCTCGTGTATATTTTGTACCCGGCGCATTCACCGCAATTCGCTTTCACTCGTCGTGTGTACACTTCGTTCACTGTTTAAATTTGACTTGGTGAATTTCGGCGGATCTCTCGTACACACACAGAGCCATTCGCTTTACGCGTTGCATTATACAAGTTTAATTGAAGTTCAGGATTACTCAAAATTCCCATAAGACAAACAGATGGAGACGCTATTCGGAAAGTTTCTAATAAAGCGCGTGTTACTTCCACCTTTAGCGAGAGAACGATTCACATAACAAAGCATTGTATGCATATTGACATATTTTTTATTTTTGAAATATTTTGGTTCAATCAATATATTGGTATACTTAAAAAAAAACAGTTTAGTAGCTGTCAATTTAGTGTCAATGTCATTGAACTGTCATTATAACTTGAATGCTGAATACACTAGATGGCGTTCGGTTTTAATGAAAAATTAAGTAAACTGATAAAAGCGGAAGGAAGGAACAGGATTGATATCTGGTAACTTTATGATTTCAGGTAAAAGTCTGTGGAAGCGGCATTATCAAAGCGTAGCGCTTGTACAGGATCCATTATTGGTGATTTATGTGTTTTCGTCTGTGCGGCGAAGGATAATAGCGGAAATTTATATTGGGCGATTAAAAGTACAAAGCACCCATCGGCTTTGTGGGAGGAGCAGCAGGATTTCTTCGCAAACAATCCCTGCCTGCAGCAGTTGATCTTATCGCAGTGCATTTTGGTCAAAGCCCGAAATACTACTACTATCTAGGTAAGTACGTGTGTCTGTCTGCAGTACGCGTACAAAACGCATACATTGTACGTCACACACAAGAGGTCAATTTATCGGGCCGCCGGCTCAATTATTCCCCGTATAATTCAATGGCTTTGCAATGAGACGCTTTGATATGCTAATTATTGGTACTATATATGACGAATGAGGCGAATACCAAATCGATCAGCCACCATCCTTCGCCACCCCCTGTGACGCTCCCTCGTACCACTCAAAACACCATTCGATATCCGACACCAGTTCACCATGCACACACACATCTGTATTACGTAATGCATATACTTGATAAAATCACCGAGATTGCGTTTCCATCTCACAAACCACCATCAAACACATCTGTACGATATTTCCTATATTAAATACATAATGGAAACACACATATATAAATTGAGAGATTTCAATCTGACTTTGTATCTCTTTACAACTTCCTAAAATATAAACTCTACTATTCCGGGTAGTAAATATGTTTTAATGATTTTTTTCTTAAATTTTAATCATTAACATTGATTGATTTATTATTAGTATTACATAATTATTGAAATTAATAAAATAATTTATTATAAATCTTTGTAAATCGTAATGAAATTTTACCACTTAGCTTTAGTGTCTGTGTAATATCTGTATAATTTTTGTATATGTATGGTTTAATAAATAACTGCACATATTATGAAAGTTTATATAATGTTTAAAAAAATATTGATATTTATGTATTTTTTTAATGTATGTAATAAATTTTACTTTACTATAGTTTTTATGTTACAATGTTATCTATTATTCATTTTTATGATTACATAAAAAAATAATGATTTTTTAGTGGTGAAAACATATAGAAGTTCCGAATCTGTTTAACTGATGGAATGCTGGTTATTATGTTAGTGCGGTTGTGCTTTTTAACGAGGCAATTTTCAAATTAATTCGTCCCATGAATAAAATATCAGACACTTAATGTTCCTTTTTCCCCGAATCAATTAAGCACTAAATTATGTAAAAGCGTTCGTCTGAGGAATTTCCAGATTAAATCTTTCGGAATTCTGTGACATTCTTTCGAACACATACACAGAGTTTCGTATACGTATATAAATTTTCATTCGTATACTTGCACACCCTCGGAACCCATCTAATTTTGGGCATTATGAATAAAATATTCCGCATGGAATTGAGTGTGCAAGGTGAAATGGTGTTTATTCACGCGTTACAAAAATAAGGGACCGAAGCGAAAAAAAAAAGAAGGAAAACGAGAGGAAAGGCGTTCGATAAACGTCCTTGCTCGTTTCTTCCCCATCATCTCTCTCCCTTCTTTTCCTCCTGCTCACAGGATGACATAATCAATTCTGGAGGAGCCGAGGCGCGCATTATTAACTTCGCACTGTCGCCGCGCTTTGTCCGTCCATCCATCCATTCCTTCAGCACAAGACGCTCTCTTCTACTTTCCTATCCTCTCATCATCAACCACAAGAATGATGCACTTCCGTAATTCCATCCGGATAACATTAAAAAATAGGAAGCGCTTCGGCTTAACTGCTTCCCCATTGTTACGTGCGAACTTTCGAGTGCTGGTTTATTACCGCAGCTTCATATTTCTCCTTACAACCCCTTGAACTTATGGAACTTCATCTTCCTTATGTTCATGTTCCTCGAGCTGTATGTGTTTGTGTATTTAATTGACATTTTTATTAAAAGTGAGAGAGATTCCGGACTCCGTATTTACTACCTTCCTCTCGGAGGAACCGGACAATCATGATGATAAATCTTAAACTAAAATTCAATTAAATCTTCGCTCCTTCATCCTACATCATCACTTGTTACATAACTATTACTTATAACTTTTTTTTATTAATTAAAAAATAACAAATTGTTTACTGATGTTATTATAAATATTCGTTTGTTTTAAATTGAAAATGGCAACATTTTTATTACAATTATTTAATTGAATTGTTGTGGAATTATGTAAGTTTTTGTAAAACTAAAACAATTATGTATGAATGAACCATTACGTATAACTTTCCTTTACTAAATTGCTTCTGTTTAGTTAAGATAAGAGTGAGAGTGTGCGAGGGCGGAAACTCATTTAAAATGTGATTAAATGTCAAGTGTCAACATTATGTTTGTCGTTGTTTGTTTCGTAAAGCATATGCCGCATTCCCTGTATTTGTGTGTGTATATATATATATTTGTATGTTCTAAATGCAAACAGCACGAGTTTCTGTCATGTTGCAGGGGTGGTAGTGAGTCGTTTGTGATATCGAATCGCTGAATGTATTACATTTAATTGCAATCAAAACGGAGTGCGCCGGAGATAGATTGATGTACGTGCATATGTTGTACACTATCCCTAGATTCGATTCGATAACAACACGTGACTTAACAATATTTTCCATCAATATCCATCATCGTCCAATTGTATCCAAATTGTTTTAACGGAAATAAAATCAACGTGAATTTGCGATTGATTCTGCTCAAATTTACATTACTTCAATATCATCATAATATTTATATAACTTAAATAAACTCTAATTTACATAATTGTTAAATCGTAGATTTGAACATAATATTTTTTTATTGTTAAAATAACTAATTTGAATTGAATTTTTCACTTTCACTTAAAGTCGCGAATAGCATTTTATAGTAAAAAAAGGAAATTGACTAAATTATTAAATAGAAATAACGAAATTCAGATAAAAATAATTCAAAGATCTGAAACGACAACTTTAGATTTTTTATAAATTTCCATTTGCCGTGATGTATAGAAAGGGGGAGGACGGAGTTCAATCGGTTCTTCACTTGAATCAGATTTAATTGAACAGTCTTTCGTCTAATTTCCATCTCAAAGGGAAAGTCCTCCGCGGCGCACGTTGAATGAGTTTTATACAAATAAAATTTATGCACCTACCCTTTTTATATTCCTTCTCCAATTAGAGCCGTTTCCACCTTCAACCCCAAAAAAAGCAAACACATTTTGTACTTTATTTTAGTAAACGAACTTCTACTAATATTTTACTTTTCGTGATCATTAATTATTTATATCCAGTGCAGTTTTTTAAAACAAAATACAAATTGTTAATTTTATCATCAAAATTTTAGTTTTTGTAATTTTATATTAATTATTATAAAATTGTGTTTGAAAAATCATATCAATTTTGTATGAATTAATCTTTATGTAAAAATTTCCTGTTTTAGTTAGGATTTGAGATAAAATTTGAATAAATGTAGTTTTTCATTGTGTTTCAAATTGATGTTTTTGAAAATGCACCGGATAAAGCTATTTTATCTTAACGAGCGGAGGGATGTTATTTTTTTTTGTATAGGTGACGGTGGCTCATTTGGGGAATATTTCACGTTGCGGTCACCGATAATTACGAAAGCGCAAACCCCCGAAAACCGCCGCCGCTGCTGCCGCCTGCCCTAATCGAAAGGCTGAAAAGGGCCTCATCCGAGTATTTTCCCCATCGCCGGGGCCTGAGTTAATGCAACTGCAATTGCACAGATTGCGTCGATAATGCATGGTCAGGCCTGATTTACTGCGGTTGTGCCACTTGTGCGACCTCCCCCCTTGCAAATTAACTGCACATCGGAACACATTATTTATTGATGGCAACTACTGCTCTACCTCAACCCACCCCATACTCCAACTACAACGAAAAAAAAATTAAAGTTTCGAAACAAAAATAAAAGAGAGGACACAATAAATTGCATGTCGAATGTAAAAAAAAAAGATATAAATGGAAGAGGGAGAAATCACAGGAGACTGCATTCAAATGGTTCGAGTTACTCACGCTGTTGCTGTCCTTTGGAATCGGTGTTGGTTACGTGTTCGGCAAGACCTAGAAATTAATGGAAAAGATGCATTACGACAGGTGTTAAGTAAAATGGTGACATTAATATGCAGAAAGTTCATTAGGGTGTGTTTCTGTATTGCATGCAGGACGGATATACGTGACAATACAACCGGGCACGTTTATATTCAACAATTCATAGTCTTACGTTGTCCTTCATGAATATAGTTTCTAGTTAGTTTTGAGAGTGAACAAGTTATATTTGTGTTCTATTCATTATTATAAATATTGAAATTTTAGTTAATACCATTTAACTTTCAAACAAATTCTTATTAATACAAAATAATTTTAAAATTGAAAGTACGACGTTTTGAAGAAGTTTTATATTTATAATTTATAAATCCAAAAAACGTTTAAATAAAATTTTTAAATAAAATTATTTATCTATCTTTTATAAAATTTGTGAAAATGTCATACTTTAATCTGAAAATCTAAATTTCAAGACACTTTTATGATAACAATATGTTAAAATGTCAAACTTGTATTTTTTTGCAGTGAATTTGAAAATGTCTGATTACCGTTAATTAAAAATATTTTTTTGAACTGTCAAAATTGACAGGTTATCTAAATGCAGTGTAGTTCTGCGGTAAACAAAAGTCATGGTAAAGTGTGTTTTGTAATGAGAATTCGATTGGAGGTTTTCGGGGTTAATTGGAGGGATGAAAATGAAAAGTGATTTCCAAGCAACGTTATTGTCTTCTATGTTGTGAATCTAAATTGAGCTTAAAATAGTTGAACTGAATAAAGTCATTGCATTTATTAGAACTCGTTACATGCTGAAGTTTCAATTCAGCAGCTACTGGTTTCTAGTATCTTAGTCGTTCTTTAAATTTATTGATCTCAGTTTCTCTTTGCCAAAAAAAAAGACTTTACGTTACGACGCAGAAACTCTTATAATGAATAAAATTACAACAAACAACAACGGAGAATAAAGAAAGAAAAGTAAGAGTTATTTTTTTAATATGATTTTAGGGGATGAAGTGGTTTGGGTGGAGGAAAGTGCGGCGATGAAGGAACTTGTTGAGAGTTTCGCGGGGGCGCTGGTCTGATACAATTAGTTTTGGCTTCAGGAACTTTGGTAATTAGCCTGAGTGAATCATGCACCGGCATTAAATCAAATTCATCAAAATCGGGGCTGGATACGTCGTCCACTGGAGGCGGGGGGCATGTTTACGCCACCATTCCGAAACTTCCCCAAACCGACTTCGCCTCTAAATTACACGAATTAACACACGTATCAATACATCGTTACTGGTCATTAACCCCATACAGCTACATAACATAACTCATCCAGAAAGTATTGATATACTGTAACAAATTGGTTATTATTCTCTTGCATATACAGCTCGTACGCTGTTATAAAACATAATTAGAATTAAGTTTAAAAAAATCTTCAATTATTATGAAATATTTAATTGCAATAAAGTTGTTGTAACAAACAATGACTTAATTAAAATCTCTAAATATTATGATTAAAATATGTATATTATTAATAATTTAGTAATGAGTTAAAATTGCAATGTATGCAGCATTTACCCGGCGCATCTGCTATTTCGGTTTTTCCTCATTTAAATGATTGCGAGTCCGGCAGGACCATAAATTTGATGGTCCTGCTGTGCATAAATGTCACGGGTCGAAATAATCAGCGGGATAGAAGGAAATTACACGGCGGACAATCAACAATTTATGCGGATTTTCGCAATTTAAATACTCGCTTGCGTTCAATTTCGTCCTGCATCCTGCTAATCGCTTTAAGCGACGCTCCCGATGTTTAACAATGCAGGCTTTGATCCTACTCCTTGTTTTTTATTTTTTATTACTTTTAATGGATTATCGTTTTTTGTCTCTAATTTTTTCTTTTTTGATTATTTACACATATTACACGACGCGTCCAACGGAAAACCAATTAAGTGTGCCGGACGTAAATAGATTGGTAAACGTTCTGAGCAGGAGCGGGATAGAATAAATACTGGATGCACGCACGCATCATAAACGCTTTTGCGGAGTCATTCTTTTTCTTTAATTTTTTTTTTGGCGTTGTTTGCGTCCAATAAAACGTATCAAATGGGATTACGAATGATGAACCCTCCCTCTAACTATATCTCTCGTAATAACATAATTGCTTCTAAAGCTCCCATTTCATATACTACCGATTACGTTAAACTTACTATGTTTGAAAAAAAAATAGGGTGAAACAACACCATAACTGGATTATAGTTTTCCTTTTGTATCGATTATTGTTCCATTATTTCATAAGTACAATTATTTTTTTGGAAGCAAGTACAAATTTAGTTTATATTAAATGAATAATTAAGAAGGATATAAAATACATGTATTTTATTTAATAAAAATCATAAATATTTGATTACAAAATGAAAATTTATAATGCTGCTTTTGTATAGTGAAAACTCTTAAATATTAAAATATTTGGAGTTGTATTCACTTTGACGGAATTAAACTTAGATTGAGTTCTAATTTAAGTTTTTGTATGAAATAATTGTCGTATCGTTTGATGTTCAGAACACAGAGAAATAAAACGTCCAAAAAAATGGATTTTCTCATTTAGAAATGAAGTTTTCGTGCTGTTTTCTGATTGACGTCGGTGCCGTCATCCCCCATAAGTATGACGCCTCACGCAGGCCATACGTGCCATGAATACGTATCCCCAACAACGGAATACGAAATACAAAGCAAACACATTCGAATTTCGCATATAGCGTATACATATTATAAACATCTGCCGATTGGAATAAATATGGCAGCCCTCCAAACCCAAAAATCCTCCCCCTTAAAAAAATACCCTCCCCCGCGCCCAACCTACTGCTGTACGTGTTGCAAATGTACATATTTTGTACATTTGGGGGAAGTGAGGGCGAGAGCAGAAGGCTGTTTCCGAGTGAAATATCTACGTGCATCTATATATCTATAAATGTGAAACTAAATTCCGAACCGGTCTGGGAATAAAAGGATTACACGCGGCCTGCACACGTTTCAGTTCAATTTACCAAATTTAAAACAGAATGCAGGAAAAGGGAGCAACCAACAATATATGCATAAAAAAGACGCAGCAGCAGCAGGAGGAGCAGGAGGAAATGGATAAAGGGCCAACACCAGCTTTGGTAATAGTAATAACGCGGATCAATTTCTAAATTACCAGATCAAGAAAAAAAAATGCTTTATTTCTTTTTACACAGAACAATTTGTATTATTCTGTAACTATATCTCAACTGTTGTATGAGTTGACTATTTATTACAATTGACAAGTACTTGTACAACTAGGTTAACGTGTCAATTGGCGAGTGACTATTATAAGAATTTTACTTTTTCGTAGCAATTGTGTAAGTTACTACATAAGAAAAGTAACTTGTATCAAGTGCATCTCAATTGTCATGTAGTGCGTAGTTTGCTTACATTCCATGACTACTACAAGCATTTAAATTTCTTATAGAAATTGGTTAGTAATTGCATAAGGATGAAAAGTTATTTGAATTTTATATTTTATTTTCACATAACATAAATCGAATACATCTCTAAAATCATGTGAGTAGTATCCATGGCAACTAATTGACAAGTACATTGACATTAAATAACGTAAAATCTAAACTGTTAAATATTATCAGTTGCCATTTTCGTATGTAACAAAGTATGATTTTATGTCGACACGTTCGGTTTTATACGCGGATTCACTCTATTTTAATAATAATACATGGCTTCCTTTTGACGCTCCCAAAACACACACTATTCAAATTTCCCGGATGAAAGAAACATCAACAATTAATGAATAGAATATTTTTGCATCTTTGATATTCAAAAAGAAGCAATTACCAATTTTTTTTTTGTGTCAACAAAAATAAAACAATAAATATAAATTGTTATTTTTCTGAAGGGACAAAAGCAATACAATTTGCTAACTGTCTTTCGCGCGAAGCGTTTTCAGGATTTATCGCTCCAGTTTTATGATTTACGATGCCGCATGCTAAGTGTTTCATGAAAAACTTTTTTTTTCAGCACATACATATATTTTTTTATTATAACGAGAAAATGGTATGTGATAATATTAAAATGTTGATATTAAATTACGTTTAAATAATGTACAGTTTATTTGTAATGAATTTTATATTATAGTTTGGTAAATTATTTTTGAATTTAGTAATTAAAAATTTTATTCTATCATAAATTCGTTTATATGTAAATTAGTCAAGTGATAAATAATTATAATAGAAAATGGGAAAATTAAACTGGAAACGTTAATAAAAGTGTAAATTACCGCACGGCGATAAATTGCGGGTAAAATTGGAATGGTTTGTAATGATTATCAATTCGGGAGTGAAATTAAAGAGGGCAGACGGTGCGAAGTTTGGCATTTGTAATCCTGGGCTGCAAAACAAAAGTTGGTGATTACCAACTGAGTAATTGATCGAATTAGAGCATTTGTTTCCCCGGCTGCACAGATCCGTACTGTCTGTCAATTAAATGTCAATAATGGGGGAAGAGAGGGCGCATCGCTTCCGTTTGCTGTCAGAATCAAGAGGTTTAACTTCCTCCGAAGACGTCTGCATAACATTATGAACTCGTCTCACAATTGATTTATTAAATCCATTAGCGTTACAAGGAAAATGTTGTTTCAAGTGTGAGCTTTTTCGTTCGTTGTAGATTTAGCTTTATATTACATATTCAGTGAATAATTACGACAATTTCTTGAGAAAAACTTCAAATTAATTCTGTAATTCAAACCAATTCTTGAGAAATCACTGGAAAATTTCAAATGTTATTCATTCAGTTTGGATAATGATAACAATACTCGAGTTATTATTTATTTTGTTAACAAATTTAATTAATAATTAAAATATTATAATTACACGAATAATGGAATAATTAGGATTTATAATATGATCAGTCTCGCATCGAAAATTTACATTAAAGCTTATTTTCTGTTCGTGAAATGTTGTAACATTGTATCAGATTGTTGAAGAGAAATACTGAAATATTTCCTTGTCGCAATATTAATGAGTCATTAATTCGCAAAGATTAAATTCCGCACAGGGACCGCCTCTGCTCTCTGTGCAGCAATTATTCAGCGGAATTTTCATTTGCCGAAGCATTGATCTTGCTTCCAGCGAGAGGAAAAAATATGGGAGAGCAAGAATCTATATATACATGTATAATAATTTTATTTAATATTTTAATTGATACTGTTCAGAATTAATGGAAATTGAGATTTATTTTAGGTAATTTTTTACGATTTATATATTTTTTAATTAATATATTTTTTTATATTTGAAAAAAAAAAATATTAGAATAATTTGGTAACATAAACAAAAATTAAGTAATTAGTATACTTTTTTCCTAAAATAGTTGTTTTCAATGAAAATAACCAAAGTCTGAAAACATTATTGAAGTTAAGAAGTATTGAGTGTCGTGTATCTAAACTGCAACTTAGTTCAATGAGCAATGTTCAATGTCTGGCCAAATTGCAAATACGATTACGTCAGTTGCGCAACGCTTGCCAAGAATAAGCTGGAATCTAATTCGTTTCGGTCGGAGACGCAGGATGCTTGCTTTTTGATACATTTAATAAAGTAATATTTATCGCGAAGAGGGGAAGCATAAAAAAAAAACTAATTGATTTTCTTTTCTGTCGCGCGCGTTTTCCCCTCCTCGCAATCCACGAGGGGGTGGAAGGGGGTGGAGAGGTTGAGGAGATGGGGATGAAGAGTATGAGGCGGCTTTGGCCGGCTGTTCGTTTCACGGCCCCAAATTGCCTGTCGAGAGATGCCTGGCAACGGCCTACATAATACACCCTCCTCCCCGCCACCCATCTGAATCTCCCTAACCCCCCCGAAGCACGAGCCAACGCCGCCGCTGCCGCCTCCGACGACCTTTCAACATACACAAATACACACGCGTTCCTTAACACATTTTCCACTATATTTTCCATCTTTTCTCTCTCTGAAATGGACAGCCCCATTTTCCGTCTGCATATATAATAATATAAATATTGCCTTCGAAATAAAGCGCATCTCTCTCTCCGGTAAACATTGCCAAAAGGAAAATATATATATAAAGCACAGGGACAAACAAATCAACGTGAGCCAATCTATGTTGGTACACACGCTTCTTCCAATTTCGATTTCGCCTCCTGCCTTTTTCAATAACACTGATATTGATATCTCGATGCTGTTTGTACAAAAGCGTGTAATATTACATACACTAAACGACATACTTTACTCAGTCCTTATTTCAATTGCTATATGTTATTGCATAATTTTATTTAAGAAAAATACTGGGATTATTTCGTACTTCCAACATTATTTTCAATGATTTTCTAATTATATAATAAAAAAAAATTAAATTTTAAAATAAGAATGTAAGTTAAGTTTATGAAATTAATAATAATTGTGTAATTTAAAAATCGATTTGATTATGCAAATATTTTTACATGAATGTTTATTTGGTAAATGGTTTTTGAAAATGTCCCAAAATTTGTTTACGCTCAGCTTTTCATCTTTCTCTGGTGCAAAATTGAGTTGCATTTAAATGACAGAGTACGAGTGCGGTTTCAATCGAGTGGTGAAAAGATAATAATCGAAAACACAAGCAAAAGGGAAAACCAAAAACCGAAAACCGACAGTGGGCATACACAAACACACGTACTTTGCATACATAGCTCAATGTGTACGGTTTTTGCTCGATGCGGTGTATTACATAAACATGGATGTCAGCGTATAGGCGGAGGCGGCGGCGGCGGCGGCGGCGGCGTCCGTTCGCTGCGGTGAAAAGTTTAATTATTTTTGTTTCGCGAACAAACTCGACCACGGAACAACGAGCATTGCATTTTAATTACTCCACCGTATTAAACTCCATGGATTCACCGACAACCAACCCACCACCCTCAGATCTACCCTCAAAACCGAAAATGCTAATTCATTTATTTGCCTTGCAAAGATTTACTTACTGTGAATCCTTTAAAAACATATACGGCATACGCAAAGTTCGCTTATTTATCTTTTGCAAAGTCGCAAAGTTTCATTCACAAACGAATATACCTTAACTAGTTATATAAGACAAGTTTTATACTACTATTAAAAGTTTACTAAGCATAATATTATATTAAATATGATAAAATATAATCATCTTTGTTGTTATTATTATTACTGTTTTCCATTTTTATTACAGCAGTGGTCCAATTAAGGCAAGGCAAATACTAAAAAATATGAAATAAAATAATGAAAAGTTGTTTAGTTAAAAGTGAAAATGTGTATGTTACAAGAAGAAAATAAAGGTGTAGAGAACAGAGAGAGGTTTAATTAGGCCGATGCACGCCTAAGTTAGCAATAAGTCATGGGAACAGAGTGGAAACGTGCCACCGTTAATTGTTATATTTTCAGAAAACTCGAACTCACATTTTCCCGTCGTCTGCCTTTTATATATATATATAAAAGAGGTATGTGTGTATGAACAGAAATTTAAATTCAAATTCACAGGTCAACGCACAAATATAATCGCTTTTAATTTCCGACCCTTTTCTTTCTTTTCATCGCCAATTATGTTTTCCACGCTCACAAAAATATAACATATATACATTCAGGACTTTTCCTCCTTTTACAGCATTTTCCTTTCTACCAACCAAAACCGTGTTGTATTGTAACGTTCCTTTTTTGATGAGCTTAATTGGAAGAAATGTGTTTCCTATATCAATAATTTTAGTTATAGAATTATATGTATTATATTATTAGTAAATAAATAATAATTTTATAAGGTTATTATTGTTATAATATTATATAATAAAAAACAAACGTTAAACGGTTACAATCTCTTTTTTTTGCATTCATTAAAGTTGAAAAATGACAGCGATTTTTTCGTTCGAGTACGTTAAATTGTTTGATGGTCAACAAATGAAGAGCAGGTACGAAAAGATCAATTCAAAATTTGTCACACGCGCGTGAAAACTCTTCCACCCGTTTTTTTTCAATCCGATTTTTTGTTTCGGTGACCCCATTCCGTCCGATGACAGGAAATTCGAGTTTCATTCTGTTCTTTTTTCTCTCTGTCTATCGATTTGTTTGAAACAATAGGGACATTTCAATGACAAAGGGCGCAACAGAGCTGCGGCGGAAACCGCTTTCATGTGCATTTATTTATTTATGTATTTATCATTATTTCGGAAGGGTAGCGCGTTTGTGTCGTTAATGGGGTGAGGCATTCAAACGAGGGATTAATAAAAAAAGGGAAATAAAATATGAAACAATATCAAAGTTCGTTTCATCGTTATCAATAAACGTGTATTACCCGGCGCATCCACCAAATTTTAGTCATTTGTATAATATTTCTCATCTGTACACATCTGTAATTAGAAAAACTATTGTTACCAAACAATGTAAGCTCTATTTTTTTAGTATGTAAGCAGAGTCGTGGTGTTACGTTTCTCGAGTTTGTCATTAGTTCTCAATCCAATTGATATAGAACAAAAACTAAAAGCAGAATTACAATGGTTGAAATGTGAAGTGTGTATTCGCAAAACCTTTAATTGGATCTTCTGTCGTTTGTTTGGGATTAAAGTTTCATAGAGAGACAACAACAAAAAAAGCTGTGAGGATTATTCGTGGCGTGTAATGATGGTCGGAAAGGGTTTGTGGCAATTTCGCACAGGATGTGTCTACCTGCAGAAAGCTGGTGCGGAGGCTCGCAGGCTGAAAAGGGGATTTCCCGACAATAACATCGTGTTCGAGGGAGGCCCAGCATCGATCCCCTGGGACTCATATTCTTGTTTACATGGTCGCAGCAGCAGCATCCACACTCATACCATACAATCTCCACAAAACCCCGCCACCCACTCACCTATCCTGCAACCACTGCAGATCTCGGCATGAAATTAATATACACCGCAAGAGGAAACTGCTGCTGCTGGTTGTAATAGTGTATTGCACATGGGAACAGCTTCGATATTTAATTAATTGCCATTAAACGTTAACTAAATTTCAGCAATATGTTCAAAAAAATATAATTTAAATAAATTATTTCGTAAACGATTTTCGTCAACAGAATTATTTGTGAATTTTAATCATATACAAAAATTATGAAATTATATATTAAATATAATTAATTTAAAATATCGTGTCATTATTTATCAAGTAAAAATATGAATTTCATTTTTTTGTTTTATTTACAATTGAAAGTTATAATATTTAATCTTCTGCATAGCCACGTATAGGTTTATTTGCAGTAGCTTATATTCTATTGTACGATGATTCTTATTGGCTTTCCGGTAGGTGACAAAGATGAAAGGAACTTTTTGGATGGGGTAGAGGAGACGAAACTATTCCGAACAATTGAAAGATTAATGAGTCGCTGGTGGATTTTAATCCCGGTCGAGGGTTGTTATGCGAATTGGAAGTTCGCTTGAAATGAGCAAAGTTTCATCAAGAGTCGCATAAATAGAAACCGGGATTCTCTGCCAAGAAGACAAGATCATATCGAGTCGGCAGCTCTCAATTAATTTATTAATTGGAAAAGTTCGAATTTTCCAAAGCGATTGATGGCTACATATTTTATTTTACTTTCGTTTTCGTTTGAGATTTTTTTAACTTATTATTTTAAATGAAAATAAATTTCAGAATTATAAAAATAATAATATTTTTTTATCACAATTTCAAATAGCTTTGAATGTTTAGAAAGTAATTTCATTAATATTTTAGAATATAGCACTAAGAGAGAAGATAAGTAACTGAAAAAGCTGAAACTGGAGGAAACATCTTATATATTACGTAACTGAGAAGGCTCCGAAAATATTGGTGTTTCTCGTGAAAAGGGCGCACGTCGTATCAGCAATGCAAATATTTAAGGCCCGACGGGTATGGAAAAAGGGAGCAACGTCAAAAAGTGCACAAAAAAAAAACAGAAGAAAGATAAAAAAGAAACATCGGTAGAAGAACACAAACAAATGACAAGGGTCACCTCACCCATTGTTTGCCTTCCATCATCTCGCGCGTATTTTGAAAAAAAAAATAAATAAATAAGTGGAACAATCTGTTTGATATAATATACGTTATATAATATATAGTGGATGAAAGTCCCCTTAGACCGACCGCGCGCATTCCAATTATCCCGACATTTCGATGACAAATGGATCGTTACGCAATCATCACCGGTTGACGTATCGTCTTGCCCATCATATTCCGTTGTCGGCGGCGGCGATGAATCAAAGCGATGTGTGTATGCTTCATTGTCCCGATTGGGTATTAGCAAAGTGGAGAAGTTTGGGTGGTGAAGGGGTTGCTCGACCACAAATCTTCCACCCTCCCCCAACCGGTGGAGCGAAAGGAAAATATATTTTAAAATATATACCTTTATTTATGGTAATAGGTACTTTCAATGTTTGCTACAATATCTCTTTCTAACTGCTTTCCTCTCCATCTTTGTCTACTCCACGTGTATGGTTTTCGCGTAAAGGATTTATTGTTTATTTATTTTCGGTAATGTTTCGTCGGGTGTCTGTCGAAGTGCTCACGTTTTCAATAAATATTTTCCGCGGAGACGGCTGTTTTAGGGGTGGCGGCCGGGATTTACGGCGCCCTCTAAGCCACCCTCGCATAATGTATATTGTCTACAGGAAAAGATGAATATTATATTTACATTTCGCTCGTACACAATCCATATATTACGAAATGGAACGGAACGGCCGCATTTATCCGCAATTTCAAACGCCCACCTCCTTTTTGGATAAACATTCCTCGAGCGATGAATTATTATTCACAAAAAAGGAGGAGAATACGATGGGGGATGCGAGGTACAAACAGGGGGAGGATCTGAAAGAAGGAAAAAGGATTCGCAAAGATGTAATCTCTTCTGAGCCGTCGAGGATTGATTCGACTAATTTGTTAAATAAATGGGGACTTAGCCCCCTTCTCGATCATCCTCGCAAGACACCTGAGAGTTTTGCAAGAGGTATTACTTTCGTAATGGTGCAGGAACCTCATGCTATCAATTAAAATAAATACCTATTCATAATCAAAATTTATAATATTGCAATAAAATATTGAGATTAATTTTAAGATTTTTAAAAAATACCCCAAATTAAGTTTGTAATCAATATTTAAATAAAGATTAGTAAATAATAAAAACAAAGTTTCATTGATGCTTGTTAAGTTACATCACAAAGAATATTATTGCTATAAACGTAATATACGTTTATAAAAGTATATGTATTTAATTGTAAAGTATTTTCTTGTTATATTTTACTTTTAGTTTCAAGTCATGGATTTGCTAGTATTATTTTTAGTAATGATTTAAATTAGATTAAATAGGCGAATGGAACTTGGTGCAAAATTTAAATTTTAAGTAAGTACAAAAAGTGCAATAATTTTTTGTTTCCCTTTCGTATGTTAATTCAATTTCGGTCTGTGAATTATTTCGATAGATCCATGGAAATACCGGTGCTGAGCGGAGCCCTTTCGTTGCGAAACTGACTTTAATAAAGCCGCGGCTTAATTTAGGTGGCGCGTTTTCCATGCTCCCCTTTCGCACTCATTTTCGCAACGGGGAAACTCCTTTGTTGTTTCGCAACTTTGTATATTTTTATCGAAACTTTTCCCCATCGCGAGACGATAAAACCGGTTGCCTCTACAGCCGCCTACGACGCGTATTTATTTTACGCCGCCCCCAGGTTTCAATGAACACCCGGTGTAATTCACTTCGAGTGGTTAACCGACAATATTACACTCAAGTTACACACTATATCCATACACACGTTTAGTGCACTCGCTTTTTCATTCTTTCATTTTGTTTGCTATTTTTCACCGCTCTCAAAGTTGCGCCTCCGCAAAATCCCGGTGCTTTTATACGTGATTAAAGCGGCATTTCACGGCACCGGATAAAGTGCAATAATGGACTCGCTACTTGACTCTTGCTACTATTTCACAGTACTTCTGTATGTGTGTTTATTAAAAACCATTGAAGCGAGATGAAAGTAATTTCGTTTCTTTACAAAATTGCAACACTACAATTTTCGATGCTTATGCTTCGTTACCACACATTTGAAAACTCACTACATGAAAACCTATTTTAATTAACATAGGTTAATTTAATTCTCTTTACTTACAAATACTTAGTCAATATCAATATCTACGTTACATTTTAATGAACATTATAACCAAACATGAAAAAATCCAATAGTCAAATTTTAAACCCCAAATATTCAGCTTTAATTTCCATTTTTAATCTATTTCTATCTATTCTCTTATTTTCTAGAAATTTAATATAATGTGAAAACATTGACGCTTCATTTTACGTTCCTTCAATTTCTACTGAAAATTACAGCAAATTCTATAATCAATCTAGCTATTTCAGTATTATAGTAATTTAATAATATCTAAAGTCAAAGTTGACTTAATTTTAGATTTTTTCTATATTATTATTGTGTTTAAATATTCAAAGAATGAAATATATTAAAAGATAGAAAGAAAATTTGATGTTTTATTGTTGGACTGTGACGTTGACGATTCGAAGTGGTCTATATCTTTCAATCTGCGTTTAAGGATTAATAAAATTTGCTGGTCGCTTTGCTTCCCTCGAAAAACGACTTATTTTCCGATATACTTCACAACCGAGATACGAGGCAGAGTCAGTTAATCCAGTTTTAAGTGTGATATTTTATTAGCAGCAGTAAAACGTGGCAATTCGGTGCAACGAACATAACATCATTTCCACTTTTATTTAAACTCTGCGACAGACAGATTCCCGTATGCAGAGACCGGAAATTCTCATTATGCCCTCGAGCGGAATTCTTCTATTCTCGACCATAACATTCCAGTTCCACTTTCATATGTGGAAATTACGGAACTTCCTTCGACATCCCTCCCCTATCTCTAATGGTAATCAAATTTTGTGCTTCCTCTCTCTCTCTCTCCAAGGACCGAGTTTTCTCAGTCCGTGTCACAGTTTAATTCCGTTCCGCGATTCCAATCTCGAGCGCTGTTTTATTGCGAAAACTATATTTTTCATGTCTTCGTCGTCTCCGGAGACGCGTAATGATGTCGGGGAGATGCAGCTCCATTCACCTGAAGGTATTTTTTCCATTGATAAGATCGAAGAATCTACCGACTTCGGGGATTGCATATTCGATTTATGTATGTTCGCTTTTTACGGTGCTAAATAGTATGATTAAGGGCGACGAGATTTATCAGCGAATTTTTCAGCAAAAATAGAAAGGGTTTGTAGCGTCGATTAATTTCGGCAGACGAAACCAAACATCCGTTTCCTGTAAATCCCCTCCACGGATCCCGGATTAATTGCGACACGGCATCTCTTAGGCTCCAATAAATCACACGATTTCATCCCCAATATTTAATGAAAATTTTCAATTTTGTTTTGTCCTCATTCATCAATATTATAGAAATCTTTCATCAAATATAATAAAAGTTTCTAATATTTGCAGAGTGTAATATTTTTAAATATATTTTATCTGTAACTGTAACAATTGTAAAATAAAACTTTTTATATTCTTTGTGTTTTAAGTTTAGTATGAAAGAAAGTAGTTTTAATGTGGGGTGCGGTTTCAGAGCGTGCTAGTTACCTTCTTCTGAAGGTTTTCCAACTCCGTGCAGATGGGTGTGCGGGTGGTTTTGGGTGCAGGCGGATCATTAAAGCGAGAAAATGTTGCGGTAATAGTGTGTTTAATGTCGGACATTCGAGGATGGCTTAATCCTTAACGATTGAAGGGGGTGCCGGTTGATCCTTAAAAATCGCGACGTGCGAACGTGCGGATCGCGCGGTTTCCACTTTATATTGCGACACGTACCTAGGGTTTCATCCTGAAACCGCGACCGCCGCAGCATCAACCGCGCCTCCCTCGATACACTCGCACCCTTTGCACGGCCTCGAGAGCTTTTCTGTTTACTATTCCGAGGCAAATAAGCTTGGTGGCGGCTGCAGGAAATGCGGGGGACGAGAGGAAATCTATGTGGCTCCGACGTGCCCCGATGGCCGTGATTAAAATGAAATTACTCTATTCAACTGCGAAATTAACAGCGCAAACGAGTTTATTCTGGTCACCAGCGTGTGCAAGAGATGAAGAGAAATAGTTATAGAATTACTCAAGAAACTGTATTTTCATATAACGACCAATCAACAGGCAAATAGCGTAGTATTGATTTTCTCCAATTAATAACGAAGATATAAAGACAAAATTTAACTTTACTCTCATTTAATTGAATAATTTGTGTATAAATATTGGAATATTTTAAAATGTATGTTTATAATGTTTATTGATATTGAAATTATATAATAAATATAATTGAAGTTCAATTATGAAATTTACGCTGAATGGACAAACATCAACATTAACCTAAATTGAATAGATTTAATGCGAAAACTTAATTATTGCGAGGGATTCGGAGTGAGTGATTTGAAAACGATAATTGAGTTAAATCGAGGTTTGGTCCTGCGGAAGTGCCGGAAGCGGAAACGACCCTCCCGTGCAATTTCCATCTGCTCGCGAGGATTTCGTTCCGTTTTGTAGGAGGATTGGAAGAGTATGAGGAGGCACAGCGACGCGGATTATTCCACCAGATTATTATTATTGCCTGGCTTTGCGTGGGACCAGAACCAAACCAACTCTACCCTCTCCGCCGTACCTATTTATATTTATTCAATTCCGTGAGTCTGAACTACCTACCTAATTGCTCCTGCGGCCGTACAAACATGCAGGTAATTAGCATATCATAACTGAACAACATTAAGTAAATCCCGCGCTAACGTTTTCCTCCACCAGAGAACCGCAGGCATGCATAATGAGCTGAATTACGATTGTTTATCCTGCATCCACTTGCGACCTAGATGAGGCCACTTAGCAGGTGGATATGAAGGCTCCAACAGGAAAAATTATGTAAGCTCTGATATAAACATTTTCATAAGCCAAGTAACTTCACGAGTACAACATTATCATGGAAATTATGATTTTCATAACACATTTGTGCAAACCTTAACATTTGTCAAGTATTTTTACAATTACATCTATAACATCTTTATATACATATTTGTTGTATGTACATTGACCAAATTAAGAAGTTAATTGCTATATCTGGTTTGACGATTTACAAAAACATAAAACTTGTACAAGTACTTGATTGTAAAGTCATTGTATGTTATACGTATAGGATTATGACAATCTCATCATTTCTGAAAAACTTAGGCATCTGCACTTAGTCGAGTTAAATATTTGTTTAAATTACTTGAGTAGCCAATTTAAGAAGATTTATGTCTGAAGAGGTTCCTTCGAATCGGCAGATAATACCCATCTCGTGAATATTTTAAGACAAATCATATTTAGGAAGACGTATTTCGTATATAAATACCTATATTTTCCATTGGGTTTATGTGACTCTATCACGTATTTATTCAATTTCCTTGAAGCTATTTTTAATACCACAAATTACAATCATTACGTAACAAAACAACTACCTTAACAAATTAATCTCCATTAAACCAAACAGATTATATAAAATTTATAACCCTTTTCATTTGAAATATGCAAAATTGAAGATATTTAAAATATCAATAATTTCAATAAAACAAAATCATATTTATTGACTTTTCTCCACTGGAAAAGCCAATAAAGATTGTGAAATATTAATTTCCACTTATTAGTGAAAGTGTTTCTATTTTTGTTTCTTTCACTTTTCGATTAAAATATTCATAACAGGAGACTCGCATCGGTGTAGGTGCTTGAAAAATTTATCGGTTTACACGTGGATCGGATTAAATATTTGCTCGGTTCGGGTTAATGCACAGAGGCACGCAATTCGTACACGAAATTAAGTTAAATAAGTAAATGGAAATCTTACCTTGGCCGCATGAAAAAAAAAATCCTTGAAGGATAATAACGCCGGATTTCCTGAAAAAAAAAAAGAAAATAACGAAACTATTAATTGAATTCTTGAAACGAAATCAAGTGCTTCGGTATCATATAAGGTAACCAAAAGGATATTTAATCTTTGAATTATATATTCAATAATGAATATTTAGTATTGTAAATATTAAGTAATATTACAATGTTGAAGTGGTTATTTGTAAAGTAAAAGACTAAGGATAAGAACTTCAATATAATTGGGATAAGGAGACGCGACAAAGGAAAATAGCGGCGCTTTTGTGCTTTTCCTGCGAGGAAAGATTTCACTAAGAGTGAGCTGTTTGATTAGTTGTCTGAGGAGAGGAAAATATTAATGATAATTCCCTCGTAAAAGTATGAAAGCGGTAATAACAACAATGGAAACATATTAGGGCTGAAGAAAGTCACAGCAAAAACAAAGATGAGACTTATAGTAAAACTCGTGTAAACATGATGATGGAAAGAAGTCTACAAGTTTATTATATAGTATTCCACTTGAGGGTGTGTGTGCATTCTCTAGCTCTCTGTGAAGAGGGGTGGATGATGGTGTTTTGGAAACTTAATAGGACTCGACTACTACTCCAGTTTAGAATTCGAAGTCTGCACCGAGGAGGAGGAATCTAGAAATTGGGGCGCCACCCGTTTAAGAGCCATTAATAATGAAAGGCTCGTCGCACAATAACATTCCCATTTTCTGTACACAATAATTCCGAGCCGAAAGGGAGCGATTCGGAAATGTTTATATAAACATACTTGACATCTTCAGGGGTTGTAAGAGAGACAGAGAGAAACATGAAGAATGAACGAAGCAGAGAGCGAGAGAGAAGGAGACGTTTCCTAAATCCATCCATCCGCGCTCCCTCCTAAGTAAATATTTAATTTACATTTAGCGCTTATTGCGTAATAAGTTAATCGAATCCGAATATAGTCCAAGTCATTGTTATTCTTAGTAAATCCATTAGCGGCGAGGCTCGGTTGGATTTCGGGATTCATCACCCTGTTTATTCAATTATAATTAAACGTCTTTTCTACCAAAAACTTATTATTAATCCAAATCTCATTATATCTTAATAGATTAACACACCAAAGATCAACCCTATATTTTCAATCAACATTTTTCTTTATAAACACATTACTTTATAAATATAGCGTTATTTATAATATTTATTTGATTAACTGATTATATTCCAACTATTAAGAAAAAAATAAATAAAATTGAAAAAATATAATAAATTTACAGTGAAATCGTATAACTCTCTTATATATGAACATTTATGAAATATTAGGTAATTTAAGACTTCTTAGTTTCAAATCAAAAGTTTAAATTATGAAGATTAATAAGTTTTTCCAATTAATTTGTGTTTGAAAATGATTAAGTATGGAATCACCGAAAGTTGAAACATCAGATTAGATTATGCGAATCCGTTGGAATTACGTACTCGGTATTTGCGTTAATATATACCTGGTATTACGTTCTCTACCTTTAGCAAATTTGGCTAATTGTTTGATACACAATATTAGATTACAGTAATCATATCTAACGCACACATGAAAGCAATTAATTTGTAATAATAATACCGTGTAAAGCACTGCTACTAAATCCATCTCTCTCTCTCTATATCCCTCTCATATATATATATACTAACTATATGGCTGCATACTATGCAAACTTCCTGAGAGTGATGCTCAAAGGTTTCGCAAACCGACAAATATTTTCAAACAACATTTCATCAACGATTCCTTTAGATTTTACTCATGCTTAGTAATTTCATACTTGATATAATTTCTCTAAAATATATATCAAAAACTTAATAATAAAATTGTATATATTTCGAGAAAGAAATTATAAAAATAAAGTTTCTGTGTGTGTGTGAGTTACGAGTTGGGAGCGATTTATTCTGGTAGAGTGGATTATTGCCATCATTATGGGGACGTGGCAATGGCGAGGACACGCGGACCCCCATAACATTTAACGGTGTCGGGCGACTGGTGGAAATTACCTCTGGTTCATATCCGACTCTCCAGTAATTCCTCGTGGACAGTTATACGATATGATTATTACTTTCGACAGAGGTGACCATCCGGCGTTCAAATATCCTTCGCGTTACGTGAATTCACTTACATCCACCGCAGAAAGAACATAAACATATTCAATCCATTTGGCATCGCGATTGTCGATTTAAACATATTAATCACTCGAAGTATTACGCGATTAGAGGATTTATTCAGTTGGCAATGATGTCCTTTTGTCGATTCTGAATCGTTTGCGTTAAAAGCGAGTTTGCAACGACGGGATTATATAAATATAATACAGTGATTAGTGTAATGATGACCGCCGCAGCCCGTTTTATGAATGGGATTGTCGGTTGCGTGTTAATTTAATAATTAATCCCGGAGGATATTAATGTTGCATTTGCAAAAGGGGAGGACGGATGAATGGGAATGGACCGCTGCAGGGAGTATGAGGATTGTGGGCGTCGCGACGCTTCGAGGATTTTGGGCCTGAATGAAGCCGAAGCGTTCCCGCGAGAGGAACCAACCGGGAGATCCCCAGGCCGCAGTTGAGGTTTAATGCCTTTTGGGACCGATATAAACTTTCTCCGCCTTTGTTTCTCCACGGAGTGCCACCGTCGGAATACACACTACTATACTTACTATATACACTACAGACTACTGCTGCAGACCAAATAAAGAGGAAACGGAGCGAGGGCAGGAAGTAAACAACTGTTTGTACGTAGGTGGATGAGGACGGGAATGTTAAAAGTTAATTAAGGGATCAAAAAGGATAATTGATGATTTCAACTGACGCTCGTTTTTAGCGGACAAGTGTGAGGGCTTCCTCGGAACATCTTTGAGGATGCACCGATGTACAAATAGCAGCGGGCTCTTTTATTAGTTGACATTGGAAACGGCTAAAGGCAGATCGTGGTAATTAGTATTTAATGAAAAACCCCTGGAAATGCGGTGCATCTTTGATCTAACCGCACGAATTCCTAACAATAAGTTTTACCAACTGCACATCAGTCCAACCTCAATTAATAAATAAATTAAGACTAAACAATATTTTTTTATCAATTACTTTAATTGACCCAAACTTAAGTTAATCGTAATTAAAGTAAATTGAATAGCAACATTCTCTTTGTACAATACATAATGGGTGAAAATTGTAATATTAAGTAAAACGAAAAAACAAAATTTAAAGAAAAGCAAGGATGAAATGTTTCATCTCGCTGGTGCGAGGATGCAGGATATTTTCGCATTTCTTGGGATTGAGTAATTTCCAACCGCCATTCGCGCGCCCCAATCGCATGGGATTAGAGCCATCGTCGATCCTGTCTAGAGCAATCTTCCAGACACTCCGAGGATATTGAAAATCAGAAAATGGAATTATCTAAAGGCGTCGGATGCAACGCCCGAAACCAGAAACTCGAAGAAAAAAAAATGGAAACACTTGTTATTATTGAAATCGGCGAGGTAAGCAACGTGTTTCCACCGACAAATCCAATTATAATACGCACGATTCAATTTTACCGCCGCGAAAATCCATATTTCCTCAATACATACATGCTATACTCTGGAAATCACGAATTTAAATAATTACATCAAACCGAAAACCGAAAAAGGAATAAACCCTTTCTTCACATCAGCTCAGAATTATAATTGATTCCGTCAAATTTTAATGAATAATTTAAAAGTTTCGTTCTGGCCTTATTATTTTTTCTTTCTTTTACATAATATTTTTTCATTTTTTTTGCATTTACTGCACGGTATGTAGATTGAAGCATCCCACGTAAATTGTATTTAAAAAGTTAAATGCGATTAGCGTCTGGAAGGCTCCGGATGGGAGCGTAATCTGTGTCGTATTAATTAAAAAAAATGTATATATATATATATATACGAAAAGCCCGTCCCCAAAGTTATTAAATCGATCCGGCTCCAGTCATCTATGTATAAGGAATCAGCGTAATCCCATTAAAACTTACGCAAATTGGTATTCTTTGCATCGACGTGAAGTCCGCCCCCCGTGCTTATTTTTTCCCCTCTGATTATGTGGGGAAAAAAACACGGCTATCGATCGTTAAGCTCAAGCTTCGTTTGTGCACTCTTCAAAGTTTAAAACATTATTCCGCAAGTTTTCGAAGCTCGTCACGGTGCTGGGAGTCCACCCTTAGAATTGTAAACAAATTTAACGACTGAAATACATAATTTCAATTTAAAAATAAATCTAAAATATATTTGAATTATCTAATAATTTTCTTTATTATGTCGTATTTAGTTGTAGTAATAAGAAATATTATATTTAAAAATTAATTAATTATTTTCACTTTTTTCTTTGTAATTATTAATAAGAATAGTCTACTTGATGGAACATTTATTATATAACAGCCGCATTATCTTATACCAGTTTATGCTATCCCCTTAAGCGATTGTATAATCTATTTACATACAAACGGGTGGTTCCATTTCTGCATTTAATACAGAAACCAGTCCGTTGGTTACACTCCATTCATAATTTATCGCGTATTGTCTATCGGCGCATCGCGGAAATTCACCGTCCGATTTTCGAATTCAAATAACGCATCTAATCTTCAGATGAATTGCATTAACAGTTGATGCATTTACTGCAGCTTTGTTGCAATTTGGACAAAATCACCGAGTAAATATTTCTCGTATTTCTGTTAAACGACTGGATTATTTGATGCGGGAGTAGAGGAGCGAAATCGGATGGAGGATGAAGGGATGGGATAGCGATAACAACGGAACGAGGATCCATGTACGACGATGTGTCTTCGTTGTTGGATTTTTTTTTCCATCCATCTCGTCTTGTTTCCATCCTTTTTTCCAATCTGGAATAAGGAGCTTTGTGCGGGGGGCAAATCTCAAGATTTGTCTAGATGGGACGTCATTCTGGGGTGTCAGCGGGTGCTGAAGAAGAGAGACTCACTTTCTTCAGCCCTTCTTTCACCCTCTCGGCCCGAGAGGAATGATAAGAGCCATAAGATCGTCGCTTTGCAAATGGCCGTTGGCTACGTCGGCTACGGATTAGATTACCCGTATATATCCATCTATCTCGCCATCCCTCCTTCGCTCATCCCACTAAATTCAGCGATTCTCATAACCGCGACCCGGCGCATCCACACAAGACGATGCAATAAGTAGAGTACAGAACAAAATACAAGAAAAAAACATATACACCCACCCCACTCGCGAAACTACGAATAAAGTGAAGAAAAAAAAATATATAGACTGTGGTCGTCGGGAAAAATGCGAGCGGAATTATTTTCCATGCGGTTCTTTTATTATTGCTGTCTAACCGTCGAAACAAAACTTAATTACTCGAAACCATAAAGATTTTCTAGCTTCCATTCTCCTATTACACGCCGACAGCAAAAAGGGCAAGGAAAATAACTATAAGTAAATAAATAGAAGGCACACCGGGAAATGAAGGAAAAATTGAGGAGCAGGGGAGCCAGAAAGACAATACCGTCCTGACCATTAACGTTTAATTAAAAAGCAAAGCTTTATTAAATTTCCGCTTTTCCAAGTAAATGGCTTGCGCCCTTTTCTCTACAACACAGAAGAATACATATTTGAGATCGTGAACTGTACAGAAGTTTATATTTTCTAAATGAAATATTTAATTGATAATTGGAAATCATTTTTATTTAATAACATTTATAATTTGAAACATTATTATAAGAAAGTAGTGGAATAATTATAGTCAAAAAGATTTAATATGAATTTTCCTGAAATTTTACATAAAATCATAAATGATTAATTAACTATAAATAATTTTAAATATAAATATTTTATTATTTTTAGTTCATGAAATGTAATAACTTTAAATATGAAAGTATTTTAAAGTGAGTCATAAGTAGTTTAAAGTGAGTCTGGCCGAGGGGATAAACAAGTACAATAAGAATTTTACGAATCAGTTACACAAAGAGGAAGTTACTGTGGTAGAGTATTAATTTTGTAAAATATAAATTCTTATTAAGTTGAAAACTTCGACGGACGTACTTGTGTATAAATATAAAAAGAGAAGATAGTTGGAAAGCGGTTTAAAAATACAGAGACTAGACTAGTTTGGTGTAAGGAGACAAACTGAGATAACGATATTCTCCTTTTGTGCAAGCGGTCGCAGGATGTGGGACTTGTTATGGGAAGCCGGGTAGGGGGTGGTGGTTGATGGTTGTTGGTTGTGGGTGATGGTGGTGGTGGCTATGAGAAGGGTCGTCGTTCACGGCGATAATCTTTTAAGACCGCGCAGCGATAAACAGGGGACGGCCGACACGAACGAAGGGAGAGAGAAAAAAATAATATGAGCGAAGCGAAACGCGATAGTACGGCGGCGGTAGTGAAACGGTCAGGATAAAACGAAAAAGAAACGCACCCAAACGAGCGAATTGATAGATAGAAAAAAAAATTAAGAAAAGGACGAGCCTTGTATTTTACAAGGAGGCCGTAATAAGAACGAGATTTATGGCAACCTTTTCCATCCGGTATTAATTCCGAACTCAATTTTTTTTTACCGTTTCCATAGATATATAACATTTTTGTGCGTGAAAGAAAGAGAGAAATAATGGAAGAGCGGAATGTGATTGACTTTTCCATTTTCCTTCTTGTTATGTAAGAGGAATGGGATTAGCGCGAGGGGTGTGAAAAACGTCTTTCTTTCTAATTGCCTTCCTCCTATTATGTCAAATCCGTTAAAGCCAGGACTCTTTTCTCTTCTCTTATATTTTTGAGAACGATTATTAATTCACCTTTCCTCTAATTAATTTTTCCATTATGCTTTCACCCTTTCATTAATTCCTCATTCATCAGGTTTAGAAAATTTTCAACTTCTTTAAAATCACCTAGTCAAGTTTAATTTAAAATTATTTTCATATTAACTCAAAAAAACAGAAAAAGATTAGATATTAAAATTTCTCAAATTTAAATTTCTTTACTAAAATGAAATAAAATGTCATAAAAATCAAAGCATATTTATTTCAACAAAACTGAAACTACTAGAAAAGTCGTAAAATCACGCAATATTTTTGAGTTGTATGAAGAAGACAGTATTTACAAGTTGAAATTGCGTAATGTGCGGATTGCTGCAATCCAATTTTAACCTAAGGGCATCTGATATGGGGTGTCAGGATACGGTGCGGTTCTAATTAGAAGATAAGTAATTGACGTGGTCCGGTCCGAAGGAGGGTGGAGGAGTGTGGGATGATGCAAGGGCGAGAGAGCCCTTTATATCTTGAAACGCTTGTACACGGTTTGTTCTATCCTTCGGCTCGTCGATGGTTCGTGGAAGTGAGAACCAGTCGAGCGCCGAATTAATCTATCCAACGTCGATCACTTCACCCTCTTTCCTGCAAAACCGATCTTCCCTTTTCGATCCCCGAAGCGATGCAAGAACGAAAACCATCGGATGTAATGCATTTCCTTCCATTCATCCATCTATCCAACAATTCATTCATCCGTCAGCACACATGAATGAAGTTTTTTTACGCGAAACCGTTTCATTATCGTAGGGGATGATCGTAAAACTCCGGTTTAGTTTATAGTGGGCACCGCTAGTTGTTATCGCCGTTTGCGACAGGATCTCGTTGTATATTTTCGTGATTGCGGGTGGAAGCAAAAAAAGAAAGGGTGGCGGAGCAAAAGAGCGAAAGGGGTTGGGATTGGAAAGGGATGGGAAAGAGAGAGAGGAGACAGGGAAAAGTCCTCAGTGCGGAACCCTCGTCCGGTTTAAATTTAATCCCGGATACATGATTTCCTCTTCTCTTTTTTTTATCAACGACAACATAGCTAGACGAGAAAATAAAATAAAGCGAAACCCTAATCCAAACCCTTTTTGCCCTTTCCCAGCAAACTTTCTCCTTTTTTTTGTGCACTACACCAAATAGAATCACATTATAGTGCAGCTTACAAAATTTACTTAAAAGTTTAGTAAATAACACTTTCAGCTTTTATTCAAATAAATGATACTAATAACTATAATTGCCCGGCATATCCACCAAATACTAAATAATATATCGATTTTATAAATTTAAGTCATCGAAGAAAATAATATTCATAAATATTTAACCACCTAAAAACTCACACAAAATATAATATTTTTTAATGACTACAGAAACTATTAAATTAAATACTATTATTTATACCAATTAAAAATAATTTTTGCAAATTTTGAAGTATTTTCACAAAATTGCTACATAAAGCATATTTCAATGCAAGTAGCTAAAAAAAAAATAATGCGAACTTTGTTCTGGCAGCACAATAACAAACAGTATTTATTACATAATATGCCATCAGTAAATTACGTTTTTAAAAATTACTATGGGGGAATAGGAAAAATACAAGGAATGAAGCGGCGGGAG
This sequence comes from Nicrophorus investigator, assembly GCA_963457615.1. NCBI lineage: Eukaryota > Metazoa > Arthropoda > Insecta > Coleoptera > Silphidae > Nicrophorus > Nicrophorus investigator. The sequence continues at coordinate 3,417,973 of OY735142.1, forward strand.
CAACAAAAAAAGGAAGAAATGCTGCAAATGCGAAAAGAGGAATCAGGCTATAATAAAAGTCGAATAAAACTTCGCGCTGGTAGAGAAAAGGGAACGCCATTTTTCACGTTTCCGCTCTCCCGCTTCCTTCTTTGTCTCTGGATTTTTCATATACCATACGACTATATATATTTTCCTCGTTTTTTTGTTTCGTTCTGGGTTGGGGGGAGAAGAGAGCTTCGGCACGAAAGACCTCCGATATTAAATGAAACACAGGCCTGAAACTCTCAGAAATTGATATCGGACGCATTAATGGAAGTTGGCGTCCGTCGGATTCCATTGAAGAAGCCAAATGTCAATCGTAACCCAATATCCTAACTAATGGTGAAATAAACTACGCATCTTTCTCTGAACAAGGCTTGCGAAAAAAATGAAAGGAAAAAACGATATATAATAAGAAAGAGAGCTAAGGAGAAGAGAACAAAAAAAAAGAAAATGGGGTGTAGGAGACGCGACAATGGGGATGATATTAATAACAAAGGGGATGAGAAAGGAATAACACACATGCTTGTATATATATTCGGAATTTTTTTCCTGCTCCTTCTTCGGGGAAAATATATATAATAAGAGGAATGCGTGTATAAAACAGGGCGATAAATCTAGAGCGTCGTGGGTTGTGTAATAGAATTTTGTATGTTGCGGAGCAGGATGAGTGGAGGCACGGAAAAAAATACAGAAAGAAACGGGGAACTCAATCTAAGTCCAGGCGGGGTTCTTTATTATGTAACAAACATTGATCTATCATCATATGTTTCACAAAAATAACAAGGAAGCAATGTATTTCAAGCGCATAAAAAAAAACATACAATTCTCTCAAATTATGTATCATAAATATATAATTCTATTATATAACCCGGCGCATCCACCAATTATATTATACACATGGGTGGGGAATGAAAAATTATTAAAAGTATAGATTATTAAAAGTAACATTTATTATTCTGAATGACTATGAATAGAAATGTCTTGAAATAAAAGAAAAACACGTATCATGACTAAGAAATTATTATTCATCTTCCGGTCAAGACGATAAATACAAAGCGAATGCGACATATTTACATCGGCTTTGAAAAATTAACCAGTGAATTTGGCGGAAATACCGACGATGTTTTCAGCTTTTCTTAATAAATATTAATACGTCTGCATTACATATTCATAGCCCAGTCCATATTTCAAACTGCTCGTTTATTTTATTACATTTTCAGCGCACATTTGCACGTTTTTAAATGAAAGCAATGAACAATTTCATAAATAAAATAGAGTTATTTAAAAAAAAATCGATCCTCTTAAAGCTATAAAATGATGGGAACAAAGGGTTGAATTTTCGATCAACGTGAAATATTGTTTTGCATGCAATTAGTCCAACTGTACCGCATTCGATCGATTCCCTTTTCGAAGCAAATTAATTTGTGATTTTCATTTTCGGTTTATTTCCGCACCAAATTAAAATCTATTTTAATACGAATTTCGTGCGCTTCACCATCGGATGATGTAAAATTGAGAAATCGATGGAAAAGCGATGACAAATCGTTGTAAATTTTTCTAAAATAAAATAAGTTACCTGAGCTCGGATCATTTCCGATGCTTCGTGTTATTCAAGGATAGAAATAAAAGAATAAAATGAAACACTAAAGAAAATAATCAGAATGTAATTAAGAGGAAAGCAATAAACGTTTCGAGGGAGTTTTATTCGCTCGGAAATCCGGACTAAGTAAGAGTGTGTAACGGAATCGTTTCATTAAAAGACACGGGACACGCTTTCTTCTCCCGTTTCTCCTATTAATGCAGGTTACCTCTTCGCTCTTTTTAATTTAAATCAAATGCGAAGTGCATCTTGATTAATTTAGTGCAAACCTTTTTGAATCCTTAGATAGAAGTAAACGAAAATAAAGCGAAATCACCTTACAGCTTGTGAAATTCGATTCGTGAAGAAGTAAATCGTATCATTTTTCTTCTTATACAATTACATACGTTTGTCTCGCTTTTCATCTCTTCCGATATTCCCCAGTTGTGTGGGAATATTCTATTATCGCCGATGGAGCAGTAAATCAGCAATTTAATTTAAAATTTATTTTCGCAGCACTCGACGCTTCTCCGACGTTATTATTGCCACGCTTCGATCTAATTTTAATAAGGTGAACGTATTTTTATTTACGCCTTTGCATTCAGTGTAGGATAACAAGCGTCTCGCTGTGTGCCCTTACAAATTTCTTTAACATCTGGTAAGGAATTACAATATAAAAGAGCGTCTGCTTTGTAGATGTCTTAATTCCAGAAATATCTACAAATTTTAAAGATTTTTTCAATAGCAAAAGTTACATTCTTTCAAATTTTGTTTACACCAATAACAAGAAATTTCATAATTTTTACATATAGTTGAATTTGCTAGTTTCACTTTATTAATTCGAAAATCTTTCAATTAAAAGGTAATACAATTATATAAATAGTTTGTAGTATTTGCGTTAAGCAGAAAATTAATTTAATTAATGCAATTTATTCGACGCCTCAAATTACAGCAAATAAAGTCCTTTATTTATTCGAACCTATGGTCTCTAATTGATTACGCTTCAAATAACAAAACGAATCTAAACGATAAACAGATGTAAATTGCTACAAAGAGCTTTTTACATTGCCTATATCGCCTCCATCCCCCATTTTTACCCCCTCGTTGGTAATTACGTGGGGGGATATTTTGCATTTTATCGTCATCGCTGTTGGTACGAAGGCAATTAAATGTTTCACACCGCTCCGCGTTTTTATCCATACTTCTGGTCTATTTTCCACCCTTTGTTTAGCGTGCATTCAATTTTTTTACCCACCGTTTTGTTTGCTTCGCTATGTTTCCACCCGCACTTTTGTGGATGTGGAGGAAACGAAGGCAAACACCGCCGAAACAATAATATTTGAGGATGGAACGTGCAAACGAGAGGTGGCATATATGGCAATTGGATTACTAGTGGCGGCGAATGAATAATTGCGGCAACCGCTCGCAAAAGCCGCCCCCGCAGAGCCGCCACCCCTCCCAGCCCTCCCGGCATATGGTCGTCGTTTAATTAGCATGCAGCTAAATTATATTTTCAATTAGTGATTACGTGTGCTTCGATCACGTTGACAATTCACGTGAGTTTCGATTATTTGCAGTTCACCTGTTCGGTATGTGCGTCCCTTGAAAAGCCCTTGTTTGTTTCAAACCGCATGAGGGCTGTTATCCACGTGCACGAGCCACGTGACGGCTTTGAAACGTGCATGTGCGAATTGATTGACAGGAAAAACTTGTGCAGTAAACAGATATTACCTTATGTACACCTCTGTCTGGAGATGATCGTAGTACTAGAAAATCTGGTAGTTGAAATTCACCCTCAAACTGACATTTTTGCTGATTCAACAATTACTTATTGATTCGTTGCTATAGCAATTACACAAAACTTCTAAAACCAACAAAAATTAAATAAAAGCTTATTTGATCTGTAAATGACAAATTTGATAATTAAAAGTTTATTAAAAAAGACTTAATTTTTTATTTTCTGTTATAAAATATATTATTTTAAATTTTATTAATTTAGGTTATAATAAATGTAATACTTCTACTGCAATCGATAGATGGCGTCATTAAATTAGTTTTTATTTATCAGCTTTTTAACGTTATGCAACCAAACCAAGTCTTTTTGAAGTATTAGTTTAGTTTTTATAGTTTACATTTAATTATACCTTCATATTATATAAAACTAGTATATTTACAGTTTCGAATAAAGTTTTGATTACATTTTGTTACAATATACTAAATGCAAGTTGACATCATTATTACTTTATTCGTATAGTTAAATTGAGTTTTCATTACTTTTTATTATAATAAATTTAATGAAAAATGAACTTATTAATATTAATAATGAAAAATAGTTATTGTTTTATTTCCAAGTGGAATGTAATTTCGAATTTGGTTTTAATATTACGTAAATATATTTGGGTGCGTAGGCGTTAAAAGGCATAGAATTCGTTCGTAGCTGTTGATTTGTTAAATTTCACAGCGTGCTTGAGGCGGCGGATCGATGGCTGCGTCCAATAAATAAGAAGAAACCGCCGCCCCGAGATTCCGGTTGTCTTCTTTGTCGTCTTCGGCATAGTGGCAACCCCTTTCACAGCTTCACATCCGCCGCCTCTTTGTGCTGCACAGACCTAAGTGTGTGTGTGTGTAGATCATGCATTATTCATGCCATATTGGAATACCCATGATTTATGGATGGAATCAAAGAAACATATTCACTTTCGCTTTCCCATCGGAATCACAAACATAAAGATAAATGTTAATTTCTTTCATCTTCCATAAGATATTAACACATATGTTTAGGTATTATTATCTAATAGCTTGTTTATTCATTAAAATTTAAGACAATGTGATTTTGTTGATTTACTATTTTTTTATTGGATAATTGTGAAAACATTTGATGATTACGTTTGTTTGTACGGAAGGGGATGAGTTTTATGGGACGTTCATCATTATGTTTTTCTTTATGTGTCTCGTTTTTTGCTTTCCCTGAGTTACTGGGAACGTAGAGATATGATTCTGGACATTAGGTCGTCCCTTTTTCTGGTGTCGCTTGGGCAGTGATAAGCCGGAAGTCGTCCATCGGGCGCTTCCGGTCGCAGCGATGCGTGAAACATTGTCGCGCCGTGTAGTCCACTTCCTGTCCCTAACGAAAACCCAGCGGTGCACCAAAAAATAAAGCGAAGGGAAAAACAAAAGCAAAACAGGAAGAAACAAATAAAAACTAAACTAAAGAAACAAAAGAGCAACATAAATCTTTAGACGTGCGTAATAGGCGTATACAGGGTGGACACTCTCATCAATTGCAAATATGGCTTTGCAACGTAAACAGCATTCACCCCAGCAATTTCAGATCTGACCATATTTGCGCTGCGTACGTCCGATGGGGGTGAAGGGTGGCTGTTCAAAATTTACCGTCCGTCGCCAATGAAATATTGGTTTTTCCGCGTGACACATTTTCCGGGCCCCGCACATACATCTCCCGCCAAGTAATTTACGAGCGAAACATTTGCTCCTCCGCCATATCGATTGCTCGCTATAGACGGTGCGTACTTTCAATGCCATTTCGGCGATTGAATGGTGGTCACGTCTCGCGACGGACCGCACACGTTCCGCACCATTAGCGCATTACCAGCCGGAGACCGGAAATGATAAATACCGACTTCCGCTTTTCCTTTACCCTTTTACATAACCCCCCCCCACCCCTTTCACTAGTCCCATCCATCCTTTTGCGAGAAATCCGACCCGGAGATCATCTAATGAACATGTCTGGAGGGATGGAAGCTTCGGCCCGCATAACATCATCATCATCATCTTGTCGAATGTGTACGGGTGGGATTTTTGGTGATTGTGTCTGAACGTATCCAGAATTATCCGTGATAAAAGTCCATTAGGTAATTATATCTCTCGCTAAACCCACTCCCATCCATCACCCGAAGCTCCGGCGGATGATAATTTTCGGGGAATCCCCTGCTCTCTTTTGTCCTCATAACGCTCTTGCGAAAACCACTCTAATCTACTTATTTCAGCTCCAAATCTCCAAAATCCCACAATTTCAACAAAAATATATCTCAGTTTTTTTTTCTTGTCTTAAAATTCAATAATTCACTAAAATATTCATCATAATTAATTTTATTAAAAAAAAATACACAGCATTAAAACAAAAGAAAACTTTACACATTGCAAACTAAACTGAAACTTTAAATGAATTCTTTATTATATTTGAAATTCTTAAATAAATCTTCACTGATATTTCATTACTTCAGAAATTTTATAAAGACATAGGAATTTGAACTTAGTCGAGTAAATTCATGAAAAGGAATATACTTATATTTTATTATTTATATTTTGAAGATTCCGCTCCGTATTTTCATCAAGCGAAAGTCGTCGTCAAATTTTAATAATAATTTAGAGCCGTTTCAATTTTGATGAATTAAATTTCACTTCACATAAGCAGCAAGAAAATAAGATGAAAAAATAATTTAAGCGAGTGCTCTTCCACCTGGAACCGATTTTCTTCACACACACATACATATATATTTTTATTATTATTGCGAAGCCTATCCAGTTTTTTTTTGGACGTGGGCCAAGCAATTCCGCGAGATTAACTTTGTTATAATCACGAGAACGTAGAACAAGGATGAGCGTTACCTTCAGTTAGATGTGTATTAAAAAGGAAGTAGGAAAAAAAATGTAAGGTATGAATATTAAATTTTTGCATGAAGTGAAGTATCCACATTTTTATTCCCTCCACCCCCAAAGAGGATATTGCCTGGATGCGTCCATTGTTGGCCGGTCAATTGTTAGGGGGTTATTGTCAGTTGCAATTCGGGATGCAGGAAGGGTGGATTGATAGATAGGGAGAGATAGATGGATGATACGGGTGCACCTTGCAGGACTGAGATGTTGGGTGAAGGTTTGAGGGTGGAAGATGGAAATGCTGCACGTCGTTCGAAGCCGCAATCTCGATAAGTCCGAGACGTATTCGATGATTGAATTCAGGGTATATCGCATCTGGACTACAATTTATTTAATCGTTGAAATTCATATTGAGTTTTCATTGAAAAAAAAAACATTGAAATTATCAAAATATTATATTTCATATTATTAATAATATATAATTAATTTAAGGATGTAAAAAATATTGTAAAATTCGTGTTGTGTATTACATTCAGTTTGAGAAGAATTAAACTAAATCAAAAAGTTGTAGTCGGTTGTAGATTGTGCAATGATTATGAACATAATTGCTATGGAAATTAGGTAAGTGGAGTGATTTAAAAGCGTTCATTAGTTAAGTTTCAGAAAGTGGATGTATGTGTGTGGAACGTGCAAGACTTTTAATTGCTTTCCTCGTTCTATCATTTCAGACGACGCAAACTTTATCATTCCAAAAGACTAAGTTGGGTAGCGTCTTTCTTTTTGATGGTATGAGGTGAGGTTTGTTGAGGTAATTAGCGCTTGCTGCTAATGCTCTTAAACCTGTTTTTCTCCAACTTGATATTTAGTTGAAGACCATATGCTTCAACGCATTCCTAGGGCGAAGAACCTGATGGTTGTACATGAATATATTGTAATTAAACGGAGGACCGAGCTCGGGTTTTATTAATGCAGAAATGCTTCTTGCTAATATATTAATTTACTGCACATCCGCTGTGGTTTAATATTAATTTTACCTGAAAAACTTTTATTCACGATTTTGCTCTAATTGTCTTTTCCTTTGGTATTTTCAATTAACACTTTATTACAATGGTCATAGTATCTTTAAATTGCATTCCAAAAACGATTTTTGGAATTCTAGAATTTTGGAGTCTTTTTCTTTCACTATTAAAATATTACATTAATAATTTAATCATTCAAAATTGAAAATGAATATAGTAGAAATATTAAGTAAAGTCTGAGAGAATAAAACCAATGATTTATAAAAGTGACAAAAATTAAAGGAAAATAAATTGTATACCAATTTCATTAATTCTATAGCTTAACCTAAAAATTTTGTAGAAATTTGTTACATTTTCTAGATTTATGTTTTCATGCTTAGTTCAAAGCGATCGAACACTTCTGTGAAGGTAAGCAAAACGAATGCAAATTAGCGATCTGTGTATGTGTTAGGGGTAGAATTAATGCACGACACATAATTTAGTGCATGTGGAGGCAGCACAAAACCGAAACTTTATGCATGTAAATTACGACCCGTCATGATCTTTTATGCCATTATTAAGATTTCAGCGTTGCGCGGCTTTAGCGGTGTTCGTTTAAAGTCCAGAATTATGTGCGACCATACAAAGATGAAAGACAAAACGCGAGACAGCAACGAAAAAAAAAGTTAATTAAGTTCGCAAACGTCGAACAATGAAAACTGATTAATCCACGTAAATATTTTACTAAATACATTTTAATTTGTTTTGCGTTTAAAATATTTGGTAAATTCATTGGTGCACATAATTTATGTGAAACTATACAAACATTTTTTGCATCAATAATTTTCAACGTTTAAAAATTTCTATTGAAAATTATTAAAAATAATTTAAAAAAACTTTTAATAGCTTTATAATAATTATAATAGAACTAAAAACTGTTATAAATTAAAAGATTACTGTATTTTTAAAATTTATAGTAACTTTTTATAATTTTGGAATTATTATCTTCGTCGAACAATAATAAAAACCTTTTCAACCCCCAGTTTATCACACACTAAAAGCTCATATAAATAAATATATAAAAAGCTGTTCTGTTCCACGAATCTTTACTGTAAATGCAAAAATAAAGCGAACGGAATAAATATAAACAGAAACTCCAAAATATAAAAACGAAACGAAGTTTTCCAACGTTTATGTTGCGCACTTTTATATCGAAAAATAAAATAAATAAAAAGAAAATCAAATGGCGAAACTAAGTTTTCCACCTACGAACTAAGTTGTGTGCTTCCCGCATACAGAGAAATATGCGCAATCAATAAGATATTCACTTTTGGAAGAGAAACTTTTGTATTATATTCGCTGCGATTTCTACTCTCTCGCTCTTTATATATTTCTTTGACTTCTTTTTTTATTGTAACAATATTTGCAAGAAAGTGAATTCCGGTGGACGTGCACGAAAACATCCTGCATTACTTTTTTCTTTATTTTCCTGCGTGGATAAACAGGCTCCTTCCGCTTGGGTCTCGGTTATTATGAGCGGATCTCATTTCGTCCCGTTTAATCCTTTCCATCCTTCGGAGGGAAAACTAATAACGCTCTGCTCCGACGGTTTTATTACAGTTCGGTTGACTACAAAAGATCAGTTAGCGGATGCAAATAAATTTTCGGACGGTCGATATTTCGATGCATTCACGCCTCGGAAACTTAGTTTCTCATGTAGAGCAAGTTTCGCATAGTTTCTGGAATAATCGCTAATTGCGCGAATAATTTCAGTTAATTTAATTAAAACAAAATGCAAATATCTGCACTTCATCGCGAAGAAGGAGGATGAAGGGTGCTGGTATTGCGAGGAGAAGGACAGCCCTGAGCATACCTTATTCAGTTGCTGCAGGTGGGCTGCAAAGAGGCAGGTAACTGAAGCAAGTCTCGGCGTTGCACTGGTCCCGCAGAACTTTGTCAGCGAACTACTGAGGAGCAGCGATAACTGGCAAATAATCTCCGGGTACGTAACAGACGTGCTCTCTACCAAGGAAGAAGATGAGCGAAGAATGGAGAGAGAGCAAGAAGGAAATGGCAGTGGAAGCCATGGAGTAGTATAAATTGGACAATCAACATTGCAGAGCAGTACAATCATGTAGAACCTGGATGTTGATGAAGAAGAGGAGAGGTTTTTAGTGGGTAAGAATCCCACAGTACCACGTTTCCACCGTGGTCCCTATGCAAGGTTTTCCTCTCCAAAAAAAAAAAAAAAAAAAAAAAAAAAAAAAAAAAAATTATCATAAATATATAAATCCTGTTTCTGTCAAACCAACATCTGCATTCCCAAAATCATTACTTTTAGAAGAACTTAACAATTTCCCATGGTAATCATTACTTGAAAATTAAAATTTACTAATAATATTTGCACTTGTCTAAATAAAAATATACATTATATTTCACAAACATAAAACAATATTTTTATCAGAAAACAAAGCTGCAAATAAATTTGAGTTAGGTTATAGATTTTTTTTTAAATAAAATTGAAACACCAGTGTAATTTATATGTAATACTAGAATTTTGGTCAAAATTTGTAATATATAAAATTAAAGTTGTTTTATGGAATTTTACATTTTATTACATTAATATATTCAACTTGGAAAATGGGTCAAAAGTGTTATCTTTTTTATAATCTCAATAATTTAAAATGGAAATGTTTTATTACGGTAAATTTATTATTTTTAACCCACTTTAATTTAAAATGTCAACAAATCATATATAATAATGTAAAAAATATAATTTATTCGATTTTTTATTCAAAGAAATTACATTTAAACTTGAAAAGAACAATTATTCACTTATACAAACTTGGACAAATTATTCTAGTTAAATACGAAGAAATTTACAAATTATTATAAATTGTATTAATTAATGTTGTGTATTAAAAATGACGAATTGTGAATAAATAATTTATATAAATTTAGTAAACTATTTTTTCAAAATAACTTTAGTAAATTTTTGAAAAATTTATTTTAACTGAATAATTTATTTAAATCAGACATATCTACTTTGTGTTATAATTTACTTGAAACGATGAAATAAAAATATATTGAATATATCCAATAATATATTCAATTAATATACGAATTTTAATAATTTGACACGAAGACAATTTTAATTAAATTTAAATAACTTGTAAATTCGCGAGAAAATTTTAAATAAAAAAATTGTATGATAGAAAATGTTGTAGAATTTGTAGATGATTTAATAATAATGAGTGATATTTTTTAAGTTGCAAAGTTAATGAGTTATGAATTTGTGGATGATTTATTTAAATTCACTTCATGTTAATAAAAATAATTTATAAGAAATACAAAGTTTTAGAAAATAATGTAGAGAAAGAAATAGAGTCAAGAAGAGCTTACCATACGATTGAGGCGAAAGGAAGTGAGTGAAACTGCCGTGAGAAGAAAATGAGGCAGAGCAGAAGACACGCACAAATCACTAGTCCATAATAATGAAGCGAAGAAAAGTTGAAGGAGTATTGAAAATAATAGAGCGTGAGAAAGTATGAAGAGAAATTAGTGAGCACTTTGTATTACTGTTCACTGAGAAGAGTTTTCTTTCTTTTCTTTTTTCGAAGGTTATGTTTATTATTGAGTTCTAGCAACATCCTTTAGAAGACAACCTTCCTCATCGGAGGATGCTGCTGAACTGTAGGAGGCTTCGTAGTGGATGGACCGATAGTGGCTCGGAATGCGTCCTCTTCTTCATTCCATTCTGGGCCGCAGGTTGTGCGCATGCAAACTCCCTTCCACCACGGTAACCCTCGCCAGAGGTGGGGAGTCGTTGGGGAAAATTGGGGGATCCAGTGGATGAGGGAGAGAGAAAAGGGGGGATGATTGTACACACACAGTCGCAGAGCCGAGTTTGCTCCGATCGTCCGCGGATGCCCCATTCAGCACATCCGCCGCCCCCGAAGTCCGTCATCACCACCTCCGCCTTCCCCTCGATCCGGCCCTGAAGCAGCTTTGTCCCCGACAGAACTAATAACCCCCATTCGGGCGTAAGTCAAAAGGACTCGTAGGTAGCTGCAATCGCGCGAGGAAAGAGAAACGAAGAAAGAGGGAAAACAACGGGTGAACACTAAACAGGCAGGCACACGTAAATCATTAGCCGGAAGGAAGGAAGTGTTGGGCAAAAGCTGGTAGAAAACAGCCGATCGATGGCGATAAGAAACAGTTTAAATGTTTGATCAAAGGCCAGAAGGACAACAATGACACGGAATTAGAACGAACGTTCGGAGATCATTGTCCCAAGCACAATGACAACTTTCGATTCCGGTTTCACCTGCAGCACGTATCAAACCCCTACTACTTCCACCACAATCACCACTACACCAAAGCCCACCCGATTTATATCCGAACGCTCTCACAAAAGAAACAAACCTCCGCACAAAGACACGTTAATTTCGCTGTTTGTACATATTTACCTGCTCGTAAATTTCAATTAAAACTTCCTCTTTCCTCACAAGCAGACGCAACAATAAAAAAATCTATTTATGCATTCAAACAGTTTAATAATACATTACTTTATAAAGTAATTCACATAAAAACGCAGTAATTAAAAAAAAATAACAAAATTACTATAAAAACCCGGCGCATCCACTTTGCAAATTGTAGAAATTTCAATGAAAACTTATTTTATTTCCTCAAAATTTGTAATTTTTATTTATGCATTCGAATCGTTTGATAATATACTAAATTAATTAAAATTTAATTAGATATGAAATTACAAGATCAACAAGTTTAAATTATATAATTAAATATAATTATAAAGAAAAACATTTGTTTTATATTATTAATAATAACTGATATATTTTTGATATAAAACCAGCAAAACTTAAGATATTGGGAAGGTGGAGAATGTTATTGAAATTAATCAGTTTTTTTACTAAAGCTTTTAAGATGAATTCAATAAAGTTAACGTTAACTTTAAAACTGTGCTTTGCATAACCGAAATGCATAATTCTAATCGTGATTAATCGCGCTGAACATGCGTACTAATTAAAAATTGCTTTTGGGCTCCCTCCAGCATCCCTCGTGTTTCCGTTGCAAAGCGGAGCTGAGCTTTCGGACCTCAGATTTTCCCTATGTAAATAATTCAATTTTCCGGCGAGGATTATGTTGTCATTCGGCCGTTATTTTCGTTGTTTTTGTGATTAAAATTATTATCAATACTGAGGCAGTGTACACACATAACTGGTTTGAAGCGGGGTGGACGAAGGGTGGCGCGGATTTTGTTTCCAGGGGGGCAAAACGGTGTTCGCAGATTTAATTAATTAAATTGGGGACCCGTCAACTAATGCTCGACGACCCCCGCACGTTATGCCGCCGATTACAATCCGCATTAAAAAAGCACCCCACTCTCTCCCCCCATACCCCAACGACCCGAACAAAAGTGAGCCTTTGTTCAACCCTGGATTATTTCTATGCATTTTTTTTATCGTAATTGGTGCACATATGCATAATACATCTATAATTCTCGATGCTGTATTATTTTTTTTGTTCAATTTAATTCATCAGACTAATAGGCCTTTGATCATTTCAATGATGTAAGCCTTTTTGGAAACCTACAAATATACTATATTACTTACTATATTTAATTTAATTTTTTGATTTTTACCACAAATTTATAAATAAATAAAAAATTGTTGCACAACGAAATAAGTTAATTAAATACACGTATTTAATAAATCAAAAAATATTTAAATGAAATAATAATTGTGTAACGTTTATGTAGAACACTTAATGTATACAATTATTTTTTGTTGCAGTTTTACGTATATATATATATTTTAATAATTACAATTAATATAAAAATACTGCATATTTAAATGGCAAATTGAATGCAAACAGATAAATAACAATTAAATAAATCAATTTTAATTTTACCGTATTTATTTATTCACGGTTCCGCGAAACGCAAATCGAATAACAGGTTGTATAAAAATATACTAATTGTATATTGTTTTGTTAATTGCATTAGTTTAGGATTAAATCTATATTTAGGGTTTTTATAGGACCAATTAAAATCTAATCTTATTCAATTTCTAACATTTGAATATTATATAAAAAAAAATGTTATTTAGAATACATACAAAAATGTCTATGTTAATTATTTAAATTATGAAAATAGAAATTGATTAGGGAAAGTTATATTTTATTTTTAATTACAAAAATTCTTTTTTCGGAAGTTTTAAATTATAAAATAACTTTGCTTTGGGATAAACCCGGAACGCGCATAAACTTTATTAATCTTTTCAACTTTGGGGTGGATTAATATATCAAGTGAGTTAATTCTAATAAATTTTAAAGAAACAACTTTTGAACTAAAATTAATCTATTGGATATGAATTTACAGTAAATTTATTTAGCTCACCGTTACGTTTAAATTAAAGAAACCCTGAAAATATACTTTTCAGTGAACGTCATTGTGACATCGACTTATAACATTATGACAGCTGTCATTTTGACTTATACTAATGTCATTTATATTATATTAATGTCATTTTTAATAATTTCAATTTATTTATACTGTTTTGGGAATCGTTGGTTTTTAGTAAGCGGGAAAGTTTATTATATTATTTTGTACGGTAAAAAGAGTTTTGGGTTATTGATTTTTCGAGAATTTATTTTTTCAAGGGTCGCTTCATTAGCGTTTTAATCACGTAACTTAGTCGTGTCGAGATTGGCCTGGTTTATTGTTGTTTTGTGCGTTCGTGAGGCCAGTTTCCTGCATACCAAAGGGGCTTTCTCGAGCACCCTCATCCCCCTTCCCCAACAGCCGCAAACCCTTGAACCCACATAAATTAGTTGACAATTGCAAATACCTTAAAATTGTACGACGAACGCCAATAAACTGTTAAGGGTTGACCTCAAGAAGTTTTGGCTTGAATCGATAAAAATAATATACCCTTACTTTTTTTTATTAATGCTGTTGCGTTTTATTTACTTTTTTTGTGTATTGCCCTTAGGAGCAGTTAGTCGGTTCCGGAATTTATGTAATGCGAATGCGAGACGCATGGATTTTTATCTCGTCTCGTATTGTCTTCGGTTCGGTTGGGATTAGCTTTCCGGTCAGGTTTTCAATTATAAGAAACAAGAAGAGTCAAGAAGGGAGGAGGGCCGTTTAGTTTCGTCTTCGTCCGTTCGATTCTTCCTCGCGTTTTTGCGCCCTGGGATCCCTGGCTTCCTCTTTATTTATTTCCTCGCGAAAACGGGAAATTGAGTTACACCGAGTTAGAGTTTCATATAAAGCACTCAAAGAGTTAGGCCCGACGATGGGATTTATTGAATTTTGACATGAAACGCAGATCGTTGCCTCAACTGAAACCCAAGGAACAATGCAATGCATTTTCTTTTTTTTTTGTTATTTAATTATTACCTTTTCTTTTCAACTAATTCTACTTCAAATTTACTTTCTTAACTAAAATTACAATCGTACGGTTAGTTTTACCTGAAAAATAGTTTTCAACATTTTTTGCTAACGAAATAAAAAGATTTTCGCATATTGAAAATATATATTGTTTTTTCAAACTATTTACACAGTACTCGCACAAACAACAACATTTTTTTTCCAGTTAAATAAATTTTCCAATATGTCAGGCACGGTTTCAGTAATAAAAAATTTAAAACGATTTTCACCGATTTTTATTACAAAAAAAAAACTCAAATTTTAACCATTTTTATTCTCTAGAAATATTGCATAAAATTATGTAATGGATGGAAGAACTCGGGCAGCTCTTTTTCCACTTATTCAGTTTTTCATTAATTAGGATAAATTTTTAATCATCGTTAAAATTTTACTGCGGTCCACGAGTTAACACATTTCATTTACACCGGAATTTACGAGATTTATATTACAATTGCATTTATGGTCTCGCGCTCACTCGTACACGCTAAGGCCTACCGTCCGTTATTACATAATTCAATTGCCGCAGTAAATGTTTTACGAGCGGACAACAATAATATCGTTACACTAACAACGTAGAAAGTATATAGATTGTTTCAAATGTTTGATGATGCTTCGATCCGTTTGTTTCAAAACGCGCTATCCTTGTTATGTAATACATCTGATTGAACTAATATCATTGTGGAAAGAAATATTATTGAATTGACACTATTTCAAGGAACTAATAGTTTACAACTATCATTTATTCTAATAAAAATATATTGTTTATTTTAGCACTATTAAAATTTATTCAGTCACAATTTTCATAATTTCATTAATAATAATAATTTTAGTGAAATTCAGTCACTATTTATATAATTTTTAATTAAAAAGTTGTTTTTACTAATTTGGTCATTATTTTACTTGATTTTAGTTCATTTCAATTAAGTTTATATCAATGAAGGTTAGGGTTTCCTCCACTGAAAATAAAGAAATTGATAAACTGATTTGAATTCGGCAATGAAAATTTCATGTTCATTGTAGTTGAAAAGTCATTGAAATTAATATTGAAAATATATCTTTTTGCGAAGGAAATAAAATCCCGGCGCATCCACCATGCCCGAACGGACCAATTCTTCCGCGTCGTGTGACGAAGGAGGGATGGGCCCGAAATATATAATTAAATTTGCGTGGCAAAAAAAAGAGGCCGTCTTCGGATAATGAAATTTGCCTCGAGTTAGTATCAATATTGACTCTGAGAGTCCCCGAATGTTGATATTAAATGTACATTAAACATTCATTTCCTGCTGCCGCCGACGCCAAGACAAAACGACCCTCTTCCACCGCATTTCCCTTTTTCATCCTCCTTTCGAAAAAAAAATAATAACATCAACGATTAATCGAAGCAATAATAATCGCAGAGATTGATTGATTCCCGTAGAAGAAACATGGCAATATTCTTCCGGGAATTGCCTCTCCGAGGGTGATGCAATCTACACGAGAATAGTTTCGATCTACCGGATGGGATGTCTGCTATTTTTAATGGAACACCCTACCATCATCGTTGAACATAGAAAGTTTTCTAGTATTTTTTTTGATGTTGTTGGTTGCTTTCTGCGGCGATTGGAAACGAGGTAATGCATAGAAATAGAGAAGTAAACGTTGTACGATTTCCAGACCGCGAAAAACACGCGTTGTTCAACATTCAACGATTCAATTTATCGAAGGCAAACAGCGTCGGTCTGTTTGCAGCCTCGCATTTCCGTTGATAAACAAACGCGGCGAAAAACAATTTAATTAATGTTTGCTTCCTGGAAATATAACCGGCGCAGCCACGGAATCATACATGCCGCACGCAAAGAATGCGACTTGTTTCGCTGCGATTCTCACTCTTCCTATTTGTATAACAAATGCTGGTTTATTTTCGAATTTATCTAATTTTGATTATTTTTACAAATTACAAATTTTGATTATTTAAATTATTTCATTCAAAAACGGTTTTATCATTTTTCATCTCAATTCTTTTGAAGTTTTTTTCAATTGATTCTTTAAATTATAATTCTAAATTGTACATTTTCATTATTTATTGTAAATTCTGTAAAATTATTATATTTTCAAAATAAAACAACAGTTTTTTTATCATTGAATATATATATATATATACCCGGCGCATCCACCAAAATATATCATTCATTGTATTTCCGCATTTGTATCTACATTTACAATATGTATATACATAAAAAATCAGTTGTTTCCGTACAGTTTCTATTTGTCTGATCCCATTTTTTCTTTCTCTCTATATATTTATTTTTTTTATTTTGTAGATCGTACGGTTGAATTCGGGAATCATAATCGAAGCGAATCGAAGCATAAGGGATAGCAGGAAATTGACCAGAAAAATAAAGACCCCGGTGTAATCCGAGAGAACCTTTATGTTTTCTATCTTTTTTCCACTGTTATATGGATGTTCTGAAGCTGGGAACCAAGCGTTGGGGTTTATTTACTATTTTTTTTTGTTGCCGGTGCAATTTTTTGGGAATTTTTTTTTATATATTATTTTCCCCTAGACACACGTGTGTGTGAGTGTGTGTTTCTTTTATCGGTTGAAACCAATACGGGCTATCGCAGGATATCCGAGCCGGCCGTAACTTTGATAAACGATTCCGCTCATCATAAACATGCCGCACGGGGTTTGCGTTTTCCCGCAAGGGTGCATACCTAAATAGACACACAGAGCTAGGGGGGCGACTCTGTTTTTAATGCCATCATCGACATTTTTATTGGGTGCTCTTCCTTCTCTACCTCTTGCAAAAGGGGCAAAAGGGGGTCACGAATTTGCATTCATTAATCGTCCGACGAAATAACAAAACTGTTTACTTGTAGAGGAATGAAGGGGGGATGAGGATACGACACTATCCATCAGACGTTGCTGGACGAGGTCGCAAAGATTGAAGTTAATTCATTAAAGCGAAAACGTGGGGTGGGATTTTCGCTCGTTTTGTTGGATGAGGACGAAAGGAAGGATGGAAGGAAACTGGGGCGTGAATTGATGCCGAGATTTTATTCGTTTGTACGCTCCATGGATCCGAGAGGAATGCACGTATGCAGCGTCATCTCATTGTTCCGCGGGACGAACTATTTACCCAACTGACAATTTCAGAAATGTCTTTGAAATCTGATTGAAATTCAGCGGGAGTAAAATAATGTCATGTCTTACACGCGGTGGCGGCGGCAGCTTAGATGCCGCCCCCGCTTTCACCCGCACTATATACAGTTGCCAGTGTTCATGTGTACCGATATATACGTATATATTATATATAGTGCGCGTGAGACAAAGTGCCGAGAAAAAGCAGCTAAGAAGGGACGGCAACAAAGCGTCGTCGTCGGAGGTTAACGTCTGGGGGTTGCAACAACCCTCTTCCCCATGAGCACGTCATGTTCGATAGCTCAAGATTGATGCTTCTTGAGGATAACTTACGCGCCGCGCCCTAATGGAGCGTTCACGAGACCAAAACCCGACCCCCATTTCGTAACCCCCACGCTGCAAAACACAGCAAACACCTCCTTCTCCTCCTCTCGCACGCAATCCGCACTAATTACATCCATAACTCGAAAATTTGTCAAGCGCAAAGTCAAAGCAATAATTGCTGTTAACTCACCTGACTACAAGCCACTCGCAAGGAGAACATCTTCGAAACATCCTGAAACAGAAACGGTTTTCGTCAATGATAATTACATAATATTACACCATATCATAAAGTTATGACCGCAATAATAA
Source organism: Nicrophorus investigator (assembly GCA_963457615.1). Classification (NCBI taxonomy): domain Eukaryota; kingdom Metazoa; phylum Arthropoda; class Insecta; order Coleoptera; family Silphidae; genus Nicrophorus; species Nicrophorus investigator. The sequence goes on from OY735142.1 coordinate 3,436,398, forward strand.
ATATATTTTTCATTAATTTGGATTAAAGCAATACCAACTCATGTATTTCTATCCGGAGAGGAATAATTTTTATTACAGACTAAATTATTGTACCAGAATTATTAATTTCTTTCACTTAGTCATTCATAAATTTCAGAAAATATATATATAATAATAATAAAATTTATTAATAATAAACGTTTTCGTATTTAGAAAATTAATAAATTCGATTTTCTTAAAAATACTACTATTTACAAATTATGTAAAAAAGTATGTATATAATAATTATTAATAGTTTATAAATTCTTTTATAGAAATGATTAGTTTTGATGATTAATAGATCAGATTTTGGTCTTATTTCGACGATCCCCAACGAATGTACAATTTCTTTAAACTTGTTCATCGCAAGAATTTTATTCTTTCTTATTTCATTTTTGCTATAAAGTTCCAGAATACGACCTATGGGCGTGCGTGAATGGGTTGGGGACAAACTTTCGGTTCGCGCTTCGATTTCATTCGACCCATCTTTCAAAAAAAAAAAAAAAAAACGAAACCCCTCAAGTCTATTTATTTTTATTCCACACATATATTTGTACTTGTTTTTTATATCCCTACATCCTTTTCACATTTTTATATCCACAATATACAGACCGATCTCCTAACAATAAATTTATTTTTATCTATCACATTATTACAAGTAGTTTGGTAAATCGTTATTTCTTTAAAAATATGTTGAATATTTTTGTTTTCAATAAAACTAGTGTTAATTATTAAATAATTAATTTTGTGAATTATTTTACTATTTTTTTGTAACAAATAAGTTTATGAATGAAATTTAAGAGATTCACCCTGTATAAGAATGGGAATCCGTTTTGTTATTATCTGACCTTTGTGAGTAGTTGGTTACTAGGGATCCATGCTTGGAGACGGGAAAAAATGCAAACTAGATTTATGGGTCCTCGTAAGTCCATATCCCTCCATTAAATCACCCTTTTTATATTTATACGAGGGGATGGACCCGCGTGTGTGTTTGTATGTGCGGGATACGCATTCTTTTATATTTCTTGGCAGTTCCATTAATATATCAGAAGACGATCTGATCCGTCGGGTCGGAGGTGTCCATTGATCAGACGTCATCTCCGGCTCTTGTGGACCATCCCAAAAACATATTTATCATCCCCCGCACTCAACTCCCATCCCCACGCCACCAGCCGCGCCACAACACACATGATTATCAGATATACCAGAAAAATGATCCAATATCCATGACAACAATAACAAGAGCAATAACAATAAATAACATTCTTTTGATTTAGTTTTTAATTTAAGTTTATATTAAGGTAAAAGTAATACTTGTTTCTTCTTTTATAAACTAAGTATTATTTGAATATGAAATAATTTATTTTCATGTAAAAGAAGTTAAATAAAAAAAATGTGGATGCGCCGGGTATCACGTATCATAATTGTATAACGCAATATGTTAGCAGTTAAAAAAATATAGAATTTGCAGAGCAGACAAGGTGGGAAAACAAGCAAAAGTTGAAGATAGAGGAAAATCCAATTTCATACTGGAAGATGTAAGACGGCAAAGTGTATGCGCTGTTTATGTGTTAATTTCGGTTCTGAGGGGGATGTTGTTGGTGGTAGAGCGTGCACCATAAATATTGGGCTCGCCGGTTCCTCTTTCCCTTCCACTCCTCTATTTATCTCTATCTCGCTCTCTTTGCTGCATTCCCTCGCGGTTGCATCTTTCTCGCTTCGCCACCACTTTTCTCCTCTCTTTTATCGTGTGTACCGCAGCTAGTTTCATTATGGTGTAATGCGAGCCCGTTTCCGGTTGGTATCTTAATTTCGCGAGTGTTGGTTATGCTGTTATGGGTAGTAGTTTCTCGTATTGAAATCGTCCTCCCTCGCTATCTTAATATTACAGCTGAGGCTGTTATCGCTGAGTAATGTGTCGCGGTTTTGCGCGTCGCGACGCCCCGCCAAGCCGCACCAGACTCTCAAGTCTTCCACTCACGTGTTCACTGCACATTTCAGATCAATTCTAATACTCTCAACACTCAACTTCAACATAATCAATATAGATTATTATTTTCAACTAATTCTACAAAAAAAAATAATCACATTCTGAATGTATTCTAAATATTTAGATTTATTTTACATAAATTAAAAATTTAAAATTTACAACCACTTCACGTTATAATTAAGGTTTTCTAATGATAAACTAATTTAAAAATGCATAGAGTTTTCCAAAGAAAAACCCACAGATGTTTAAGCATTAAAATACTAATATTTACTTATTTTTTAATTTTTGAAAAATTCTAAAATTTATATAATAAAATAATATAAAAAATTGAGAAAATAGTAATATAAATTATTTGAATTTCTTTTAAAATTATTTCAATTATTATTTATAAATTTCATTTAAAAAAAATATAAATTGTGTAAAATTCATGTTAAAAGTTATCTATTATATATTGTACAATCATTTTAAATTAATCGTAATTTTCGTGTTTTGATCGGACAACGCGATAATTTCAGGTAGGTAAAGCACAAATTGAAGTGGCGGCCAATTGAATGTAACGACTGAAACGCTTAACGGCGTACGGAAATTACGCAACGCTGACTCCCTGTTTCATAACGCATGCACCATTAGCGAAGTTTATCAACTGGTAAGAGACTTGTGCTGCATACATACACCTAACACACCGAGTAATTACGAACGCGAAAGCCGTCGTATATCACAATCTCAATTACTTTTATTAAGGACTTCTGGTTTCCATCGTCTCGCACCTAAACCTACCCTAATTCGTAACCTTATATATACAACGTGTTTCCAAATACATTCAACAAGAATATTTACGAAATGGTATTTTCAAAATATAAAAAGAAATTATTATTATTTTGTCAATTCGGATGAACGGCGGATATATTCGCCTAATTTTTAGCTTATTTAATTACGCTTATGCGAAATTACATGCTATTATAGAGGTGCAGTAATCGAGTCTTTTTTAAACAAAGTCAACATGCATAGCGGTTTAGAATCTGATTATTATGAGTTTAATATAATTTGTTGAATGTGATATCGCGTCGACTTTAATCTATCTTTAATTTAAAACGGCAATAATCGCATTAAGGATGAGATAAGGACGGCAAAGGTTGGGTTGTATTTGGGCGGGGGTGGACGAGGTTGGTTGGTTTGGTTTTGGCGCTGCTAAACATATATAACAGTGAAGTTCGGGTCGAGTTTTAATGCGTCCGCAAAACGCTAACAAAACTAATTACTTTGTGACAGCGAACATATTAAAATGATTCCGCGCAGGGGGCTGGAGAGAGAGAGAGAGAGAGAAGATTAGCGACTCGACCCCAGGATTATTTAGTGAAAAGGAAGAGAAAAAAAAAAGCAGAATTTCTAATTAAAACGTTCGACGGTTTGCGGTGATGGTGAGAAAAGAGATTAAGAATTAATTGAAGAAAGAAAGAATACATCGATGTCTTTGGTATGATTTTTAAACCCGATTATAATTTTCTACGTTCCCTTTTTTTTTTTCGGAGAGCTGCGGATGGGTTTGGAATCATAAAATTGAGTTTGAACTGGTCTTTGCTTTCGCTCCAATTACAACACCCCTCCTAAACACTTGCAACCCTAGACGGTCTTTCTTCCTCCCCGAGAGATTTAAACGCCCGAAACGGACTCACAAATCGTTTCTTCTTTCTGTTTGATAAGATTAATCGAACGGCCCTATCTACATTTAATCACATAATCATTCAATTCCTTAGTTTTCACAATATTTTTTGCAATTAATTGATTATTTAAGAAAATCCAGTTAAACATATATGAGATGAGTCAGTATTGGATATTTCTATAGTGTTACTTAATTATTATATAACACAGCATAATAAAAACGAATATATTTTAATTAAATTCATCAAAACGTACTAATTTTAAGTAGATAGAAAATAAATAAAATTTGTTTAAACAAAAAAACTAGTGTAATTTAAATTGGGAAAAGAAAATCAGTTTAGGAATAGGTTTTGGTGCAATGAAGAGAAAAAAGAGGAATTTCGAATGCGGTCGGTGGCAGCAATTAATATTAATTATTTTAATAAAAGAGGGAGACTATTTGGAATCCGGCAGTATATATTTTCGCAATTATAGTGGAATAGTTGGAATTAATTGTGAATTATTGTTAATGGCGAGGTGGATATAATAGAGCGCTGGTAGATAAGTGCAACTGGAGCTCGTTTCGTCTTCAGACAGCCGCTCGCCCCAACCGTCGCCGCCGCCTCCGCATTACAGCGAGGATCAACTGCTGAAGCTTAATTGTTCTAATCCCATTCAACGACTCTTAACCAACTTGCTGCTATCCACAATGATTATCAATTTCACTCAACGATTGTTTGCTCAAATATTTATAATTTTTATAAACACATTATTATTTTGCTTGTAAATAGAATGAATTTGCAAGTGAATCGATCCACACGATCAACAAAGCTCGGATTTAATTAAACCTGTTTACACCGAACTTTTCGACTCTTCTTTGCCGACAAACTTAATGGAATCCAAACAGTATTTGCATTACGTTGTGTATTTAAATATTTATATTTTGTACATTGGAATGAGATGCACACGTGCCGCTTATAACCATATCCCTGTGTAGGTAGGTAGTCGGGTCCAGCAATTACAGCGTGGCTTCGGCAAGGAATACGAGTGTAAATTCGCCGCTGCCGCTGCTGCCGCCTCCTGTTTGTTCCGCAAATACGGCGAGATCAAACGGCGTCCACTTTCCGCAGTTAATTATAAACACAAATTCCGTAATGAAATTATTTATCATTCCAAACCAACATCTGATCAGCCAACATAACGCTGTGCAAACCGACAACCGTGTACACACCGATCCTTCCAATGATACCACCTAGCAGTTAGGGTCCGTTTACACAAAAGCATATCCAAATCAATTGAACGTCCATATCTAAATTACTACTGCAACTATAATAATATTCTTATAGAATTAATCCTTTATTATTAAAATATTATTTTTTAGTATGTATGAAGTTTAGTAGTAATTTTCATTGGCCTCAATAAAAGTAACAATTAAGATGTGAACATTCATTATGTTAAGTTTTTAAATTTATTTATTATTTAAATAAATGCGTTTGTTCGAAATTTATATTTGTATGATTTAAAAAAAAATATTTTACCCGGCGCATCCACCGAATTTGTTATTTTCGTTAAAAGTGTACAAGTGTATTATAAAGTTTGAAAATCGATGGGATTTCATTGTCGTATAAATGAGGAAATGGTTATCGAACAATTGCAGGTGCGAGATTGTATTTTATATTTGCCGTGGAAACCGTAAACCGCTTGGTAACAATAAAATCAATCAATTAAGTGAATTGCAGGCGATAAGATATCGTATCTGGATAGTGTGCGACGTCCGTTTTATTTCATTATTTTTCTTCTCTATTTCGCTCCTTTCGTCCATTCTTCGTCCTCGGGCGATGGATAAGGATGCCGGAGGCGGTAAAGAATAGAATGTATTTTTATGTCGAAGTGAAAGTGTCAGAGTAATCAGACGAGTGGCAATAAAAATTGTTGCAGAATGTGCGACGCTTCGATAAGGAATTTCTTGTCCGGGCTTCTCGGGTCGTATTCGAAACGAAAACGAGCCACAGCGGAGAAAAGAAAAACCAAAAAACCCACCCAACCCTTCACGCAGACCAGCCCTTCGCTTTTACTATATACATATACGTATCCATAGATATATCCGTCAATAGCCATAAAGATTTTTACCGTTTAATGTAGATTTATGGACGTGTAAAACGTTTACGCGCGAAAAATATATCCAGCTATCTATATAATATGCCTTAACCCCTTTCCTCACACTCACCTCCCAATCTCCTTCCATTTCCATCGCTCGCGCAATAAAATTATCCTATCCTCTCTCATATATATATTTTTTCCTCGACGCGAATAATAAATGATCTCTATTCGCGACGAAGCGCGATTACATCACTCACACCATCATCTGTCAAACTTAAAATGCAGCAGACATTACGTAAGGCTTTGCCGATCTATTTTTTTTTGTATTATTGTAAAGCCTTTCTGCAGCGTGAATTCAAGGATTTCACTCAGCCGTTGGATCGGGAATTAACAAAAAAAAAAAATGTTCTAACACTTACGGCGATTTATCCGATAGAAATAATTCATCGGCTTTGTCGAACGATGTGAGCAAAATTAAAATTGAAACAATAATTCATCTTTGTTTTACAATTGAAAAAAATTATTATTTACGTAACTTATTAATTGTATACGGGAATATATCCGCCCAATCACTTCACTGGAAAAGGGTATGAATCTTTTACCAAAATACGCCACAACATAATAAAATGTATTAACACTTTTTCAATTATTTTTTTTTGAGTTTGAGTAATGATTCTTTAATAGAAATTAATTGATTACTTGAATAAATATATTTATTCACTAATTATCGTTTATATATTTATGCAATCAGTTAATATAAAGAAATTTGTATTCAATGTGTAAATGAACAGAATGTACAGCTTAAAGAGATTTACTGTAATTAATCGATTTCCATTCAGTAACGAAAGAAGAAAGCAATTGTTAGAGATGCGAAAGAAATTGTGAAAAGGATGTAGAAGAACAGAGGAAAGGGATGTTTTGCTTTTTTCCAAGAAATAATAAATTGTCGTATTGTCAAGTGCAGATAATGAATAGCGATTTGCCATGCAAATTGTTTCCGCCGTGTCCTTTCTATTGGATTTTACTGCCAAACATCGTCTACAACCGCAAAACCACCCCATCATGTATACACGTACATAAAACTAATATTTCCTTAGCAATAAAGTCATAAGTTGTCGTGTTTGTCAGGTGAATTACAATTTGCTTCGCGAAGGCTTCCCTCCGTCATCTGTCGCCTCCACCTCAACCGCCTCCCGCTTCATGGCTTCATATGTTTACATCGGAATAAATCAGCCCCCGGCGACTCCCGGTTTTACGAGGGGCTTCCAATTTTCCTCGACGCTCGCAAACACTGTTTACCTTCTAATCGACAAACTGAATAATAAATTCGCGACCCCGTTTTCTGATTATAAACGAGCAATTCCAATTCAAATTACACTTGTTGTGCACCGCCACCCTCACCCTTCGGTAGCCTTGTACGCGGCACTTCAAGGGATGCCCGACGATACGAAGAAAACATCCAGAAAGGACCGCTTTCGCAGTGTGCGACTACAAACAGCAAACGTATTTTGATTGCATAATATTATATAAAGCACACAACAAATATAAACCAAACTCATTCTACATTTTTAATTGCTTAATTCTTCAGATTCAAATATTATTTGTTTAATAAAACTTTTGCTCAAAATTCACAATTTGTATCAACAATTAATGGAAACGGTGCATTATTTATTCGTGTTAGCTACGACCCTTTATTTTTCTCACTATCGCTTCATAATATTTCCACATCCATCCGACTATCCATGCATCTCTGCACGCAGCCACCCTGAAGAGTTCTTTTGTCTGCGCTTGAAGCCCCACGTCATCACTATGGTTACGACCGAGAGAACTCTTAGCACAAAGACCTTAATAAAATTACGGCGCAGCAATAGAGCATAACCTTAGTGCTACAAAGTCAAGTCCTCCTGCATTAAATATTAACCTAATGGAGAACACGGTTAGATTCTGCGGGGGATGCTAGTAGTAGTAGTAGTGTAGTAATAGCAGCTTTAGTGCAGCATATTACATATTCAAATTGCCCGCAAATATGCCCGGAATTTATTGCGTTTCGACAGCCACAGGTACCTTCACATAATCCTGTCCCTCTATATACGAGAATATAGTTTCCGGAAACTTGCGAGCATTATTCAATCACACATACAAACATCTTCTAATACGTAAATTATTACATAAAGTTATAAGGAAATTTTATTAAAAAAAAAATAAATAACTTTTCCAACATGAAATTTAATAAAATTAATTTGTAGTAATTGTCAAAAATATTTTTCTAAATTCATTTATGAAATAAAATACAGCAGAACCACAAAATCTGAAAAATATTCTCTTCTACTAAATGTAAAATTAAATAATAAATTTCTTTTGTGAAATATTTTTTTTTAATAAATATTTATAATAAATAATGCAGAATTATTATAAAAAAATCTGAATTTCGCTCAAATATTTGTTAAAAGGGATTTGAGAATCGTTTTTAAGAGAACGTTGAGAGAAGTCTTTTTGTAAGCGGGAATTGCAAATGAAGTGCGAAGGGTCTGTGTGTATTAACATGACAAATATCTGGAGAGAGTTCAGGTAATTTGCGGCTCGAAAAGTTCCACAGAAGTTGAAGGGTGGAAAAGGGCATAAGGTTTTTAGTGCCAACCTACGTTTTAATACGAAATAAACACGTGCAAATTCATAAATTACGTTTTCTGCAACGTGCATATAAATGTCAACTCGAGGGATGAAAAGCAGCTCACATTATTTTACATCAACGCCACATCTGGATGCGATAAAGTGAGATATAAACACGGATGCAACAAGCCAGAGTCTTCGAAAACAACAACAAGAACCACTACCTCCCGATGATATCCACTTCCACTTATTACAATTAGAGCGTCGCGACGCCCAGGATATCTAATTATCCCAATTGAAATCCACACGAAAACAACAACAACAAATGCAGACATAATCATCATCATCATCATTTTGGGAATCTACGTTGATGGTTTTGCGGGATTCCTTTTTTTTGCACTTATTTTCTTCATTTACTTCTGCCTACGAAGGCTGCTCCTTCCTGCGAGAAGAGTCGTCTTTCTGCTGAGTGAGCATATTGATTTTGCGGCCCCCAATATTCGCAGCAGCACGGGGGGCAGATCGAACCACGCTCGCAGCCAAAGTAATTACGATATTTAATTTCGCTGCGCAATTTCACGAAGGACGTCCTGGAAAGTCTATTCGACAGTTTTATCTCGGTCCTTTCCCAGCCCAAACTCACTCTCTACATCCTTTCATCCCTCTCTTCCTTTCGCACATATTTGCAAACATTCAGACCTCCCACGCAATCTTCTATGAAAACATGAAAGAAAAAGAAGGCAACTTTGCAATCAAAAGATATCTTCACCTCACCAAACAGTTATAATTTGATGCAACCACAATTAATTCAAAGCGTACAATCAGTATTTTCATAAAATAAACTCAAGTTGTTTAATCAACAGTAAATCTTAATGAAAAAATGCAGAATTGAAAACGGTAACTCACAAACAAACGAAATAAGTTTCGCTAAAGAAGATTAACCCAGTTAGGGTAGAGCACAAACTACAGAGTACAAGGAACGTTCGCATTAAATTAAACCGGGGAAATTCTTTGTGCAAGATATATGCCAAATTAAATTATTATGAATTTGCGCATGGAATTAGCAAAAGCAGGAAGTAAATCCTAATTATCATCCATTTTATCTTACCCTTAATTTATATATATATACACATTTTTTTTCTATCTAGCATAGATTCAGTGGGTTTCCCGCATTGTAATTTAAGAGAGAGATGAGGTTGAATAGCAAAAAGAGATATGGCTAAGTGAGATTACGCCAAAACTGTCTGACGAATTATCCTAATGAGATTTGAAATTTAAATTAGGCCTTAAAGCATTAAGATCATTAATTTCCCGACTGTCTTTACTAATATTCCGAGGTGCGTGAGTATTTGCGGATGGATAGATCCCCAAGATTAACGCACCAAATATTAATAACTGAATTATTCACGAATCAAGGCGAAAGGTTAAAGATCGGATTAAATTCTGATTTAATTTCACATTAGGGTAAGCAGCTATATATTTGTAAAAATTAATTGTTATGAAAAAACTCTTCTCAAATAAATTAATAAAAATATGTTACAATAATATTTATGAACGTAATTAGAATATCAAATAATATTATTCGAATAAAGTTTATTGCATAATTTCTAATATTCTCCAAGTTAGATTGTATTCGAATGTAATGGGAAATTGTACTACAATGTATGAATTGGACCAAAATTGAATTATTAAATATTTGCACGGTAATAGTTTTGTGTTGTGAAAATTTAGTGAACATTATATTGCGGAGCACAATAATAATGCTACAACAAATATTGATTCGGCAGGAGCTTTCCGAAACTTTCGTTCGTTTGGGGGTTGAGGAGGAGAGTGTTTGTTTGGTCGCAAGTTTCGGCTTGAGCCGCGATTTTAATTAAATTGCATACAAAATGTTACGTGCAACTTTCGAAAATACATAAGTTGCTTTTAATTAAGTGTATTTGTATACTTCTGCCGTAACAAAATAAATATATGTGTGAAATGTAATTAGTCCAATTCGGAAAATGCAATTAAAAACGGCCAATGATTAAAACTGTTGTTATTTAAATTTAAAATTTTGCTGGACTTTTGTTAATTAGCTTATATTTATATGAATCAATCATGGTTTATTTTTTGTTTGCTCATATTTTAATTTTTCAAAATACAATTTATCAATAATAATTACTTCTTTAATAATAATTGAAAACCAATTTTAAAATAATGAGAATGAAAATCTCTGAAAAAAATGTGACTGCATTCACCCGAAATTAAAGTATTAATTGATTACATTGAACCTTTCGAGATTAAGTTGGAGCCTCGACCGAAGCACTTATAAATCAAGGAAAACAGCTTTGCTGAAGAGGTTTTTTCCCTCTCTACACCAAAGACACAGATTGCAGGAGCAAATGAATGGGTCTATGATTGAATGGACCCTCCACTGCCTAAGCTTAATTCCTGCGCCGAAATCTGGTCCGGCTATCTTTACGGCCTTCTCAGCCGATCACGGAAAATATTGCCCGTATAATTAAGTTGTTCGTCCTTTTTATTTTCCCTGTTATCCGGAACGTACGTGCTTCACTCGCGCTCACTCACTTTGTCTACAATTTTTTTTTTTGGGCGGGGAGGACGATGGGGCACATAAATAAATTCCCAAATTGCATTATTTTTCGTTTAGAATGAAATATGCTCGGATAATGCACGTCGATAAATGATTTAGCCGGAGATAACGTCGCGGCCCCCGCAATGATTTACTAACATGATTACCCGCCGCCCCCGACCCTTCACCTCCGCACACACACACACATTCACCAAAATAAAAACGAAATTGAGTGTGCAACGAATAAAAGCATTAGTTTCTAAAAAGCAATTCTTCATTTCAAAAATATATAAGCTTCATTCTTTCATTACACGTCAATTTTATATATTTATAACCACAAAAATAACATGTCAACTGCCATATATTGTGTTCCAACAGTAAATTAGGTTACATATATGCTTTAAGCATCAAGTTTTTATTAATTTAAAAAAGTCGGAAATTCATTTTTTCTCTCTCAAATCTGACAGGGCCAATTTAGGTAAATGCTTGTGATCCAAAATTACGCAACATCAAACCAATAACAGTTAATATGTTTGATTGACATTTACGTCAATGTCACTTGCAGTATTCAACCAATGTTATACTCAAAAGCATATTTGGTTCCATAGTTGATATAAGCACGAGATGCCTAATTTGGACCATCTAAAATTTAATTTAAAAGCAAATTTCAAAATTTACCATCAACTTTGTTTCTGAAATCTGACAGGCAAATGCTTGTGATTTATGTCAATGTCACTTGTAATATTGAAGTAAACTATAAAACTTAAGTTTTGAGAAATATAATTATGCAATTGCTTTTAAAATATTATTTAATGATAGTTTTAATTTACAATAAATAATGGTGTTAGTGATTGAAACTTATGTCGATGTCAGTTGCAGTAATTGTATTTTTTTGAAGAGACTACAAACTATCTTTTAAGGAAGTAACTTGCAGTTTGCTTCTTTGTTGTTGCTTCATTTTTCTGTTTGTTTTTCATGGTCCGATGGGAGGTGGAGGAAAGAAGAGAGCGATTACGAGGAAGCGAAAAATTATGTGATAAACGGTCTCTCGACTGGTGCGTATTCTGAGCGACAGATATAATAATAAGTTTTATCGCGATCGTAAAAACTTTTCATCACCATAAAAACATTTGTTTCATCAAATAAAATACGTTTTGAAATTTATGATTTTGGGCCGTTGCGCGGATGCCGCTGGTTGGAGGGTTGTTTGGAACGTTGCGTTATTGTTACAGCATCCAAAGCCGACCTAAATTATGTAAGGGGGGATGGGGGTGGATGGGACAGCGTAAATATGCTCGCAATGAAAATGAAGTGTGCATGTGGAAAAATGTCAGTCTGTCGACTCAGGGAAAGGAAAGAAGGAAGGGAGGAGGCGGCGGCGGCGGCGGCTGCTGCTGCTGAAACGGTCGACTGTTTCGCCACCCTCGACGGGGGTTGCTGCACGCGCGTTTATATTGAATACAATTTGGTATATTAACTTGCGGCCTCCGTCAACGTTGGGTCCAAGGGCGGCGGCGGCAGCGGTGGAAGCGGAGGAAGAGGCGGCGGTGGCGGCGACGCCGACGCCCAGAAGCAATTAAGCCGAGGGACGCTTGCGGTTTTATTGCATCGCACAAGATTCGACAGAAACACAATTTTCGCTACAATCCCACACATACACATATATACACATGAGAGAATTTATCAAACGGCATTAATTAACTTTCGGATCATTGATGGAAATCCAGAAAGCACAAGTCAAAAATCTTAGCAAATAATAATTTGTCGTATTATCATTGCTCTTCAGAATGTATCTCCAAAATAATATACAACAATTTACTTCAACCGTGAACTATAAAAAAATACGTTGGGTTAAAAAATACTAAATTTTTAATTTAAGTACTAATATATTTAGTATTTTGTTGAAATATACCTGGCACATTTTTTTTGTATATTAATATTTATTACAATACAAAAATAAAATAAATATTTAATGATTGTTATTCACAGTTATTTTACAAAAAAAATGAAATTCTAAAACCAAAGTTTTATACTTTAAAATTTGATAATATTTTATTTTAAAAATTTAAATTAAGAAAATTCATTGAGTTAAAACAAATCTAAATTAATTTAGATTTTCTTCAAATTTTTCAAACGTATTATATTCTTAATGTTTAACTAATAAAAAATAATATTTTTTTTTTAATTAATTCAATTATAATAGGAAAAAGAAGATGTATGAATTTTACGAACATATTGACTTTACCAGTTATGATCATTGATTATCAAAGTTGTATGTATAATTGCAGAACCATAAAGTGTTTATCGTTAATTGGATTAGATTCGGGCTTTTCATTGCGGTCACAACATAAATCTCGGTAGGGAGGAAGAGTTGTAGGTTTGTGTGCGCGTTTAATATTTCGCGCCACGGAGCGTCCATTAAATTGAATTTTCAATTTCGCAACACGACACAAAAAAAAGAAAAAGGAAAACCATCCCCTCCGGATCCAAAAACAGTAGCAGCATCAGAGCGAGAAAAACAAAATAGAGATGAAAGAAAAAAAGAAAACACGGCAGCGCCACCCAAAAATTAAACAAAAATAACACGAACGCTTGTTAGGTTGAAGGGGATGGGGGTTGTTGGTTAGAGAGGGACAGCGTTTAATCCAGGCGTCTGCGAAACTGACACGATAATTCCCGTACCCCATATATACTTTTCATTATTATTTTTGCGTCCATAAACAAACACTCGCCTCCCTCACATTACGCGTTTTTTTTTGTTGTTGTTGTCGCTACTTTTGTATTATTTCCGCCCTGCGTTTGGGGGGATGCGCTCATTCTGTATTCCGTTGGAAAATTAAAATATTAAAACGATTAAAAGGGGGACGTCGATGCGAAAAAATTTAGGATTTATTAGGGGGTCGAGGGTTGGTTCATTTGGCCTGGATTCGCAATCGATTCGCGACTAATTAACCGGTGAGTTATAATCCGTGCCCTACCCCCAAATGGCACGCTCCATTTGTATAGAATAATATTTGGATTGGCAATTTTTGCGAATTAGCAGGCATAAACAGCCCGGAAAAAATAAAATTGAAAGAGATAGAGGAAAAGAGAGGGGGAGAAATTGGAAAGCGGAAAAAATAAATAAAGTCCCAACCCCACGTGACATTTGTATAATGCGATCGTTTTGTTTGTTCTTTTTTTCCTATACTGATGTTTTTATATTTACTCACCCTCAAAAACTAATTTATTATCCTGTTGCCATGATGATGACCCTTGATTACCAGTTCTGAAACAATTTAAAGGTAAATATTAATACATAAAAATACACTAATAAATACTTTATAATTATTTAATATATTGTATTTATGTAAGTCTTAGAATAAGTTAAAAATGCAATAAAATTAGTGTAGCAAAAAAAAAGAGAACTGGTGATAGTATTAACAAGTTTCTGTTGTACATAGAAATTAGTTTGGAGCAAGTACGTTTAATTATATAATTATGCTGAAATCTCATTAAGGCCGGTGACAATTTGTTAGGCGATATTAAAGAAGTTTTAATTATAATGATGATAATTAGGAGCCAGCCCGGTGTGTGTATAAGTCTGTAAGAGTGTATGTGTACATGTGCTCTTCTTTTCTTAGCGAGAGAATATTACCAAAGTTGGCCGGGAAAGTTGCAGAGGAAATTTTCCGATTGCCGTCGTTTAGTTTCAGGCGGTGCGGTTACATTAAAGTAAACGTTAATGAAACAAACGGAAAAAAAAATCACACCATTTTTCGGTGAAACCAAAAAAATAAATCAATATTCTAGTAACAATTGTGAATTTATTATGTAAAAAAATATATTATTGTTGAAAGCAAGAAACAAAGATTATTAATATATTTTTTATTGATAAACAACATCGTTGAACGATATGCAATTATGGTAACAACATGGTATTAAATATGTTAGTGGTTACCAAGGTGATGTTGCATAATAAGATGTATATGTCAATTTGAGGTAAAAATTAATGAATAAATCAATAAAATATTGCTGACCATAAAGTCGCGGTGCAGCATATCCTTACTTGTTAATTCTATACATTTCGTCGAAGTTTATGTCCCGCGGATGATGACAAATGGTCGATGGGAAAAGGTGCTCAATGGTGGCCTCCGGATGTTTAAGAGTGCCGACCACCGCCGCCACCACCACCACGGATCAGATATATGGCTTCTCATATAGACCATGTATGTATAGATCGTAGGTATACACTATATAACCGGTGGAAGATTGATGTGACAATTAGGAAGGGCCTCGATTGACTCGTGGCTTGATTGACGATCCTGGAACTGCCGTCGCTGGACCACTCCGGGGTCAACAAGATCGCGCCATTCAAAGGGAGTCAGAAAGAGAGCGACATATTATATGGATGAAGTGAGTCAGAAAGAGAGCGAGAGAAATAAGTGACTAATCGACAGCGCAATTTGCCGGAAACAAAATCCGAACGACCCCCAACCGCCGCCACCGCCTTCTCAACGGGGGAGAAGAAAATAGAAGTATAGAAGCAAGCAGTCCCTGTTTTTGGATATGCGGACAAAGGATGAAGATGATCGAGAAGAAAAAAAAAGGGAAATACGGCGAATCGGAAGGAAAAAAAAACAAAGAAAGAAAGTGAGTAGGGGGCGACATAATAGGACCCGGTCTTCTTTCAAGCATTAAATCAACTTAATCTCGAGGCCTCGCGCTTCTGCAGCCAATTATAAACGTAATTGATGCCGTTCAATCCGATTAAAACGCAGATGGATCTCCGAATACTACTACTTCCGATAATAAGCCAATAACTAAGATCCGGCTTATATTCGCCGAGCGCATCTCTATAATTTCTCCGGAATAATCTTGTTGTTGTTATAACAAAACACACATTGCGACGTACAAATAACCAATTTCCTCTGTTTGCAGATTTATTTTTTTTTTGCGTTGAGTAATGGTATTGGATTCGATCCAATATATGTACTACCTGCAGATTCGACTGCATAATGTATAAGTTATTGATATTGGAAGTTTAAGATTGAGGTACGCTAATATGGGGGAAGATACGCGATTTATTCGCCAGACTGCAAAGAATCCGCCGACGTAATCGTATTCGTGTGGAGGGAGATGGGGGCGGGGGTCGCGTTTATTCAGCTGGGTACCGTACGTCAAAGGGCGAAAACACACGTAAATTGTATGGAAATTATCAATTTGCGAACGCATTCTCTGCCATCTTCTTATATTACTCGAGCTACTCTGAAATTTATTCAGATTCCATATTTAACGATTTTTTAGTTGGGCTAAAATTGAGCATACATACTTTGCGAAATAGGAGACTTGAATCTCAAACAGGAGTACCAACTGTTATTATATAATTCGATTTTTAATTTCTTTAAGTAAATTATAAAAATTAAATAATAATTTACAATAAAAAAATCGTTAGTTTTGTATCACAATTATAGTAAATATTTTTTTTGTTAGAATTTAAAATTTAAAAGTAATTTAAATTATTTTTCAAAATCATCAAAATATTTAATAGTAAAAAATAAACTTGAAAGCAGGAAGATTTAAAAGTTTCGTTTATGGACGTATATCAGATACATGTTTTCGTTGAACGTAATCTAAGGTCGCTCGAACTAACAACGCACAGTTTATATTTATGTAGTAATTCCAACGAGGAAGTCTGGAAGTGTAAAAAGCCGGAAAGGAAGTGGAAGGAAGAGCCAGAGTAAAAACCATTAGACGAAACAATCTCGGGGATGAGTTCAGACCGTTCTCCCGTTTGACCGAACAAGGAAATTGAACATTTTTACGAGTGCGGAGCTCGCATAAAATCTCACGATAATTAATTAAAATAATACATGGAGGAAATTTACTTTACAACCATTTCACTGATTTTTCACTCAAAATAAGAAAATACTATTAATAAAAAATAAATTAAGTTTTTAACCGTTTTTAATTCGAACGTTTATTAATCATCAACTGTTGAACGCAATTTTTCCGCCACTTCGTCTCCGTTAATCCGCTCTCTCTCTCTTTTCCGGACTTAATTACTTCTTCCGGATTTATATCCGCGTTTCATTTTTTCCCCTCCACGCCGGAACTAACCTTTTCTGATTCGCTTCCGCATCGCGAGACTTCCGAGTGTAATTATATTAAAAAGTAAATACCCGAAATACTCATCTTCCTTTCCTTCTCAAATCCGAACTCCATTAACTTTGCATGAACGTCGATCGATGTTTTATTAATCTTCCTCACCCTCATTAAAACTCGTCTTCAGTTTCAACGAATCTCAACATTTTAAGGAAACATTTTTGAATTCGTTTTTTTTTAAATAAAAATAATTCTTAAAAAAAGGCGATAGACGTCAATTTACAATATATTGAAATTTAAAAAAAAAAGTTTTGTTAAAAATATAAATATATAAAATTATTTGGAAGTGAGACGAAGAAATAAAATATAGTTTTTGGTTATCACGTTACTATTTTAATAGTTTGAATATACGAAATAATTATATTTGATTTATTACTGATTAAAGAACAAAATTGTAATTACGTGGCGATTGTCCAAAAATTGTGGACGTGTATGTTGTGGGTCATGCGTTTCCCGAAATTTCGTCACGCGCGCCGTGAAATTTGATTTGATTATTATGTGGTTATTAGCCGACGCTGGTCAGATTTACATAACTCATTTTACGTTCCCCGCATGCACACGCAATACGTTCGTGGGAGGACGCGCGTATAATGAATGAATGAATAAGGGTGGAAATATATTGGGGGCAGGGAGAACGAGCGAAAGAGACGATGACAAACATAAAAATGGGGGAATCCCCCCCTGATGTGCAAATGAAATGTTCAATTCGCATTAAAACAAAACAAAGCGATGGTAATTCCTCGCCCAGGAATGTAATGCAATTCTGAATAATATTCCATTAAAATCCGCTGTGTAAATATACACTCACTCACTCATTTATTTATTTACCCTCATGCGTCCTTTTATATATTCTTTTTTTTATCCTCATCGTCGCTCTATTATTTAGTTGTGTCCTTTTCAATTCCTCGTTACATGAATATTAATGTCGTGCTATGCTTTAGGGTTGGTAATGCTCAGATGAGCCAATTGGTTACGTCAAATGTCAATTAATTTTCCTTCATTAATTACAAATTCAAGAAAATTCTGTAATAATATCATGCACGTATCAATTGATTAATTTATTTAGTATTTCAGTTTGTATGGGAATTGTCAAATGTCAAAATAGAATGTCAATTATTTTTGGTTCATTATTTTGATTATAGATGACGCTAATCTAATTTACAAGAGCATTACGTTAAATAAAAAAAAACTAATTAAAAAGTTGAATGCTAAATCTAAAACTATTGTGATGGTAATTAGAAGTCATTTGTTGGGAGAAGTAGGATAGTAATAATGAAGGAAATAGGTTAATTATGGTAATTAATGATAGTGAAAGGTTAATACATGTAATAAAGACAGGTTGTGTATTATTTATTTAAATTAATCGCGATAATCTGCATTAATTTTGCTGTAACTGAATACATCGTGAAAATGTAGACAAATGTAAAATTTCATGAAAATCTATGTGAACCGTTTAACATGACCGAACCTGATCTGCTGGATGTGAGATCGATGGTGGAGGACGTTGTTCAGCTGCGAGCGTGAATTTGCGTTTAATTACAATTTATTAATTGACTGTTCGATCGCGTTTCCAATCGATGCTCCATTAATTAATTAGCGGAGTAGGCGCAGACGGACGGATTAAAACAATTGGGGTGGATGATGGCCAGAGGGGTGGAGTGAAGGGTTTTACAAAAAAATGATGCGCACATCCAGATTCCTATTTCGCCAACAACGAAGAGTTTCCGAAACAATTTCAACAATTTGTTGTCTATGTGTGTGTCTAAGCTTTGCACACATACATTCAGATTCGAATTTATTCGACTCCCCGAGGCTCGATTCCATTTAACTTTATTCCGGTACAAATGCCCTTATTAACTGAAACTCTGCTTAATTGCAAATCCCCTTTGTACGGAGCATTCCGTGACCATCGTTACAACAGTCTAAGTTTCTGCATGGTAACTATGTTTCTGTGAAAGCTTATTATCGAATCAAATCTAGCTCAATATTTGATGATCATTAAATTCTACAATTATGAAGTTACAATAAACATAAAAAATAATAATTAATATTTATTAATTTCCAAATTTTTCTCTAAAAAATATCAATAATTTATAACTTAAGTAACATAACAAATTCAAAATAAAATCAATGAATTCATGAAATTTTTTTTTTTAAATTAATTAATAATATTAATATAATAAAATTATTATTTAGTTTAATTTTATATACGGAATTTATGATAATTATTTACTTTTCCCGGCGCATTTGCAATTGCGACATAAATTTAAATTTATTAATTACTGCCATTCGTTCAGACAAATCCGATTAATTGCAACGCATTTATAAATAAATGTAAATTGTTATGTCTATCAACGAAGCGATTTGTATAATTATAATTAGCGATACTTAATTATTTGCTAATATTATTGATATTAAACATAAATATGTTAAATTTAAATTGTATTTACATAATAATAATTTTATTATTTAAATATGAATATAAATCAAATAAAATTTGGTTGATTGAAATATTTTTGTTAGTCTCTGAATTTTCTTTTGATATACGATGTAAAGTTATGGAAATAAATAAATGTGCGTTTGATGTGAGCGTTTTGTAAAATCGCGAAAGCACTTGAGGATCGGAACGATCAATCTCGTCGGAATTGTCTTTTCATATGCAGATACGGATTTAAAGTGTGTTTCATCAAGTTGTCGTGGGAATGTACGTACATGAAAATTGATGGTAATAATTGAATGTGTGTTCTGGCGTACGTACATAAATCAGGGATGGTAATTTAAGGGTTGCGTGAGAGACGATGATGGCTCCTTCCAGGCAAAGAATCCTGCGGAGGTGATTTGTAGATGTCGCTGTCAGGGGATGAGCATTAGCGCTGTTTATGTGAACGCGAAGGCTCTTTGCATGCGCCGCATTCATATCTGGATGCATGGGAGCCGAGTGGAAAAAGTATTTGTCAGTTGCTGAGCGGATCACTTACTCGGAAAGTGGGATGGATCAGAGCGTCAAGTAAATTTTTGAATCATAAATCACGACGGACGAAAGAGGAGTTGGGAAAAAAATGTTATGCGAAGTAGATGGGATCGAGAAATAATAATAACTGAGGAAATAATGATAGGAATGGGTGTACAAAGCGAAGAAAAGATGTGTATAAAATATTCGGTACGAGTGAAGGAATAACTTGGACTCTTTGTCGTGTGATCTTTTCCACGGTCGCTCTTCATCTCCGTCTGCTGTCCTTCTTTGCTTCCTTTGCAATCCGCACGGTAAAAATGTAAAGGAAGGAGGAGGAGCGAGACGACGACGACGGCGGCACAGGAAAATATTATATCATGGAGAAAATTCAATTGCGTCCTTCGTCCTCCGCACCCACTCCTCCCTTTTCCGTGCACATGGAAACACACCTTAACATTATTTTCAAATAAATAGAGGCACGTTTCCGTAACGACCTACAAAGGCATCAGAGTTTCCAATTTTCTTATTCCGAAATACATAAACATGTTTGTATTAAATGCGAGCAAAGGATCGACCCATTCTCTAACACTGAGCATTTGCAAATACATTAGAAACATATATTATGATACAAAAGAAAATTGTCTTTTTTATCAATAGAAATTATCTATACTTTTCTATAAAAACATCAGTTCTTGACGAAATCGTTAAAGTTAACTTTTAGTTTGTAAATGTAAGTTTTTAAATAAAGTTAAATAATCGTTAATATTTTATTCAGCTTAAAAGTTCTAAATTCTTTGTATAAGAAAAACATGATACAATTTACTATTCGATTTACTTTAAACCTTTCTTTAACTGAGAATTAATGTAAATCTTGGTGTATTTCATTAGAAACTGAAAAAAAATTCTTTTACATGGTAAGTAATGATTCTGCCCTAATGGAGAATCGATGAACATTAATTATTTTCCTTTCCGTAGATTCGAAATTAGGGCCGTGCAAGCTATAACAAAGGATCGCGTATATTAATACGTCGAAAGTTCGGGCGAAAATTGTCACCGCTTGAAAAGAAAAACATGTGGGCTATCTCAAATAAATCATTCCTTACGCAAAATCTGGGTCGGGTGAAAAATTCGCATTACGTATATATTTTTTTTATTTCCTCGGGACGTTAATAACATCTTCCTTTTATATATTTTTTTTCTCGTACGGTTGGAGGGCATTTCGTGTTTTCGGCAATCTCAGCGTTTCGCACCCTCCTTCGCGCACCATACGTACGAATATTCACGTGGCTTTCGCTTTAAAACTTCCTCTCACCTTTAATGCCAGCCTCGTCCTGCATGAACATTAGCATTATATTCCTTGCACCTCTTTTCCCGACGCTTCGTGATCGGCTTACCAAAAACAGGCTATGCAGGTTATATTTCTACATCCTACTTCTTACATACAGTTTTGCAGAATCCCGAATTCATCACGATACTTGAACTACTGACATCAATCATAACGAATTGATGTGTTTCCAATCTTAATTTAACTGTTATCAACATAATAAAATGAATTGTCACATTTATCAAAGTGAAATATGCACATTTTTTTAAATAATATTTTCAGATTTTTCAGTAAATACCCAATAAATTTGAAAACTTTAACTCAATTATTAAAAACATA
Organism: Nicrophorus investigator; assembly: GCA_963457615.1. Classification (NCBI taxonomy): domain Eukaryota; kingdom Metazoa; phylum Arthropoda; class Insecta; order Coleoptera; family Silphidae; genus Nicrophorus; species Nicrophorus investigator. The sequence goes on from OY735142.1 coordinate 3,458,089, forward strand.
ACATTGTTTCTTTTAGTTGTTGAAAAGTTAAAAAAGTTAAATTAGTATTGAATGATAACCAGGATTATTTAATATACAAGAAACTATTCTTCCAAAACCTGAGATTCTTTCAACATATTATTTTTTTTGTATTATTTTGGTTGAGTAGTGCTGATTAATTCTGAAGAGCAATTCTATTTGGCTGTTATGACTTTGGGGTCTTCGCAGAAGGAAGTGGAGTGGAGAAGGTTTTGCGCGATCGCGTAATGAAACCGAAGCCTCTGGGCTTGTATCTCGTCGGCATCATTTGAACTGAGCACAATAAATCGCGAGTGGAGTAATCTGGCAGATTAGGCGTAATATAAGTCGTATTAATTCCGGCCCGGATCCCGTTCCCTATTCTTCCCTCGTCGCACCTACAGGCGACCGGAATTTCCATTATTTCATTTCGCATTTTCCCTATCCTCATTCCTTCCAACGTTTTTCCTATTTTCTTTCTCTCCCTCCTCAAAACCCAACTACAATTAGTTTTGCGTCGAGCACTTTGCACAAAAGCGTAGCCTTCCGCTTTAAATTGAAAACGTTCAATTTGCGATTACACTTTATGCATACCTCCTTAATTTATATATAAAAAAAAAGTAAGACAAAAAAATACTTTGTAAGCCATAAACGCGGCAACTTTAGTTTCTTTAAAAATATTTATACTATTTTTGGTGATATTATTATACAATTCATTTAAAAAAAAAACGTGGAAATTAATGTAATAAATAATATTTAAAGTAATTGTATGAATGAATTGTAGTTAGAAATATATTTTTAAAGCATAAAAAGTATTGAAAAGAATTCATTGAAATTGACGATAAAATAATGATAAAAATTTTGTTGTAATTAAGATTTTTTAAGACATAACATGTTTTATATATTCAATTTATTGTAATTAAAATAATGAGAACCCTGCGGGTCCATCAAATATCATATACATTATAATTAATATTACTTACTCTTATTATGTAATTGAATTGGTAATGTATTTATTTTTTGTTTGGAAAATATTAAATTAAAATCGTTCGAAAAGAAATGCCATGAGCAATTAAGTTATGTAATTTAATTTTGCCGGTGATTCGTGAAAGAAAAGGGGGGAAAATCGTATCGAAAGTAAAAACCGGTTTATTGGTCGATGGAAAAAAATGAGAGAAATTAAAGGGGGATTTCCTGAGAAGGAATGAAGTGGATTGTATCACTCAATTATATTACCAATAATTGATATAGATATAGAAGAAGTGATGAGCCATAATGTTCTTTCTATTTTTCTTTCCTGCTTCGTCTCGCCTTGTAGTCGATCCTCATTTCTTCGTCCGTTTCGCGCAAACATTCAATTCGGTATAATAAACTGTTTGTTATAGTCTATATTTGGAGATTGCGCCATTTATCAGTGTTTTATGAGGCGAATGAAAGCGTAAAATTCTCTCCCTTAAGAACACGACGTTCTTTCCATTCCTTTGCTTCTCCTTCTTAATATTTTTTTCATTCATTCTTTTTCTCTTTCTCTCTCTCTCTGTATATATATTTATTTCTATGCGAGTTTCTGTGTGTAAAGTAATTCGTATGATTTGTCATAAAGTGGAGAGCTTCTGGTCGAATCGTAGCTCACCAATTCGACGGGCCGTGAAATTAAGTGCGGCCCAAAACTGCCTCCAACACGGACCGAAACCCTGCGGGGGATGAAAACTCTGATTCTGCCTCATCCCTTCCATATACATACATGTACAACACATACGTGTGTCTATATATATATATATAAACATTCAACTCGTTCATTTTTTTCCTCCGAAAAACAGGGACACTTTTGTCGGGGATAGGAAGACAAGACACACAGGAAACGAGCTGATACGAAGGAACAAAGTACTCGGAAGAAAAATGTGCGCTTAAAGTTAAGGGCGTAACGCGATTATTTACGGTCGGCAGGGCATATTCCATTGACATACATATACGTTCCAAATCATATCATCTCTCACCCTCCAAAAACACACACCGACAAATAAAAGACATGCAACATGTATCTCAGTAAATAAACGTGAATACAGAATAAAAATCCAATAAAATTCCTAAATTTCTGCAATTATTCACCACTTAACTTATTGCCTTTATCTGCATTAATTTATGCAAAAAAATAATAATTTTATCAATAACAAATAAAAAAATAGATAATTTATAAAAATAATTAAATTGTAGTAGAAATAACTTTTTTCCATAAAAAGTAAATTTTACTTCATAAATTACTTAGTTTCAAGCCATAAATTAAAACACAATATTTTCATATAATAATTACATGTGATGATAGAATTAATTAACTTTTAAACTAAGTAAAACTTTTTTAACAAAATATGTTTTTTAATAAAAATATAGTAAATACTCTTTTTTATACATAAAAATATCAAGTTTAACATTTTAGAAGAGAAAAAATAATAAAATGGTCAAAGTGAATGCGTATAATTGAATAAACAATGTTAATTTTAATTATCTAAAATACTATTTCAACTAAAAATTTGTATTTGGTTTATGCAAATTAAATTTTTAACTGGAAATAAATACAATATTATTAAAATTTATATATTTTTGATGGAAGTTTTTAAAGTTGATGTAAACATTGCAAATCCGCATATTTTTGAATTATTGTGTTTCCGGAGAGCAGCAGGAAACGTCTGCAGAATACATAAAAAATTGGCATTGTATGCACGTACTTTCTCCTTCTCTCTGCATCTTCAATTCAATGCCATACAGTCTTCCTTTTCTATCGCATTCTTATTTATTTGTTTTGCTGAAAACTGCGCACGGAATCAAATGAGTTTTTATTTATTCCGGTCGCAGATGAGACTGCAGTAATCAGTTGTCCTCTCGCCGTTTTTCCCAAGGAGCACGACCGAAAAGAAACATAGAAAAAATACACGTTGCGAAACAAATCAGACCCTCTCCAAGTGATGCAGACGAAATCCAATAAATCCGTGGACGACTTTAACTGAGAAAATACAGAGAAACGCGCAAAAAATACAGAGAAATAACAACAGGTTACTTGGTTTGTTACGACCGCTTTCCTTTTATATTTAACTTTCACAAAAAACTAATATTGTCAATTATTTATTTTTTGTATTAAATACCCGGCGCATCCACAATAATATGATTCATAAAATATTATGATACAATTATTTATGTATTTATGCTACTGAAATATCTTATTTTTTCATAAACATTACAAATAAATTTGTTAATTAAATTTGTGTTAATTAATTAAATTATTGCAAATAGTGGATAAGAACAGGCACTTCCGGAATTGGATTACGCTCGGCGATTTTCACACATTGGCAAACGCGTAATGCAATTTAGTTGTAACAAAATGCGTTCGCGTCGTGTAGCAGCGCATAATTCAGAGGGAAAACGGTCGGACGCGTTAATTAATTGTAACGTTTTCGCTTTTCATAGTAATAATAATTGAGGACGGCGAACGGCAATTCCATTTCCGAAATGCTCGATTTACAACCGATGGTCGATGGCATAAATTCAATCAAGATTGTTTATGTGATACAATTATCCTCGCAGCACCATCAAAACTAATCCAAACCAACTTAGCATAAATCAAGTTATAAAATTATACGATATTCTCAAAAAAAAAAAAAAAAATGTAAAAACGTTAATCTCTGTGAACTCCATTTTCTGTTCCAGTTCGTTATCCATTTTTTCATTCTGCAGTTTGAATTTATTTCAGGCCGACCTATTTCTTTCTCTTCTACATTTTTTTTTTCGTGAGTACGTCGAGCAAAATTAGGCAAGTTGCGGGTGGAAAAGAGAGCAAAACTTAATGATCATATATGGAACATTAAGTGCAGCCAAAGGCCAATTTGTAATGTTTAAGAGGGCCATTAAAAGGTCGATAAAAAGCTGCGCAGAGAGAGCCACACACAACATGCATACATACTGCCGCCGTCGCTGCCGATGGAGGATTTCTGGGGAGCGAGAGAGAAGAGACCATCCCCCAGTCACGGTCTTCCGCCAAATAGAAGGGGAATTCTCGTAGCCTTCGCTAACGACCCATATGAATAATAAACTTTATAGTCTATATATTAATAGCCTAAAGTGCCGGAAAAATGTGTACAGAGAGCGTTTGTGGAATCTCCATTATTTCGATTTTTTCTTTCTTGAACTACATCGTTATTAAAACTAATATTTTCGTTGATAAAACTAGATTTTATATTTCTAGTTTTATTTTGTTACATTATTTTAATCATTACAAACGTATAGTGCAATATAACATATGTGAAAAATTAAAAAAAATAAGAAATAGATAAATAAATTTGTGATTCCAATGTGCCGTAATTATTGGTTTTAACGTCGGATTACGTTGTAAAATATTTCTATTTTATATGAACTGTAAACGCGTGAAGCGTTTAAAATGGATTACGGCCTGCCACCGGGGAAAAGGAATGGGCGAAGCGAGTGGAGAGAGAGAGAGAGAGAGTGTGTTTGTGTGTATACGAAAAGGGCGAGCGCGGAAAATCCACCCTCGACCCGGCGCCTCCACCAAATCCATTCCCGTCATTGATGCCCGACGGCGATTAAACCAATCCAAATTTCAATACAAACACATCAACTTCCTCTTGATAACATCCATTACATCATCTACACGATTTTATCCCATTAATATACTCTAACTGTTGATTTTTGTTACTTTGTTGTTTTTTTTTTCGTGCATTTCAATGCATAAATAACTGTGAATTGTAAAGTGTTTTGGGAACCGAAAGTTGGGTCGTTTATAAAACCAAATGGTAAGTTTAAACTGAATTTAAAAACAATATCCACGAGGCGGAGCGGGTTGTAGCAGCTACCACCGGCGTCTCGTCCGAATGAGACGACGACGACGACGATGAGAAGAGAAAGGTTGGCACTCGTTGGAAGTTACCTCCCTCCGTATTTCCTATGCCGTGCATCAAACATAATAAAGTTTTCAAGTGGCCACCATCGAAATGCTCTGCCTGGAAGCGATCCCAACTTCCCCAAACTATATCAAGCCCGCCCCCCCCCCTCATCCTCCTTGTATTTCGAACAGCCGGTGCGATCCTCCCGTCCTCTCTTCCTTTACGTTCCGTTTCCGTTCCTTTCCTACGCTGGAGGCGCGGCAAAAACGAAGGGCACGAAAAAATATATGCCAAAAGAAACTTCTTCGCATGAACTAGAAAAGATAGATAGAGAAAAAAAGGGAGAGGACACAACGAAGGAATAAAGTGGAGGAGGAAAACCGTAGAAGGGACGATATATTGAATCGAGGAAATTGCAGGAAATTCGCTTTTATTGAGGACTCTTCAATATTATTCACTGCCACCTACTTCAATTTAGGCGGACGACGAATGAATGAAGGGATGGCGCAAAAAAAAATTGTATTATCAAATTCCGAACATGCGATTTCATTATAGGAAAAAGAGAAACAGGTTTCTAATATTGTAAAAAAAAATCAGTTCCAAAAGAAACCTTTTTGTAACAAATTTTCCTTCAATCACGTCTTCAAAATATATTTTCCTAAAAATCATTTTCATTATATTTTCTAATAAAGTCAAATAATTCTATCAAAAACTAGAAAATTGTAAATATTATGTTTTACAAAAAATAAACATTTTTATAATGAAAGGAGGAAACTTGATGAGAGGTAATAAATGTAGTAAATGTAATGTACAAAAATAAAATAAAATTTGTGAATTTATGGGCCGAAATGAAATTGATAAATTCAACTGGAGTTTGTCTAGACTAATGCAGGCCCTCGGTGTGCGCTCATTAAATTAAGACACGGCATGTCTGCGTCTATGTATAACGGTGTATACACATAAACGTGTTAATTAAAAGTGTGCATTTATAATTGTGCAGTGGCTCTTCGGGGGTGGCGGCCGCCACCGGAGGCGGTTTGAGGAACGTCGGTCGGAACAGTAAACTATCCGGGAGGGGTTGTAACACCATCTACCCCAACCACCCTTCTTTCGTTCTCAGGAGAACATAATTAACTCTGGCGTTTCGCAGCGGCATAAAAATTCGCGCTCGCAATTATTTATTTCGCACGTGCAAAGCACCTATCGCACGGCGTGAATTTATTATGGCCGCTCAGTGGCGGATATTAAATTTTATTCCTGAAATATTCATTTATAACAAGTGCGAGTGCTGAAGAAAATGCAACCGGGGCTGAAAAAAACTATATACATGCACGCTGCAAACGGCTTCAACGTAAAAGTGTACTGGATTTTATTTATTACAAAAGAAAACAAACAAAAAAAATCATAACTATAAAACACTGTTACCCAATTCCCGAGTTATTGGATTATCTTCTCGTAAAAAAAGCAGTTTCAAAATATTATTTTATTAACTTAAGAGTTATATACTATTTAAATAATAATTGAAAATTTACAAAAAAAAAACAATCATTTTATTTAAAATTGAATTTTATAATTATTTAAATAAATATATTATTTCCTAATTTGCTAAGTTTGGTCAAAATTGATTGAATTCAATTAATTAATGTAAATTTAATAAATAATCTACCAAATTAATTGAAAATAATTTTTTAACTATTTATTTTTAAAATTTTAAATCTAGTTTTTATATATTTTCAAGTAATAATAAATAAATGTAGTTTTTTTTTTTAATATTCAATTTTCTTTTTCAAATTCGTAAACCGAATTGATTATCTTCATACATTATTAACTAAAATCTGGATGGAAGATGGAAGAAGTAATTTGCAGGTGATATACGAGATGCTTAGTCTTAATCATAAAATGTGAAGTAACCGATGTAATGGAGCTCTCACGCGGCGAACCTCGTGGACATGGTGGGGCGGCACGTGACTCGGACCGAAATAATAGACGTATTGAATAATATGCAAGACGGGCGTATATTGCCTTACGTAATTGCGAGTTTGCCGACGCAGGGACCGTTAATTAATTAGAGCCGAGCACGTTTTGTGCGGATTCGCATAGAATTCTCGCCTCGCAAAACGATTTTGCAAAATTAATTGTTACGTAACGAAATCGTAATATATATATATATATATATTTAATTGGGACGTTGTTTTGTCATGTCTAGCAAATATACATTTGTTATTTCTTTATTATTATTTTTTCCTAAATTTATTTGATAACGCAAAAATTCGATTAAACGTCGCTCGTGATTTACGGTATGCCGTTTTAAATATGTGCGCGCTCGCCTCGTTCATATCATTAATTATACGTCGGGCGAGAATTATTACGAAATTCGGTTTTCACAAATATATAAATATATATATGTATAAAAAAAAATTAAACTGAAAATCGATTGATTATTTTTTTTAAATATTTGGTGGATGCGCTGGGCACGATTAAAAAGTATCGAACCGCAGTGTTACATTTTTTTTTTGTTGATGGAAACCAGGGTTTTTTGGTTTTTGATTTAGTGCTGCCCCATGTAAACTAATAATTCCATTTAAATAATATTTATTGCGGTCCATTTGTAACGGCTTGATTAAATCTCGGGATTTAATATTCCTGTTAAACTTTGGCATACATCATGATCCGCTTTACTCCAATAGATGACCGACGATAGTGAACCGTGAATGATGCTGCAGCAATTTACTATACATCACACCAAAAACCTAATCAACCTACTGTTTTTATCCCGTGAAAATTAACAATTCATTTAAAACGCCATCTAGCGTAAAATATCTAAAGTTAATTCATTAATTTCGATAGTGAAGCAAAAACATCGAAAAAAAGGAACATCCGTGTTATGCGTATTTTTATATTTTGTTCATTTCCTCTACTGTATTTCTATCCTCGTCGTAGATGGTATCAAGTTTTCGGGAGAAGGCCGGAAGTTCTCGCAGCGGCACGGAGGGAGGAGACGCATTAAAATTAATAATACTTTCTGATTAGTTTAAAAGTTTAATGAGGGAAATCCGGTTCTGTTTCTGCCTCTATCCCAAATTCCGGTTGCGCCCCCTGACGGCGCATGCATAGATTTCTCAACTTTCGCCCTCCTCCTTTAAGACAACCCACCATATCCTGACATCCACTACTTAGGTTAAAGGAACACTTAGTATGCGAGATTTCAACTCGAGCTCGTAACTCCTAACCAAATGAATCGCTAACTCTGTCTGTCCCGCAAGCGAACCACCTCTTTAAGACTCGATGCCACCGAAGATTTACTTCCAGCTTCTTATTTTCCACCCTCAATCTCTACTTTTTTTTGTCTCTTAATTAAAACTCGAGAATTTTATCTTTCAAATTAGCTAACCGAGTTAGTTAATTAATTATGTAATGCAAATAATAAATTAGTTATTGTTATTTGGTTTTAACTAGGGGATAATTGTGTAAATAATTTGCGAACGGTCGAGAATGGGTTAGGTTGTTGGTATGTCGTATATATGGATGGGTGTTGTCGGTTTGGCGAAGTGCGGAAGGTCCTGAATAAACGCGTTCGCAATATACAAACACATTTGTCCTCATTAATGATGTCCTGAGCTGTCGATTTAATTGCTACTGATGTATGTTTAAACACGGCGTCGGATGCGTGCGTGTGTGTCCTCCAATGTACATAGCATATATCCTCCGGGTAACGTTGAAAATTTACAGTCCACCCGTAAATCACGACTCAGTCAATCACCGCTGCATGTATGCTATATGCTACTGTACTACTCGACTAATGCAAAACTAAACCAGGTACAGCCTCCGATAATGCATTATCTATTTACAAAACTGATTGCTCTAACCGTTATCTATGGCACCTGCACTTCGCGACCGCGGCTTTTATCCAGATACAAACTACCACCAGCGCAGATACCAACACGTCCGGACGTGAAATTAATTCCGATCTCTCGGATTTTCGCGCTCACAAATTTATATCTACTCCCTGATTTACGATATTACAATTTTACTACAAACACAAAACAACAACAAAAACATTTCCCAATCTTAAGCTGCATCCACACTTTACCGGATAAAATACACAAAATTCAGGAGTACCTATCATCAGTAAATTTATTTTTCCTAAACTTAAGCTGCATTCTCTGATAAAATTCATAAAGAAAATTCAAGTAGTAATTATTATAAATCAGAGCTTAAAATAACAATCATATAATTTTAGGCCACTTCCACGCTATATCTGATATGAGACAATCTATACTCATAAGCTACATATGACGTAAAACACAATAAACAGGAATACCAAGTGCTCATACATTATGTAATTTTATAAAAACTAACTTCAACACTAGACGACAGTTATAAAATATTGTGTTTCAAACTTTGGTTGGTAAAATCAACTTAAATTTTAAATTAATAATCGATATAATTAAAATGAAAAAATAAACATCAATATACAATAATGGAATTAAATCTGTATGCAATTATTAGTGCATATAACGAATATAATAAATTAATTTACTAATTAAAGGCACAAACAATATAATATTCGAATGTAAAATGCTTTTCAGTTTTCATAAATTAATATTTATAAATAATGTCACAAATTTTGAAACAAATATTTAATTATTTTTTTATAATTATTACCCATCAATTTAATTAACGCAAATCATTAATAATATTAATAAACACTTCTTTCTTAATCATCCATTATAATTCATTTCATTAATTGTGAATTAAAAATTTTACTTATTATTTCATTACAAATAAATAATAAATTCTTTCCATTTAAGAATCATTATGTATTCTCCATTTAATTAATATTGAAGTTTTGAAATATCCTCAAATTTAATTTAATTTTATTTTTAACATAAATTTCTAAATATTCTGGAAACATACTATCAATTACTAAAAAACTATCATAGTTGCATTTCTTTTAAATTCACATTGATAAATTTACATAGAAATAAACTGAAAATATTTTTAAAATAAATATATTTCATTTGTATATAATTTTAAATATTTGCATTAAACAGACTTTATTGTAATGAAAAATGACTTAATGTTGAACGATTTTATTAATAATTTGATTCATTAATTAAATTTGTCCAGAAAAAAGTTTTTTTTTTCATAATAAATGTTAATCATCCATTATAATTCATTTCATTAATTGTGAATTAAAAATTATTACTTAATCTTTCATTGCAAATAAATAATAAACTCTTTCCATTTAAGAATCATTATGTATTCTCCATTTAATTAATATTGAAGTTTTGAAATATCCTCAAAGTTAATTTTATTTTATTTTTAACATAAGTTTCTAAATATTCTGGAAACATACTATCAATTACTAAAAAATTATCATAGTTGCATTTCTTTTCAATTCAAAGAAATATTAAATTCACATTGATAAATTTACAATAGAAATAAACTGAAAATATTTTTAAAATAAATATATTTGATTTGTATATAATTTTAAAAATTTGCATTAAACAGACTTTATTGTAATGAAAAATGACTTAATGTTGAACGATTTTATTAATAATTTGATTCATTAATTAAATTTGTCCAGAAAAAAGTTTTTTTTTTTCATAATAAATGTTAATCATCCATTATAATTCATTTCATTAATTGTGAATTAAAAATTATTACTTAATCTTTCATTGCAAATAAATAATAATCTCTTTCCATTTAAGAATCATTGTGTATTCTCCATTTAATTAATATTGAAGTTTTGAAATATCCTCAAAGTTAATTTTATTTTATTTTTAACATAAGTTTCTAAATATTCTGGAAACATTACTAAAAAATTATCATAGTTGCATTTCTTTTCAATTCAAAGAAATATGAAATTCACATTGATAAATTTACATAGAAATAAACTGAAAATATTTTTAAAATAAATATATTTGTATATAATTTTAAATATTTGCATTAAACAGACTTTATTGTAATGAAAAATGACTTAATGTTGAACGATTTTATTAATAATTTGATTCATTAATTAAATTTGTGCAGAAAAAAGTTTTTTTTTTTCATAATAAATGTTAATCATCCATTATAATTCATTTCATTAATTGTGAATTAAAAATTATTACTTAATCTTTCATTGCAAAGAAATAATAAACTCTATCCATTTAAGAATCATTATGTATTCTCCATTTAATTAATATTGAAGTTTTGATATTTCCTCAAAGTTAATTTTATTTTATTTTTAACATAAGTTTCTAAATATATTCTGAAAACATACTATCAATTACTAAAAAATTATCATAGTTGCATTTCTTTTCAATTCAAAGAAATATTAAATTCACATTGATAAATTTACATAGAAATAAACTGAAAATATTTTTAATATAAATATATTTGATTTATATATAATTTTAAATATTTGCATTAAACAGACTTTATTGTAATGAAAAATGACTTAATGTTGAACGATTTTATTAATAATTTGATTCATTAATTAAATTTGTCCAGAAAAAAAGTTTTTAGTTCCTAATAAATATTAAAAAAAAATCATGAAGACTTGAACAAATATTATTTTATTAATATTCTATTAAATAAACATAATTATATAAATATATAAAACGTATAAAAATAATAAAAAAATGTTTCTAGCTAATTGTATTTTTTTCATAAATTTGTAAAATGTACAAATCTTCTATGGAAATAAATTGATTTCTTTTAAAATGAAGAAAATCGCAAAAATCTTAATAATTTTGCTGACTTTTCTATAAATTTTTCGAACAATGCAAAATGCATTTCAGTTGTAAATATACAGATTTCATATTCATACATTTACAATAATTATCCTTTAATTTAATTATTGTTAATGAACTATGCGAAACGTAATTAATCCTATTATTTTGCAAATAATTAATTTATAAATTTACATTAATAAACGTTCCTTTCTTAATTAATTATCCATTATATTATTCATTAAACTAATTAAATATGAATGAACATTTTGTTATAACTAAAACTAAATTCATTTAATTTTTAAATCACTTTTCTAAATATTCAGAAATATTTTAGAAACATACAAAATTGTAATCGTTGAATTTCTTTTCCATTGAAAGAAATATTAAACTCAAGTTTTATCAATCACTTTGATAAATTCGTACACTATACATAGAAATAAACCAAAAATATAAAAATAAATATATTTTAGAAAATTTTAAATATTTAATTTCACGAATTCCCATAATTTAAACTATTTCATCATTTAATTATAGCATTTTTAATCTTTTACATTATATTATTTATTAAATTAATTAAATATGAATGAACATTTTGTTATAACTAAAACTAAATTCATTTGTATTTTTAAATCACTTTTCTAAATATTCAAAAATATTTTAGAAACATACTATCAATTCATACAAAATTGTAATCGTTGAATTTCTTTTCCATTGAAAGAAATATTAAACTCAAGTTTTATCAATCATGATAAGTCACTTTGATAAATTCGTACACTATACATGAAAATAAACCGAAAATATAAAAATAAATATATTTTAGAAAATTTTAAATATTTAATTTCACGAATTCCCATAATTTAAACTATTTCATCATTTAATTATAGCATTTCTAATCTTTTACATTATATTATTTATTAAATTAATTAAATATGAATGAACATTTTGTTATAACTAAAACTAAATTTATTTGTATTTTTAAATTACTTTTCTAAATATTCAGAAATATTTTAGAAACATACTATCAATTCATACAAAATTGTAATGGTTTAATTTAATTATAGCATTTTTTATCTTTTACATAAAATTAAACCATTTTTAATTGATTTTCTATTCTAAAATTCTTTATAAACGAAATATAACTTCTATAGTATTTTTTACTAATGTTGTGTATTGTGAGATTTATTTGAATACTAAGTTGTATTTACTATTTTATATTTAATATCGCTAGAAATAAATAAAATTTTAAACGCATAGAATATTATTGAAAACATAAGAAATATATTTAAATAAATTTGGTTTAAATTGTAGATAAAAATATAATTTCTAAAAAATGTAATGGATTTACTTAAATTTTTGTAATAAGTATAAATTTTATATGAAACTGAATTGATTGAATTTCTTTGGTGCTTCATTTAAAATAAAGAATAATGTGTAGTTTGTTGGTTGACCCTCAAAAAAAAATGTTTTAAAGCAAAAATGTTGTATGCAACGGTACGATTTCTTTGGTTTTGGATTTGGAATGAAGAAAAGCTATGTATCTTTGAATGGTTGAAGCTTAATAAGTGCATCTGGATGGAGTCCGGTCCACCCGTGTCAGCACTTCCTGTCACGAGCAGGCGAATTAAAACGCTACAGCAAAATTTCCATGGGAATTATATCGACTGAAAACTCGTCACGACCATTTGTTGTTGTCACATCACCCTCGGCGCAACAACAGCCTCCAGCTACATTATGTGTGTGTGCTCATCCTTCAAAGTAATAATAGTTTTGTTAAGCAGTCATCTCCAGAATAGCCCACCTCGTACACACACATACACTCTATCCACAATTTTTTCATCTCCTTTCGTCCTTTCAAAAACACGAACGAAACGAAATAAAAATACCAAAAAAAAAAAACGCTGCACATTTTTGCTGTTCCAAAACGTATAAAAGACAAGGTCTCGGCTGAAACAGATTTACTTTCAAAATTATACACGAGCCTGTACCGTCCAGCGACTAAAACCTCAACAACATGCAGCAGCCGGTGAAAGAAAAACAATCGATGACACAACAACAACTTGTGCAGGAAGCACAAAAAAAGTCCCGGCTGCTGCGCCGGAGAAAATTTGAATTAGAACAGCAAGAGTTGAGGAGTCGTGCAAAAGCATTAGGGCTGTCACCCGAATTCCGTTGGATGAAGCCTGAACCACCCAGTGACGATGAAGGGGATGAGCCGTGCTCCTCTTCCTAAACCGAGAACATCATATATATACACACATATATATTTAGAAACAAATTTATTCGCATGTTAAGTTTAAAAGATCTGTTATGTTTTGTGTTCCTCTATGTAACATTTTAACTTTTTTTTTTAAGTTTTGTTTACTACAGAGATGTCGTCCATCTTGTTCATTATTTTTGTGGACATAAAATGTAATCGAGTTGTTTTTTTTTTAGCATTTGTTATTTCTTCGCACGTGTTGCAATTAAGAACATCCCAATTGCAATCACCGACTCGATGCGTTATTCATGGACGATCGCAAATACGCTAGGACTATGTCCATTTTTAACTAATAAACTTAATGTTGAATAAATTTAGTAGTAGTGATCTGATAGAAGCATAATTTACTTGTATTATTTCTAAACCCACAACACCAATTTATTTATTTTTTAATTATTACATAAATAACAAAATTATTTCAATTAACTTTCTAGATCATGGTAAAAGTAACATACAATATGCTAACTATAAATTTGAGATCTTTGGAAAGAAATATTTGATTTATCGTAAGTTGTCGTAGAAAAAAAATTAAATTATTATATAAAAAAATCGTACTTTCAGCTTTTTGATGCATAGAATGTTGAAAGTATAGATAAAATTGTAAAATTGATTTAGCTTTTCTTGGTACAGTTTACGAAAACTTTTGTTTTTCTTAATAATAACAAACAATTAATTATTAAAGAGACAGATAAACTTCGGTTTAGAATTATGTATTTTCTAGGTGAGAAATTAGTAGAATATAATGAATCTGGTTGTTAAAATTGAACATTCATGCATTCTGAGTAAACTAAATTATTATAATATTCGAAAATTCGAAAGACTTCTTTAGTGCCAAAAACAGATAAATAAGTGTTAGTCATTGAAAAAAATGTATAAAAGAAGAAATGAATCAAAGTAAAAATTCAGAAATTGTTGTTATCTCTGTTTCCGTCAAACGTTGTTTGCGCATTTCTTCAGCTATTATATATATATTTTTTTGTACTTTTTTGAGCCCTTCTGAGGAAAAAGCAAAAGGGCGTCTTATGATAAATGACCCGTCCGCAACAATGGGCGGCGATCAAAAAGTCATTAGAGCTTTTGTCTCAGCATTCTGCATGGAGGGCGGCGCGGGGGTGCGGAAGACCAACTTTTTTATTGGCACCCCTCTTCTTCTTCGCGCAGTTTTTGCGACCGCACGACAACTACAAAGTATTCCCCGAAAATAGCTCAACAGCGAATTGAGGGGATGAGATGGACGTGGAAAACTGTAGGGTGGTAAAGGCACGAAAGAAGAGGAATAAAAAAATGTGTATATATATATATTATACAACATTGGCACGAATGAGGAGGAGGCTGCACATAAAGGCCTATGTCACAATATCGGGCCTGACGTGATATCATTTATCTCGCCGCCTCCGCATCCGAAAGAAACAGGCTTTCGTGGAAAGTTGGCGGAAAGTTTTACAGATTTTAACGCAATTAAACTTTCAAAAAAAAACATACAACAACAAGATTGAAGCATTCACGTCCATTAAACTGACACGCGTTGATGATTATGAAGATCATCAGAATGATTACTTCATGGTAAAATGAAGAAATTAATGGTTCTAAAAATAAAAGAAAATTTAAAAATAAATTTTACAAATAACAAATAATCGTTTTCATTTTATATAAAAAAACTGCAATTTAAATGTTAATACCTTTTAAAAATAATGTAGTTTACTTCCATTAGCGTTTGACGATTATGGTGATCGTCATAATGATTACTCGAGACGTGTAATTAACGAAAAAAGGCAAAACAAGAGAAGAAAAGTAAGAAGTTCCTATATTGACACATTCTGTTTTATGGTGGAACTGGGGGAAGTCCCTGCCCGGAAAGAAAAACATTAAACATCCAAGCAGATAATGGCCGTAAACTGAAAGGAAGGATGGGCCGTCGCGGCGTGGTTTTTATGCGTCCAATAAAAAAATCCTCGCCCAGTGAGGATTTTAAGGAAGGAAAAAGAAGGATGAAGGAGAATGAGATCTTTTAGTCGTCGTGTATGCATGCATGCTGCTCGCTCCTTACGATTCTGTTCACGGCTCCCGGTTACGGTTTAGAAAACTGCCAAAGCGGCGTGTTTTCCTGCCGCATTTACCGATCATTTGCCATACTTCAAGAGCCAACTTTTATGGTGGAATTAAACCAGAAGATAGCGGCGTCGGGCTCTTTGGTTTTACTTTTATTGCAGCAGAAGTGGCGGGCAGCCGGCGCAGACCGACGACTTCCTTCCGAGAAACCAAACCACCGCCATCATAAAGGACACACGAAGGGAAACAGATTAAAACGGAAATTGAAAACGGATTCCGCTTTTATCTCTCTACACACTTCTTCTTCTCCTCTTCAGTAACATCCTTCTTTTTCCATTCATTACACTGCCCGTTTGAAAATACAGTTCAAAAGACATCTTTTATATCTAAATTAACATAAAATTATATAATTAAATTTAATTAACTATTTCTTAATATTTCACATCAATACGGACAATTTTTAATAACTATAAATTATTATAAATATAACTAAATTTTAATTTCATTTTTGACAATTGTCTATTGTATTTTCTATCGAAGGTCTAGAAACGATATTAAGTTTATTCGCAGGTTAAATTGTGGCAGGAGGAGAATGAAAGGTTGAGGCGAGAGAGAAAAAAAGTCTTGAAGTGGTCTCGGTTTCCTTTTCTGGATGTTTTATAGTTTGATATAGCGTGCCAATAAAACGTGTATTTGCCAGTGGGAAATTTCCGGAGGGATGTTGCGGGGGACAGGCTATTGTTCGGGTGGAGATTTATGGGTTAAATTAGGCCCGTCAATGGATATCTTAAGTCGCGGAGGTCGGAATGACACACCGACCAAAAAAAAGGGACGAAGTCAAAGGAGGTGAATGCTGACAGGATAAGAGAAAGAGAGTAAGCGAGGAACTATAGTGACGTGGCAGTATGAGCGATAAATATTGCAAGAAGTCGCAGGAGGAGTAATAAAGCCCCTCCGACACGTGCCAAGCCGTGTTTACCTTGGCATCCTACAAGACGGGATATTCCACTCGTCGCCTCCAGAGGAAATTTGACTATGCCCAAGGAAAAACCCGAACGAAATTTTACATCTTATTGCGGCACATTTCAACAACTCAAAAATAACTGTTTTATCCTTCTTAATTTATCTTCAGCTCAGTTTCAATTTCTTTACAAGCAGACAACAAATCAAATCGTCTAAAATCAGTTTAGTTTTAATCCAATTAGAATCATTCAAAATATTACATTTCCACGATTATAAATATAAATTTCTTAATTAATAATTTAATCATTTAAAAAACATACAATCAAAAGTTCTTTCAATTAATGTGTTGGTTGTATTTGAATCCTTGCACAATCTGTGGATGTGAAAATAAGATTTTTTTTTTACCAAAAGCAATGAATGATTAATTTATGCGCATTTTAAATATTTCAAATACAAACATCCTCGTCCTCTTGTTATTTTTCATTTCATTCCTTTTTTGTTCTTCTTCTGCTCGCTATAAAATATTTCTTTAACGACAGACGGAATTCGCATTTCGTCCTTCTCCACCAAATTTTTCAAACCGAAAACCCACCTCCCACACCCCCATAGGGAAATTAATATTCAAATATATTAAAGCTAAATAATCCGACAGTATGTTACGCTGCCTTTCTTGTATTATTTTTTTTTTTTCATTAACTCCATTTAAAAAAAAA